>QLTV01003454.1:608942-621285 GCA_003457575.1 Thermophis baileyi
CACCCCGGGGGGGGCCCCCAGGGGTTGGGGGGGGGGGGGGGGGGGGGGAGGGGAGAGAGAGAGAGAGAGAGAGAGAGAGAGAGAGAGAGATTTTTATACTCTGTCTTGGGCTTTGAACTTTCTTCCTATTCTTGTGGCAGAAATGTATTCTGATTGGTTGTCAGACTCCCATGGGGCCATGCAGGGGTAACTTTGTAGGTTGTCTTGAGTCCCAGGCTTGGTTGAATCTTGCTGGGTGAATCTTCCTATTATGGCTTAATGGCTTTGTCCTGGTTTGGATCTTGAGTGAGGGCTAATCCTATCATGTCCTGAGGGTGAAGGTCTTTTGTTTTATAGATAAGCTGGCCCAGCCTTTTGTCTTGTACATAGATTGGCACCAGTCTTTCTGGGGCTATTAACAAAAGTGGGGGCTGCTTTCCAAGAGCATGTTTCTCCTTTTCTCATCCAGGGAGGTATAATATTCTGCCTTTTTAATATTTCCTAGAATATTTCATTATTCTAGGAGAAGGGTGGGTGCTAGCTTTCTACAAA
The DNA here is from genome assembly GCA_003457575.1 of Thermophis baileyi. Lineage (NCBI taxonomy): Eukaryota > Metazoa > Chordata > Lepidosauria > Squamata > Dipsadidae > Thermophis > Thermophis baileyi. The sequence continues at coordinate 609,474 of QLTV01003454.1, forward strand.
AGAAACATTGTGGTGTTACGATACGTTTTCCAATCCTTTCATTCGCATGCGGAATACCACAGTTCACATATAAAAGGGGCAGAGGTTGTGTTGCACAAGATGATGCCCTGAGACACCCTTCTTTTCTTATAATACTGCAGAAGTATATTTTATGGATTCAGGCAATAGTGGCTGATTAAACAGCCACAATGAAACAAACCGTGGTTTAAGTGTGCTTGGTTAAACTCAGCCTTTTGGTTTCCATCTAAGCTGACACAGCCACATTTCCCTTGTCTGTTAAATTGTGCACCAGGCCGCCTCCAACGTTCCCTACACACTCCTCGCTGCTTGCACAGCTGTGCTTAATTTATGTACATAATTTGGTTGGGATCTCAAAAGGAAGAGGATGGGGAATAAAATATCAAAGTGACAGAGAATTTGTAAAAACTATTATTTTTGTTGGTGGGACTAAAATGGCTCACAGTCAGGTTCCGATGGTGTGTAATTGGCTCAGAGAGGAAGCCAGAGTGGTTTAATAGATGGAGAACTGGGAAAGATCATATATTATAATGTGCAACGGATTTATGTTTCCAAATTTATATACATTTCGAGTCTTCGAAAGTGAAAAGATCTAGGGAAGAATGTTAGGATTGTAACGTGGTGTTCCTTGGGAAAAACTGCTGTTACACTGAATATCTGGCTCTTAAAACGCTCTCAAATGGGTAGAAATGAAAGTGTAATATAGTTGAAAAGGACGGTTTCTGGCAAAAAATGGTCATACGAATGACTTGATTTGCTTAACGACTGTGGTGTTCACTTAATAACCACCATTAAAAAGTCATAAAATTGGGTCAATCATATGGATGTCTCAACTTACGACTGTCATGACTTACCACAGAAATTCTGGGCTCCATTATAGTCATAAATTGAGGACTACCTGTAATTTTTGAAGACTATTCTTAATAAAATGTTATGCACAAAGAGCAGTTGGCAATGTTGATATAATGAAGAGAGCAGCTGGAAAAAGTTCCATGTTCCATCTACTGAGGAGGAGATGAAATCTCCTAATCTTGCATAGCTTCTTCTCTGGTAATATTGTACTTCTAACTAGAGCATATAAAACATTTGCTAGACCAATTCTCGAATACAGCTCATCTGTCTGGAACCCACACTACATATCGGACATTAATACAATTGAGAATGTCCAGAGATATTTCACGACACGAGTACTACACTCCTCCGTTCGCAACAGAATACCTTATGCAACCAGACTTGAAATTTTAGGCCTAGAAAACTTAGAACTACGCTGTCTTCGATCTGACTTAAGTGTACCACACAAAATTATATGCTACAATGTCCTACCTGTCAATGACTACTTCAGCTTCAACCGAAACAATACACGAGCTCACAATAGATACAAACTTAATGTAAACCGCTCCAAACTTGATTGCAAAAAATTCGACTTCAGCAACAGAGTGGTCAATGCCTGGAATACATTACCCGACTCTCTTTTTTTCTAGGGAAAGTCTGGGCTACTTTTCTTCCAGTCACAGGAACACTTGATGATGTCCTTCCTCCTGGTGTCTGCATGCTTTCTTTCCAGGGGGAGGATATGAAATCGACTGCTCAGCTCCAGTGGGACTGCACTGGACTAGGCCAAGCTTAGACAGCAGTGACATTGGTCTTGGTTGTTATTTTCTTGTATGAGTGACATGTTTCCAGCAGTCTATCTCTAAAAGTTCATGTACAGGTTCATTTCTTCTGGTAGTTGTTGTTCTTTATTATATTCAGTTTGGATACAGTCTTCTTCCTTTGATTGAAGTTTCTCATTTTGTAGATTGCTGCTCTTAATTATTAATTACTTACTTACTTTTTATTTATTTATTTATTTATTTATTTATTTATTTATTTATAACTCAAGGTGGCAAACATATCCAACATGTCTTCGTCATCCTATTTTCCCTACAACCCTGTGAGGTGAGGTAGGCTGAGAGAGAGAGTGACTGGCCCAAAGTCACCCAGCCGGTTTTTCATGGCTAAGGCAGAACTTGAACTCATGATCTCCTACTTCCTACATTATCAACATGGATCCTTGCCAAGTGCCCCCCTTGCTTTGAGATTGCGAAGTATAAAGCCCCAAGAAGCCGCTGACTGGTGGAAAGGTGAAGGTGGAAAGTTCTTAACTCTGGGAGAATAAGATCAAAAAAGAGGTTTATCCTAAGAGGAAAACTGTTGAGAAATTGCAGAGGAGATGTGGGCTCCGTATTAATTAAAGAAAGCATCGCTAATAAATTAGAGCAGGGGTGGGCTATGAAGTGCAGCCTCTTTAGGCCAATAGACTTCCTCAACAACTAAGGAAAAAATAATAAAAATTAAATAAAAGTGGCATGCTGCAGATCCCATCGGTCAGGATATTACAACGGGTGGGGTCCAGAAAAAAGCCTTCTCTGCCGTTGCAACTGCCTTTTGGAATATCTTGCCTCTCACCCCCCCCCAAGTGAGGTCAGCTCCCACCCTCCTGACCTTCCACAGGAACTTCAAGACCTGGCTCTGCTCTGCCATTTGGCTTGGGGCACCAACGGAGGGGCTTCATGCTGCGTCAATGGAGGGGCTTCATGATGGTTGGTTGATTACCAATAGATCCCTGCCTCTCCTCCTCTCATCATACACGTAGTCCTCAACTTATGACCATGATTGAGCCCAACATTTCTGTTGCTAAGTGAGACATTTGTTAAGTCACTTTTGTCCCTTTCTTGCCACAGTTGTTAAGTGACTCACTGCAGGTGTTAAGTTAGTAAGTCGGTTGTTCAGTGAATCTGGCTTCCCTATTGACTTTGCTTGTCAGAAGGTCGCAAAAGGGGATCGCATGACTTGGGACACTGCAACCATCATAAATATGAGTCTGTTGCCAAGCGTCTGAATTTTGATCACATGACGATGGGCATGCTGCAATGGTTGTAAGGGTGAAAAAGTCACTTTTTTTCAGTGCCATAACTTCGAACGGTCACTAAATGAACTGTTGTAAGTCGAGGACTACCATCCTGTATTCCCTTCCTCCATCTATTTAGTTAGGTTGATTTTGTTGTATTTGTATTATTTTGGATTAATATATTGTATTTATATTATTATAAACTATACAAGTTATCATGCGACAAGATGGGCGGCTAATAAATTTTGTACAAATAAATAATAAGTAAATAAATAAATAAATAAATCCAATGGGAAAGGAGACAAAATGATCCTCCTTGAGTAAGAGGACCCCAAACTGGTGGAAAAAGAGAAAAAACCCTCATAAATTTTGTTCAGACACTCTATGACTGACCGGACAACGCTGCCAAAAAAAAAAAAAATGATGCAGGTTGACATATCATTTGCATTTGTACATTTTGAAGAAGCTCCTATGACTCAAATAAGTATATAATTAATTTCATCACAGTGGGCAGAGCCATGATCGGTTAGCTTTGTTCTGGCTTAACCTGTCCTGGTGCCAAGTCTTTGAAGAGAATTTGAAGGCTCTTGCTCGCCTTCCTTATGTCATTTCTTTCCAAATTAGGCAGACCTTCAGAGAGAAGAGGCTATCAATGACATCTTCAGAATGATAGCTGTCTTGCGTAAAGGATGATCCGTGTCCAGTCTATCTTGTTTACTCGGTTGAAAAATATGCTGTCTTTATTGATGCTGACACTGAGTTTGATCTCCACGTTGTGTATTAGATTGTGGGCCAATGTATAATTGTAAATTGTTTCACGTACAGCTATAATTCCTTTATGTGGAAGACAAGCAAAAGATGGGTAAACTTGCTCTGGTTAGAGAATGCTCTTTTGTGTGGGTGTGGGTGTGTATGCATGGGTTTGTGTGTGTGTGTGTGTGTGTGTGTTATTCTAAGACTCACAAAAGCATGACACTGTCATGGTGGTGTCACTGGAGCTAAAAGGACTGACATTTTTGGACTCTTGATACGGGATTTTGGTAAAGTTTGGGGGGAAAAAGGGGGCAGGCAATGGATTGCCCACCCCCAACAGAAACAAAGGAATGAATACACAGACAAACAGACACACAATAGCACTTTGCACTGAGACATATACAGCTTCACAGTGCTTTACAGCCCTCTCTAAGCAGTTTACAGAGTCAGCATATTGCCCCCAACAATCTGGTTCCTCATTTTACCGACCTTGGAAGGATAGAAGGCTGAGTCAATCTTGAGCCCCGTCAGGATCGAACTGCTGGCAGTCGGCAGAATTAGCCTGCAGTACTGCATTCTAACCACTGTGCCACCATGGCTCTTACACACCTACTCCTACATATATTTTTTCTGATTAATATAACTAAGAATGCCACGTGGCATGTCTTGATCTATGAACTCATTCCAAACATATTATGTTGGAGTTATGTTGATATATACTAAATATTTGAGCCATATTTTATTTGTGTGTGGGTTCTCATCTTTGAAATAGCTACGATTTGACTCTAGACACATCAATCTGATCATACCTTTTTATGGGGTCAGCCAAATCCCAATTCTCTCTTTCCCTCCTAGTTTAATGCAACTCTGTTTTCCCCTAGGTTTGGGCAGTGCCCCTCTTAAAAATGGGAATCTGCTGGGAAGAGGACTGAGTCCTGAAGAAAGTCCAAGTGAACCTTTGCAGAAGAATAGAGTACAACTGTGCAAATTTTAATTTTCCTTCATAGGTTGCACATTCGAAAACAATAATCACATCTGCAAATTTGGCTTAGCCCCATTGTTTGAAGGCAGCTGAGAAAATAGACATATAATTGCCTTCCTCCTTCCTTTTCCTTGTCTTGTGCTCAGTAGCAGGCAGATGCTGCTTAGACAGGATTTGGGTAAACCTACTACTTGCATTTTTAAAAAATGAATGCCAGTGTTTACTTCTGTGGCTGCCTAGACAGGTCTTAGCAAAGTGTTCAGAGGTGGTTTGCCTCCTCCTCCTCCTTCACCACCACCACCTCTTTCTCCTTCTCCTCTTTCTCTCTTTCTTTTTCTTCTTCTTTCTTGACTGGCCAAGGTCACCCAGCTGGTTTCATGCCTAAAGTGTGTCTGGAACTCCTTGTGACTGGAGTCTCCTTGTTTCTAGCCTGAGGCCTTATCAACTACACCAAACTGGCTTTTCTTGTATCATTATAAATATTTATTGCAACCATCCCAAAGGTTCCTAAATATGGAGCTTTCAAAGTCTGACATCTTTCTCTAGCAAGATTTTATAAAAAAATGAAGAGAAGGGAAAGAAGCAAGGGAGTCATGAACTGGCAATGTCAAATCAAGATAGAGGTTGCAGATTAAATGCATTAATCTGTTGAATGCACAGGTAGTCCTCAATTTACAAAAGTTCATGTAGTGACCGTTTGAAGGTACAACGGCACTGAAAAAAGTGACTAATGACTGCTTTTCACACTTACGACCATCGCAACATCTCCATGGTCATGTGATCAAAATTTGGATGCTTGGCAACTGGCTCATATTTTATGACGGTTGCTGTGTCCCGGGGTGATGTGATCACTTTTTGTATCCTGCTGACAAGTCAACAGGGAAGCCACATTCACTTAACAACCATGTCATAAAATGGGGCAAAATTCACTTAATAACTCTCTTGCTTAGCAATGGAAGTTTTGGGCTCCATTGTGGTCATAAGTCAAGGACTACCTGTAACTAGGGAAGGTTCCTGGGCAACTACAGGGACTTAAGGATGAACCTCAAGTCAGGAGGACTGAAGAATAATCTCAGAGGCTGCCTTTGGGGACAAGTCAGTGAAGCCAATTTGGGTGGTATTACCTAACAGTGGGAAATCATGTACTCAAACTATAGAGGGCATGGGTGGGAAGGCATTGGGCAGTATTCTCAAGACCTGTCTGGCATAGGTAATGGCAGCAACCTTGGCTAATAAAAAAACTGAGCTAGGAAACCCCAAGGCTAATGAGCAAAACAATAACAACCACGACTAGCAAGCTACTCCTGCAAGGTTGCCATATTACTGCTGATACAGTTCTACAGAGGAATTATTGAGTCTGTCATCTGCACCTCTATAACTCTCTGGTTTGGTTCTACAACCCAACAAGACAGACACAGACTTCAGAGGATAATTAGAACTGCATAAAAAACAATTGCTGCCAACCTGCCTTCCATTGAGGACCTGTATACCGCACGAGTCAAAAAGAGGGCCGTGAAAATATCTACAGACCCCTCACATCCTGGACATAAACTGTTTCAACTCCTACCCTCAAAACGACGCTATAGAGCACTGCACACCAGAACAACTAGACACAAGAACAGTTTTTCCCCAAACACCAACACTCTGCTAAACAAATAATTCCCTCAACACTGTCAAACTATTCACTAAGTCTGCACTACTATTAATCTTCTCATCGTTCCCATCACCCATCTCCTCCCACTAATGACTATATGACTGTAACTTTGTTGCTTGTATCCTTACGATTTATATTGACTGGTTCCTGATATGATTTGATTGCTTATTTGTACCCGGACTATCATTAAGTGTTGTACCTTATGATTCTTGACAAACGTATCTTTTCTTTTATGTACAGTACACTGAGAGCATATGCACCAAGACAAATTCCTTGTGTGTCCAATCACACTTGGCCAATATTCTATTCTATTCTATTCTATTCTATTCTATTCTATTCTATTCTATTCTATTCTATTCTATTCTATTCTATTCTATTCTATTCTATTCTATTCTATTCTATAAACACAACATGGATATGTTAGGAAAATCAGTCAGAATTGAAGTCAACTCAAGAAAGTCTTTCAGATCTTCTCTCTTAGCTAAATAATACTTGTGGAAGCTGCCTTAAAGAGTAGCTTAGTGTTTCAATCGGTGGGCAAGTCTCCATTGGCATTGCAGATAATTGAACGAATCTGGCAATAACACAGAACTAGAAAACCAGCTGAAAACCACGGAGATAATGGACAGATTGGCCAGACAGGCCAATCATTGGGGATGGAGGGTTGAAGAAAGAGATGCGGGAAAAATATTTTGCTCCTCTAAAATACTAGTTAGGATGATTCTTTCTGAAATTAACTGTTCCAGAAGGCAGATGAGAATTATTTAATTTCATGAGTTTGCTCCCGAGTCAGTTGAGGAAAGGAGCTGAGTTTTTTGTTTTGCTTTTGGAAATATTCTTTGAGGTGAAAGAAGGGAAAGTGGCAGGCCTGCTGTGCACCCTTAATTTTTAAAGAGACAGGCGATGTTGTAAGTGCAGCCTCTTTGTAGCAGATACTCTGTTTTCCAGCAGTTGTGAGACAGCGTTTAAATCAAGGAGAATATGTTTAAGTGATGAGCCTTGGGAGGGGAAAAAATGGCAAAGAGAAACAGTTTACAGGGGGTTGCTTTGGATGCAAACAGTAGCACCAGCACATGAAATGAACTGCTGTGCATCTCTTTCTTTTTTGGCTGCAACAATATTATTTTTATCTGGGGTCTCTTTGACTGCCAAGTAGCAAAACACTCCATTAACACAACAGCAGCCGTTCGTACTTGATTTCAAAGAAAAGAAAGTCAACATTTCATTGTCAAAATGGAGAAACTTTATTGCTAAACCCCAGGCAAAGACATTGGCGAGTCTAAAGTAAATATGAGAGGTTACCAGAAGTTCGGCCAAGATATTGTTTAGCTTCATAAGCAAAAGGTCACTTCTCATAATAAAAGTTGACCTGGGGCTTGCAGGTGGTCTAGTGGCTCATAAATGATGGTGTCCTCTTCCCGGCTTGATTCTCTGCAGACTGACTTCTTTCCAAGTTTGTTTGCACAATGAAGATCCAAAATTTGTTGTTATGTACTGTCTAGGACAACTTGCCGCAGCCTACTTGTTACGGCCAACTCGCCGTGGCCAACTCACCGCAAGACAACTCACTGTGGCCAACTCACCGCATGATAAAAGTTACACTAATATAGAAGAATTATGGTGGAATAGAATCATTAAAGAAAGGATGCCAAAGGAGGGACAAAACGAAATGTGAATGACAAAAATTTAATTTTTTAAAAAAAATTGCTTTAAATAATTAAATTGAATTATTGAATTGTCCTGCTGTGAGTTGGCCATGGGGAGTTGGCTGTGGTGAATTGTCCCATTCCAACTGCAGGAGGAAGTAATCTAGAAGGATGCTTGGTACTTTGGGAAAGTTGAGAAGATGGATTTTCGAAACTATTGACAAAAGGCAAACTGAATCAGAATAGAATAGAGCTGGAAGGGACCTTGAAGGTGTTCTAGTCCAGCCCCCTGCTCAAGCAGGAGATCCTATACCATTTCAGACAAGTAACTGTCCAGTCACTTCTTAAAAGCCTCCAGTGACGGAGCTGTTGTGGGTCACAACAGGAGCATCCACAACGTCTGAAGGCAAGTTCTTCCATTGGTTAATTGTCCTCACTTTTAGGAAGTTTCTCCTTAATTCCAGGTTGCTTCTCTCCTTGATTAGTTTCCATCCATTGTTTCTTGTCCTGTCCTCTGGTGCTTTGGAAAATAAATTGACCCCCTCCTCTTTGTGGCAGCCTCTCAAATACTGGAATACTGCTATCATGTCCCCCTTAGTCCTTCTTTTCTCTAGACTAGTCAAACCCAAATCCTCCAACCGTTCTTCATATGTTTTAGTGTCCAGGCCTTTAATCATCTTACTTGCTCTTCTCTGCACTTTTTCCAAAGTCTCAACGTCTTTTTTGTAATGTGGTGACCAAAACTGGTGAGATGTCTCCTTGCTATACTGTTTCGCTTGCACCAATCTTGGATGTCCTCTGTTTTCAGCTTACCTTTGCCAGAATGACGTATTTTAAATCAAGCACTGGGTTGTAGCCCACCATAACTTTGACGAAGATACCTATGCTGGGCCAGAGCAAGAGGACCAAGCCAGCTTCCCATTAATAGCTATGTTTTTGGAATTAAAAGACATTTTAAAACAAGGGTGAGCTGATGGTAATGGGTGCCAAGGTAAGGGTCAATGGCACACTAGTATTGACAGGCATCTTTTAGCCAGTCTCTGATGTATTCGGTTTTAATTGCTACCTTCATTCGTTCCTTCGTTAGCCCATCTCTGGATGCTACTTTTTCATTAAACAGGTACATTTCAATTTGAGATATGTGATGCGGGCTTCGTACATCTCTACCATCTTTTATCCTGGGGGGAGGGGGTGTTGGACTAGATGACCAAGATCCCTTCCAACTCTGTTAATCTGTTAAATCCTGAGATCCCCCAAGATAAAATGGTGGTTCAAGTCAAGTTTGGTGTAAACATGGAGAGTCATTTGGTTCATGATCTGAAATAAGGGTTGCAATTTATTTCCAGGCAAGGAGAAGTCCATGCTTTCTTTCAGGAGATGGCATTGTAAGTTCTTCTTTCTTTCTATCTGTAGTTTCCAATGCCTCCTCGTAAGGAATGTAAGAAGGTGCCCAGAAATCTGCCTAACAGTGGTTATAGAAGTAGGTCCCTTCTATTTGGCAACAGTTCTCCAGAATCTCCGGTGTTACTACCTTGTCTCTTTGATTGGAGTTTAAACTCCAATCATATATAATATGCCTCCTTCTGCATATATAACATGCATACTTCAGAGTAAATGATGGATAAACATATATCATCAAACACCCACGCCTATTACTCCCCCCCCCCCCCGGGGGCTCAACCCCCCAAAATAAAAGAGGAAAAAACATTTTCACCCAAACCCCCCCCCCCTTTCCCCCCCCCCCCCCCCGGGGGCTCAAAAAACACAGACAACCATTAGATGGCAGTCAAGAGATACAGAAATCTAAATTCTTTACTGCCCAAATGTCCTGTTTTTGTAAAAAATGATGGCTGTAGCCTTGTGCTGCTGTCATGCAAGCTCCGCCCCTTTGGGCATGGATGTGATGTCACTGTGCATGTACAAAGGGGACAGAACTTGCAACAGGATGGTGCAATGCTGCCCTTCCACTCTGTTTTTAAATTCCGGGAGGTGTTTATTCCTCACTTAAAGATCAACTAAAGAAAAATGTATTTGTCTTAGGACCCAATATCAACGGTTCTGAATAAATACCATTGATTACAGCAAGCAAATGACAGAGTTTATTGCTCGAAAAAATTCTAGTGGTGAGGGTCTACCCCTATGGCTTGCTAGACAGCTCATTCTGCATTGGAGGCTGTGGTGATGGAAGTTAGAGATTTGTAGGGTTCAAAGTGTGCCCAACATTCTTGCTGCCACTCCTAGGTGCTGTCCCCTGGCTGATTGGCATGGAATGAAGAAAAAGGGAGAAGGGTCCTAACATCATATCTAGCTTACAAAAAGTTCCGCTGCGTCTACTATTCCTAAATTCACGAGCTTGCTCACTACCCAAATCTTTAGTGGTTTACCATAAAAACCCGAAAGCTCATTTCCTTTCAATCAATCACATCAATAACAACAACAATAAAATAAAATCTGTTTTAAAAGGCATGCTTCTAAGGTTTTATTTGCAGAGGGTAATATTCCAAAGAATTAAGTGGCTGCAGTTCTCGATCATGAGAAATAAATCAATGTAATTTGAAGACAAGTCTCCTCAGAGAGGCTCCTTGGGAGGAGAATGCATACAGGAATCTTCTCTCAAGTAGTTGGGACCTATGGAGTTTTAAAGGTAATAGCCAGCCTTATATATTTCATGCAGAAGCAGATTGGCAGGCGGCACCGGCCCCGTTAACAAGGTCCCCCACAGACAAATACAGAGCAAGTGATTTAACACAACAGAACTTAGAGTGGTGCCCATGTTCTTTTGCTGCTGCCTTGAGAGTACACGCCTGCTCTTTCCAGTCCAATGATCTCATGTTTCTTCTTGCTGCCTGAGATTAAGAGCTCTAGGTCTATAAAACAGCCACAATTTTTAAGGGGGCCTTTGCATTTTGGACAGGTCACGTGAACTGAAAGATTGGGGGCTGAGTTGGAGGGGAGAAGGATGGGAAAGAGGATGCATTTTGCTTACTGTACTGAATTATTTCTGCTACGGAATGCAAGTAAGTGTATGTCATGGTTATATTATTCCTACAGTACGTAAGAGGGAGGAGAGGGAGACTGAAGTTACGAGAGAGTGTCTAGGAATCAAGACTAGAAGATCAAGTGTGATTCATAGATTGCAGAAACTGTGTCCTCACCCTTCCCCTGTTGGAGAGACTGATCAGCCATCAAAGGATTGATACAGGTGCAACCCCTTTGGCAAGGTAGGATGTAAACAAGGAGGACCCTCTGGTGGAAAAATGCCTGGAGATACAAAGGGAGAGGTTAGTGGTGTCTTTTAGGAACACGTTGGTCACATTTGGGGTTTCCTGAAGCTATTGCAATTTAAAGAAAAAAAGTGGCATAGAACTGACTGCTCAAAAGGCTTGAAGATGTCCCTGGTGAGACATATGAGAAGAAAGTTCTGCCTCTGGTATGATCCATTTTGTCCCTGCTCTTCTTTCTATTTCAAGAATACATCTTGACCGCAAATGGGCTTTTTGAGCTTTTTTAGAATTATTATTTTTTAAATGCCAATAGTAGCCTACAGCTATATAGGAAACTGTGGACAGCTGAGGCAAGGCAGGGATAGCAGTGAGTGTTGGGAAGGGAAAGAGAAGAGCAACAGTGTTGAGATAAATCCATGATTCAGAATTGATTAGATTGCTCCTTATATCCACTTTGTAGGAGCATCTGTTGATCGTTCTCACAATTCCAAAATTCTATCCCTAAAACTTTGAGAACTTGTGGGATGTTATCTTTAGGAAAGGAAATTAAAACAAGTGGGGGCATGTGTGTGTGTGTGTATGTATGTATGTGTGTGTGTATGTGTGTGTGTGTGTGTATATATATATATATATATATATATATAT
>QLTV01003454.1:628217-650888 GCA_003457575.1 Thermophis baileyi
CCTCTGCGGGTTTCGCGATCGGACCGGTAAACATGATAGTCTCTTACTTTGATAATGGAGTCAGGGAGGGATGCGTTCAGCCATGTTTCGCAGACAAATATAATGTCGAATTTAGCAGTTTTAAGTAAGAGGAGGAGTTCGGGTATTTTGTTTACAATGCTTCTTGCATTAATTAGCTTGCATTTAAGATCAGCAGTGGTAGATATTAAGGAAGTAAGGGGCGTGCATGCCTAGTTTTGGATGATGAGAGGTTGGTTTTGGTTGATGGTAGGTTGGATGTTGGGTTGGGTGATGAGGGGTTGAATGTTGGATGGGGATTGCGGGACTTAGGTTTGATGCAGTCAGCACGGTAGTCAATGTATATGTCCTTGGTCATGTATGTCCTTGGTCATGAAGTCTTTTGAGTTCAGCACGGAGTTCTGAACTCAAAATATATGTAGAAACCGAACTGGTACATCTCACATAGTTAAGCCCTATGTTCCTTTCACTGCTGGAATAAAATTTTTGAAGAGCTACATTTTAGATTTTTAGCTTGTTAGACTACATTGTACTCAATAAAGCATCCTACTAAATAATGTACATGAAATTAGAAAGAGAAGCTAACGGGATTCCTATCTACTGTACATCTCTGTATGTTTGTGTGGGTGTGTGAAGAAAGAGGCTGTCATTGTTGTTTTAAAAATAACCTGACATCATCACACTGTTTATGAAGTAAACATTATTTGGCATTAAATAAAAGGAAATCTGGAAAGCAGAGGGGAATCGCTGATTTGTTGCATAATCACTATCAAACTGAAAAGGATGTATGTTTCCATCTTTCTTTTCCCTGATCAAACCCCTGTTGTTATGTCTCCTACGGGCAGCTGAATGATGGTCTCTTCTGCTGACATAATAGCAAATTTTATGAAGCTTAGGGAGCCATTTAAGGAAGAGACTGGTCCCTGCCTCAGGCAGAATATGACCAGGAACAAAGATTGGAAAAAGTAATGCCTTACTTTCTGCAAGGAGAATCTGTAATCTCATAGCTCTCCTGGGTTAACTAGGAAATGGCAAATTCAAAATGTTTGGAAAGGAAACAGATACTGGTAGTAGGTATCAGTTGGAGAGAAAACAGAAGGTTGATGTTGACTGAAAGGAAGTATTTCACAGCTAGAAAAGGCTTTCCCAAGACTGATTAGAATTCTAGATGTATTGGGACTACGGCTCTTTTGGTGAGCTGGCTGGAATTTAGGAATGGACCACTCATGTTGAAGAAGGTAGGGCTAGAAAAGAAACTTGACTAAGTGTTTAGAAACTGAGCTTGGGAAAGGAGAGAAGAAAGATTGATATCAGAGTGATTCCCCCCACCTCTAATATCTACATGAGGCTTTGTACCACAAAGGCTATAATCCTGGCTGAGTTTTCTCTACAATATGAACAAACTAACTGAAAGAATGCTAGTTTAGTTGTAAATCATATCGATTGCATGTTTCCTATGGAGCCTTTGGTGCTCTCTGCACTTGATTTGCTTGTAGACATTTTATTACCTGACTCGATAACACCATCAATGGCACTGATGAGGTTACATAGTTGGGTAATGAAATGTCTGCAGGCAAACCTCTGCAAACAGGGAAATAAAACAACATAAAAGCATATAAAAACCACCATGAACTACATAAAATTCACAATCAAGGTAATCCCGTTCATCAAAACAATCAGTGTAACGACTGCAGCAGCTCTGTTATATGACTGGGTCCTAATGTCCCTTGGCAAAGCTGTATCCTCAGGGCTGGCTTTGTGAAAAGCCAGCAGAGTCAGGGTCAACCTGACCTCTGGGGAAGGATAATGATTCACAGAGAAACCTCTCTTCCTGATTCCTGCATGGCGACACTCCCCAGCTGATGGAACCCAAAGTATTTGCCTCCTGCTGGACCTGATTGAATGGGTAAATGTAACTGGGGAGAGGTGATCCCACATTTCACAAAGAAGAGGGCATTAACTTATTCTCCAAAGTACCAGAGGGCAGAACAAGTAGTAACGGGTGGAAGCTTGTTAAAAAGAGATCGAACCTAGAAGTAAGGAGAAATTTTGTGACAGTGAGATCAATTAATCAATGGAATAGCTTGTCTCCTGAAAGTGTGAATGCTCCATCACTGGAGGTTTTCAAAAATAGACTGGACAACAATTTGACCCGGATGCAGGGGTGGGTTCCTCCCGGTTTGGACTGGTTCTCCCGAACCAGTAGCGGCCCGCTGGTGACGTCACAATGATGTCACCGAACTGGATCGGTCGGTGCCGGTCCGTGGGGGCTGCCATCTTTTTTTTGAATTTTTTTTTTGAATTTTTTTCCTTCTGAGCATGTGCAGAAGCTGACTTCCGGCACTGTGCATGAGGTCGCCATCTTTTTTTTGGCTTTATTTTTTATTTTTATTTTTATTTTTTGGATTTTTTGTTACTGCGCATGCACGCGTGCGTGCTCATGCGGCGCGCCCACGCAGCGCGGGAGGGAGCGAACCGGCAGCGAGGTAAGTTGGAATCCACCCCTGCCCGGATGGTATAAGGCTCCTGCACTGAGCAGGAGGTTGGACTACAAGGCCTCCAAGGTCCCTTCCAGCTCTTTGATTCTATGTTTTTAAAAGGAATGGCTCTGTTTTGTCCTTAGTGTGACCCTTTTAAATCTTTCAGGGGAATGAAAGTGAGAGAAAACAGCAGGGTGTTTTTTCTTTCAAAAGCATCCTTTGCAAGGAAGCTTGCTTGCTTGAATGGCTCTTCAAATATCCCGAGGAACCTTACAGGACAGTTAAAGCTGGGTTTCCTGCCAAATATATTTTCCTGAGAGGTAAATTAAAACAGCATTTCATTTCTTTGGTGGACAGTCTTTTCTCTGCCAATACAATGCCTGGCATTATCGCACACCAGATCAAAACTGGAAAGGGTTTAAAACTTGTTCATGAAGATTTTATGACTGATCTTCGCACATGTTGACCATTAATCAGTCCAGCAATTCTCTTGGTGGGCCTTGGGGCCTGCAAGCATTTGCAACTATGCAATATGGTGAGCTGGTCCAAGGATCTAGAAGAACAAAAGGGTCCTGAGTTAGGTCCCAAATTAATGCAGGCTTGGTTTTATGGTTAATGTATTTCTAAAATCCTTAATAGTCATTGGAAATTGGAAGTCCTTTTGCATAATTTTAAAATAGATTTAAGCAAGACCTATACTTAACAATATATGGCAGGACCAATGTGGGCACCTGCATTCAGCATTTACGATTTGAAGTTCTGGCTTTCCTGTCTTTGAAGCACATATGGTTTTTTTTTGCAAGAGAAAGCGGCAGATGCGTTTACCAAACTCTGGATATGCCATTTGGAGATGAATGAGTCAACAGATATATCTGTAGCTCCAGTTGTCAGCTGTGTTGAGAAAGAGGACCAGTTGCATGCACGAGGCATGTTAAATCATCTCTGGCATTTCAAGAGGGAAGCTGAAAGCATTTACTCCTTAGACCACAGGGGAACATCAACCAATGAAGCAAACAAGGAAAATATTTTTTTTTTAGCATCAAGACACTGGTAAATCACTACGAAGAGATACCTAACACCATGTACATCCTTGGTACTTAATGTTTCACTCCAGATCTTGATTAATAACAGACGGGACTAGAACAACTTGTCCACAGCACTGGGGATGTTAGACATTGAAAGGTACATTATGCTATTTCACTTATGCTACCTTGACTCCAGGGGTGGGTTCCAACTTACCTTGCTGCCAGTTCGCTCTCTCCCGCGCCGCGTGGGTGCGCCTCATGGGCGCGCACGTGCGCTTTGCACGCGCATGCGCAGTAACAAAAAATCTGAAAAAAACCCCCAAAGCTGAAAAAAAGATGGCGACTGCATGCACAGTGCCGGAAGTCGGCTTCTGAGCATGCTCAGAAGGAAAAAAAAATTCAAAAAAAAGATGGCACCGACCGATCCGGTTCGGTGACATCATCGTGACATCACCAGCGGGCCACTACCGGTTCAGGAGAACCGGTCCGAACTGGGAGGAACCCACCCCTGCTTGACTCAAAAAGAAAACCCTGAAATGAGCCATTTTGAAGGAAAATGTGTCGTTAGCATTTTGTAGTATATTCTGGGATATACAGGCAGTCCTTGGCTTGCAACCAATTTTTTTTAGTGATCGTTCAAAGTTACAACGGCACTGGAAAAAAAGTGACTTATGGCTGTTTTTCCACACATAACAACCATTGCAGCATGGTCACGTGGTCAAAATTTGGCCGCTTGACAACTGGTTCATATTTAGGACAATTGCAGTGTCCCCGGGTCTTGTGATCACCTTTTGCAACCTTCTGACAAGCCAAGTCAATGGGGAAGCCATTGATTAACTTAGCAACTGTAGTGATTCACTTAATGACTATGGCAAGAAAGGTCATAAAATGGTCAAAATCTCACTTAACAACTGTCTTGCCCAGCGATGGAAATTTTGGGCTCAATTGTGATTGTAAGTCGAGGACTATCTCTATTACAGGAAACTACCTGAGATGTCAACCCCTGAAGCTGACCTGACCACAGCCATATTGGAGCTTCAGTGTTGTCACACTGGAGCTGAGGGATAGGGAGGGGGGGATTAGAGATAGAGGGGTTTGTGTAGCCAAAATAAAATACTTTCTCTTGAGAACCAAGGACATTCTCACACCTGGACCATGGAAGAAGGAGGGAGGTCTCCAGACGACTAGACAGCGTCTTGATTGGACCATGTTTGGGGTTTGAGGAAAAACATTCTCTTTTAAGTAGGTGAAAACCGCGGGAACCTTTAGAGTAGGTTTTCACCAGATATGAGCCAATATGATTTTCCCAATAAAGCTATCCTTTGAGGAACCTACCTGCCTCGGAGTTTTGCTTGCTATGGATCTATTACTTGGAACCCTGACATGAAACAGATAAAGCCTCAGGTTCTGCTGTGTCATGCCTTCAATGCCCATATTTGAGCAATTATGATTTTCTGTGGAGACTCTTAATGGAGTGATGTATTACAACTCCATGACTTGTGATAGGCTTGGGTTTCAACTATCATCACTTCAGTGCATGTGACTGTAGATGATGAACATTGAAGTCCAAAACTTTTGGAGGGGTCCCATACTGAGAAAATCAATATCAGAGCTTTCTCAGTCCGGGTTTTCTGAAAGGGAGAATGATTATTAAATCAACTTAAACTTTCTGGGATAGCACTTCCAGATATAATGGAAGTCTTCATAGCCCCTTCCAACAAAATTATTTAAAAAAGGAGATCAGGTTTGGTTGGAAAGGAGTATAAATGCATTTATTATGCAGCGGATGTTGCCAACTATATTTTTACAGCTTCAAGGGACTTGCGTATTTATTCAAACTGTCTGCTGATGACCTTCAAAAATGAGCAAAGTTTTTTTTTTTTAGTTTTTAAAACAGGGCAATATGCATCAAGGCATTTACAAGACGGGGGGAAAACAGAAGTACTCTTCATTATTTCAGAAAAGTAATTACAGGTTTTATATAGCAAATTATAGTTCACTTTGTCTGAGTTCTAAGCAAGTAGCATGTTAACTCGGTACCACCAACTCTAGAAAAATGGGCAGCATTATTATTATTATTGTACCTCTCATGTTGATGCACCCAAAAGTCTTTATTGACATCGCTTGCCTAGATTGCATTTGAATTAGAAAAATTCATCTGTTATCCATGGATTTGGAGACCAGATTTGGAGTTCCAGAAATGACTCCATTTCTGGATCAAAAGAGGAATTTGAAAAAGGGAATTTGAAAAGGGGAATTCCACGTTCCTGTATTTTAGCATGCAAAAAATTAGGGATGGCTATTTGTGGGGGGTTCTTTTTAACTTGTAGTGTTTCCTGCCCAAGCAGGGGGTTGGACTAGAAGACCTCCAAGGTCCCTTCCAACTCTGTTATTCTATTTTATTCTATTAACTTCCACCATGTATTTGAGTTTGACCTATGTGCACCCCCTTTATATTTCCCTTCCATTAAACTGTTTTAAATATTATGCTTAAAGGAATGCAGATTTTAGGTCTATTCCATACCATTCCTTTGTGCCAGTCCTTGTCCCTATACTATCATCTCTCTTCTGCAGCTATTAATTTCTGGCTCAGCTAAAGTGCAGGAGAAAATGCCATGAATATAGTTTTAGAGCATTAATTAACTGTTTTTATTGGTATGAACTTTTGCCTTGCCTCAATTCTCAGCTCTCTGTTCTCCCTGCTGAAGGATAGTAAGTAGATGCATTACTGCAGATGTGAGAAAGAACCCTTGTATTTGTTATATCCCCATAATGATATGCTAGTTTTTTTTTTTAAATGATTACTTTAATAACGGGACCTTGAGTTAAGCTGAGAATTTTGAAATTGGAATATTTGTTTGAATGATTGGTAAATGCTAAGGAAAAGTATGCATTCTAATATTCTCTTTTTCATTTGCTTCAAATACAGATTAGAATAGGCTCAGGAAGGCAGCTTTTACTTGTATGACTTAAATGGTTCTACCTATGACAAAGTTCTTATGCAAAAAAAAAAAGGAATAGGTTTCTAGTGAAGTTTTAAATATTACCTCAGTTTTTTTCCATTTGACTTAAAATAAATTCTTCATCTTCATTTTGTTCTTTTACTGTCTGATGACTACTCTTTAATGTGCTAGGAATATTTTGCTATATTAGCACTGAATTCAGATTAACTCTAATTATTTCGTAGTTCCCATGCATAGCTGCCAACGTTGTATATGGATAATATTCATTGATACTCAGCAACCCTAAATGTCTTTGTGAAACATTTTGTTCCTATGCTGGATTTCTTCTTAGTGATCAATACAGATAGTCCTTAATTAATGATAATTTATCAGCGACTATTTAAAATTACAAAGCACTGAACAAGTATATTTACTACTATTCCTTGAAGCTGTAGCTGTCACAGCAGCCCCTAGTTCATGTGATTGCAATTCGGCACTTGGCAACTGGCTTGGATTTACGACAGTTGTAGCATCCTGTGGCCATTGGCATTTGTGATCTTCCCTGCTGGTTTACCACAAGCGGTCAATGGATAAGTGGCAGGAAAAGTCACAAGTTGCTACCAAAAATGGCTTTTGTTTTTCAAAAATAGTTTTTAAGAACATAAACTCAGGGATTTATAGTACTAGAAAGAACCACCAAATGTAATTACTGTTCAGGGTAGGAATCCAAATTAAACCATCCCAGATACGTACATGGCTATATAGCCTTTGCTTGAACAAATATCCCCCTTTCAACCAAGCAATATAAAAAGCATAACTAGAATAGAATAGAATAGAATAGAATAGAATAGAATAGAATAGAATAGAATAGAATAGAATAGAATAGAATAGAACAGAACAGAACAGAACAGAATAATAGAATAGAATAGAATAGAATAGAATAGAATAGAATAGAATAGGAATAGGAATAGGAATAGAAAGAATAGAATAGAATAGAATAGAATAGAATAGAATAGAATAGAATAGAATAGAATAGAATAGAATAGAATAGAATAGAATAGAATAGAAGCAGCAAAACACAAAAATAATATAAACTTTACAATAAAAAATAATTCAAACTGGTATATACATATACAACTATCAAGAATCTTTGTTAGGACTTCAAGAAAAAAACCCTCTTAGTTGCATTTTTAAAAACATGTATGTTTTTAATATAATGTAGAATGCCTACCTGCCACCATGAAATATGTAGTTTGTAATTTCAAAAGGTGAAGACATTAATCTCTTCCAAAATGAGTAGAAGGCACATAAAAATATTCTTTAGGTTGCAGACATATAATCTATCTTTGATATTCAGTATATCAAAAATGTTTTCTGACAAGTGTCCAATTAATAAAATGCTAAAGGACTAGACAGTTTCATAATGGATACTAACTGCAGTATTTAAAGTAGCCACTTGCTTTCAGCCCCTGGGCAATTATTTGGCATTCAGAATGGAAAAATAAAAAATGAAAAAGAATTAGCTAGTGGTTGTAATTGAAATGTTTTGCTGATCAAAAGCAAACTTTGATTATAGAAGGGAAAAGGTCTGATAAAATCCAGAAGTATGTTATTTATTCCATTCTTATTCTTACAAGGATAGGCTGAGAAAAAAATTCACCCAGCCACCATTAAAAAGTGAAGGCACTAGTTTGTATTGTACATGCAAATGTTGCCTCTTTTCAGTCTTGCTGATTTCTTGCCAAAATTTCTTCTCAAAGCCTCATTTACATGTCATGCAGAAACTTTCTAATGCCTTCTGCCTTTTCACTCGCAAACACACTGAATTGCCTGAGAATTGCCTTCCTAAAGTACTGTCTACAGCAGTGGTTCTCAACCTTCCTAATGCTGCGACCCCCGTCCCTCCCCCTCCCCGCGCGTGCGCGTTGCCAGGCGAGAAGCGATGAGGTGACAAAGGGGGTGTGGCACCAAGATGGCGGGCTAGTGCGCACAGCCCTTCCGTCGGTGCCTGCGCATTCGAGGGCCGCCCGTGCGTCGCACCGTCCCCGGGTACTTGTATGTGGACGGATAGAGGAGCAGTGTCTCGGTTCCTAAGACCATTGGAAATATGTGTTTTCCGATGGTCTTAGGCGACCCCTGTGAAAGGGTCATTCGACCCCCAAAGGGGTCGCGACCCACAGGTTGAGAACCAATGGTCTACAGCTTGCACTTTGCCCAGTACAGCCACAGGAGCTGTAATGGATCCATTGCTCCCAGTTATGATGGACATTTTGCCAGGAAGCAGGGTGCCAATTGGGGTGGAAAGAAAGTTGGCATCTTGCAGATAGTTCCAGGAACCGCACAAGCATTTCGAAGTGCCTCCTAGGATTCACATGAAACAGACCTAGCATATGAGGTTTCTCTGTATCAGAGGTGGGTTCCTCCCGGTTTGGACCAGTTCGCCCGAACTGGTAGCGACCCGCTGGTGACATCACACAGCCGGTTCGGTCGGTGCCGGTCCGTGGGCGCCGCCATCTTTTTTTGGAATTTTTTTTTTTTTAAAAATGTTTTTTGGGATTTTAAATTTTTTTTCTTCTGCACATGCTCAGAAGCCGAGTTTCCGGCACTGCGTATGCGTTGCCATCTTGTTTTTGGCTCTTTTTTTTGGTTTTTTAAAAAATTTTCGGCACTGCGCATGCGCGCGCGTGTGAAGTGCATGTGCAGCCACGTGGCGCGGCCACGCGGTGCGGGAGGAAGCGAACCGGCAGCGAGGTAAGTTAGAACCCACCCCTGGTCTGTATGCTCTATACACTGAGCACATTACTATACAGGTAGTCTTCAATGTACGACCACAATTGAGCCCAAAATTTCTGTTGCTAAGTGAGAACATTTATTAAGTGAATCTTATTTTAAAATAAAAAAGAAATATTTTTTTTATTTTAAATAAAAAAGGTGCATAGGAGAATCCAACAACAAATGGTTGAGCTTTTAGAAAGGACAAAAACACAGAAACAGATATAGTCTTGCACTTACCTATAGAGGAAACAAAGATCAGTATCAGAGGGAAAAAGGATTATAATCACTGATCATAGGAAATTGCAGTTTGTGTCTCTCTGTGTGAACTGGTGGAATGTCTGAGCTTCCTTACTAAATTATACTTTAAATAAACTCCTAAAGCTTCACTTCATCATACTAATAAGCAACAAGCTATTCTCTTATGACCCAGAGCTGAAAGCTCCCTATGATCTCCTTTCTGCTTAGTATTCCCGATGTCTTCCATTTTGTTCTAATGATATAATTTGTTCATAATTTGTATCCTTATATAAGAACATGAAAGAACAGAAATTTACGTTCTCACAGAATTTCCAGATCCTGTTGAGGCCCTTGTTGATCCTGGAATGGAGAAACTGACCAGCCGTCTTATCTATCCCTTGTTTGTTTTCTGACCTCCTTCCGAGGTCGGTAAAATGAGGACTCAGATTGTTGGGGGCAATATGCTGACTCTGCTGTAAAGCACTAGGAAGTGGTGTGTAAGTTAAAGTGCTATTGCTACCTCATGAATTTTAAATTCCTCGGTAATGCCATACCTGCATTGCAACAATCCAGGTGAGCATTAGATTACAATAAAGACAGAATACATTGTCTTTGCTGCCATTTAGTGATCATCTTGAGTTTTGTACATAATATGTCTAAAGTTTCTATAAAACCATCCATGAATAATGTAATTGTCTAAATATTCATTTTTAGACATTTCATTGATGTGAATGGTTTCTCTCTTTCTCTGCGACACACTCACACATTTTACTTCAGCTTCTTTTAAGGATCTTTTTCTTGACCTTATTAGTCTCCCAGTTCTAAGCATTCTTCTAAATGCTTCCTTTCTTTCCTGGGCTAGTTGCAAATCAGCATTAATTGGGATGTTCTAATTGGAAGAAGGAGAAATGTAGCAATGAAACATTTGTCCTAATTACCAGAGGCCCACAGGAATACAATTATCTGTTTGAGATTTATTTTGGTTCCACTAATTACTTTTTAAAAAAAGGCATCATAAGAAATAAAGCTACTTTCACCAAGATTACCTGAGCTGAAGCTTGTTTTACATGCTAGTGGTAAGACACTCCAGCTTCTATCCCTATTAACCTTCCCTGGAATTGTCATTCATTCTACATTCGGTTTATATGAAAAATCCAGATTATTTATTTTCTTTTTACAATCCTATAATCCCTTAATTCAGGGTAGAGTCGGAGCAACTGAATGGAGCTGAGCATTTACTGGCCGGATGCTCATACTCCTATATGCAGTTTGCAGCAGATATTTTCTCTTTGCGCCCTGGGAGAGAAACATGTCACTTCCTGGGATTGAACTCTCAACCTTCCGAGTGGGAGGCGTGTGTCTTCACCACTAGGCCACCACGCTACTTGGAAGAATCCAGACTGTATCATTGCATAATGGTAGTATTTACTGATTTTCCTCCCAGATTAGATTGGTATTCTATTCTATTCTATTCTGTTCTTATTATTCTATACATGCAGCACTGTTGCACCATAATTTTTTTGAAGTTTTACACCTTTAAATGAAAATCTCCTATGCAGAGATTCTGCCTATTTTTATTTCTTTCTGTTCAGCATGACTGGAGATTAGTGACAGATAAGCCTTTAGTTAATCATCTGTGGTCCTCTTGTGTAGGGTGCTACAGTTATTAGAAGCTTTGAATTATTATTATTTTTGCTTTTTCAAAAGAAAAAAGTAGTGGGAAATCAGTAATTAAAATGAACTCCAACCCTTAGAACAAAATGACTCATTAAAGACTACGCTTTAGTAATTCCCCAGATACACTGATCAGGAAGGATTTTTCTTTTTTCTTTTTTAAAGAAGTACTGGTAAGAAAGAACTTACTTAATATTAGTGTAGAAAGTTTGCTGATCAGAACATAGCTGTGTGAAAACATTATTAGAGAAAATATTTTGGGTTATGAAGGATGTTCCCATGTCAAATGTTCCATGAAGTAGGAATTTTGCGAATGGAACAGAATAGTCTTTATCAGGCTTGTTTATGTTTCTTAACTTACTTCCTCTTTACTAATTACCATAAACAACAATCAAACCTGGAAACCAATTTAGGGTCTCATTTATTTGTCACTGTAAAATGAAGTATCACTGGTGTCCTCAAAATGAAACAAATCATTTGAACGAGTTCCTTGCTGTTTATTCTCAGCGGTGCTTTTCCAATGTACTTAACTGGGTCTGTAAGAGAGAAGTGTATTGCAATACCAAAAGCAGTTTCATTGATATAGTTGATTAATCTTCTGAAGGTTACATTTAATCCAAAACAATTATGTAAAATTATTTACTGCCTTCCCCCTCCCCCTGAATGCCTCTGCAATGGGACTTCTTCCTCAGCCCCTTCAAAATGCGAAATAGAAAGAGCGATTAATTAAAAAAAAGCAAGCAAGTGTTCAATTATAGAACCTAGGGATTTGAGGACCTTTTAATGTTTCCGACAAATATCTCATTTTGCTGAAGGATATTCTTGTTGTTTTCTCATGACCTAATATTATGAGACATCATCTATTCATTGTCAAAGTGATGCTCAAAACTTTGCTGGGGGGGGGGGCGCTAAGGATTTCTTCATGGTTTTTAATGATATTTTCCCTGAAATTCAGTCTGACCTCAATATTGAGATTGGACAATCATTTGAAGAGGGTTTCCTGTTTGAGCAGGGATTGGACTAGAAGACCTCCAAGGCCCTTTCCAACTCTGTTATTCTATCATCTTGAATTGTTGTAGCAGCCTGTTGTCTGGGTGACTCAAGTCCTCATTCTTCCCTTTGTTTTGCATCTACATTGTGCTATTTATATTTTTCTGAGTCTTATTTTTCTCCTACCTGTTTTCTTACCAATCATTACAGTGGCCTGGTATTCATGAAGGTTACCGGTATATATTGCTGGTGCTGACACATCATGCCCTGTACATGGACTCAATCATTTCAAAGACCTTTGAGTGGCTAATGTACGTGATCTTTTTATCAGGTCAGGCATAACTGGTTTCTCAGCCATGACATTTGAGAGCCTTTTCACCTGGCTCTGTTTCTTTGAAATCAGCTTCCACCAGTTACACTTGGAGTCAGATCTCTTTAAAAAGGACTAAAAATTCTTCCCTTCCCCTAGGTCCCTATGAATTTTTTTAAAATTACATATTCATAACTGTTGACAATATTATGTGCTACAGGCCTTTTGTTTTAGAGATTCCTTATTTTGTATTATGAGGTCAGGACTGCTTATGTTAAATTATTAATTGTTGTTTTATCCTAATCTTATACTGTGCTTAGTTATAATCACATGATAAATTGCCAGTAGTATTCCTGACAAGGTCTATCAGTATGGTGCATGCTTCGGAAGTTGTTGCGTGTCTGGCCAATGAAGAAGGAATGATGTTGCAAGTGTTGTCTATGAGATTCTCAATCATCCAGGTCGTGGTTGTCCCATCCAGGTCGTGGTTGCTTTTCCAAAATGCAACTGGGTTTTCGTGGTTTTTTTCTTTGAAAACTATTCGCTTCTCAGTCAAGTAGCTACTTCTTGCCCATTCTTTCCCAGTGCAAGACTAATGGTACACTAGATACTTCCTGGAGAAAGTGAGTAAGGATTCTTTATTCTCAGAACAATGTTTGACTCAATTATTGTGCTTGTGTGCTGCTAGAATGATCTGGGTGGAGGCTAACCTGGGTGATTATGGGAACAGGACTACTAGAAGTCTTTATTGCTATGCTGGAGCTCCTGAACAGACCTTTAACTTCAAGCTTATTCAACATTTACGTGCAGGATTGATTATAAAGCCCCAGACAAAATTATTGCAGAGCATGTTTTGTTCTAGTTATGGTAAGGCAACAAGTAAATCCATTATGTGGAAGATTAAAGGAGCAAAAGAAATATATATATATACAGTATATATTTTAGAAAGCATTCATTTCACTGTGCCTCAGGAAAGAAGCTGATAAGAGTTTCTGCTTCAACAGAGGGTAGGAGTTGGCTGCCAGTACAGTTGCAGGAGTGAGACACAGAATAACAGAATTGGAAGGGACCTTAGAGGTCTTCTAGTCCAAACTGCTGCCTAAGCAGGAAACTCTATACCAGGACTGTAAACTCCTGGCCCGTGGGCTGGATACGTCACACGCTGGCCACGCCCATGCCCGGTTTAGCGAAGGGTAAAAAAGTCCCGATACGTTACGTGACGCCACCGTGACAATGTGAGTTTGACACCCCTGTTCTATACCATTTCAGACAGGTGGTTGTCTAATCTCTTCTTAAAGACCTCCAGTGATGGACCACCCACAACTTCTAGAGGCAAGACACAGAGAAGGGCTTCCTCTTTTTCTCAGACCAAGCATGGATCTTTCACCTTTCCGGCACTTTTCCTCCTTGTTCTCCTTCGTTTCCTTGCTTGTTGGATGTCATTGCTACTGGCCCAAGCAGCAGTAGCAGCAACAAGAATTTACTGTCACATCTGGCTCAAGCATGAATCCTTCCAAGTGTGGTTGTTAACAGTGGCTTACTGTTGGGCCCACAGGCACTGCTGCCCAGCAAGCATGGAGTTACTGTGAAGAACGTTGTGGCAGGGAAGGCAATAGATTTGCATCTGATTTTTTTTGGGGGGGGGGGCTGGAAGGAGGCATGAGGAAGAAGTAGGCAAAAGGATAATGGGGCAGGGAAGCAAGATAGATTACTGGTGGGATGATTGGCATGGTTGGAGTTGATAGTAGGCTAAGAACATGCTACTGATAGGACTTTTTACCTCAGAGACAGTATCCCCCAAGATCAATATTCTCCTGAGCTATGTTGACTGGCAAAGTTTTGGTCTTTCTGTCAGCCAAAGGAGGAAAAGGAATATTTCCATGGAGGCACTGTTGTGGCCCGCCAGCGACCCGTGCAGCTGGTTGCGGACTCCGACAGCGAAGAGGCTGTTGTGCTGATGCGCCAGCGGCCTGTGCAGCTGATACCTGAGTCGGACAGTGAGGAGGTTGGTGGGGACTTGGTGCCAGAGTCGGAGAGTCAGCCAGGGCCTTCAGTACCTCCAGAAGCTCCCATCAGTGACGAGGAAGAAGAGGAGGAGCCTATTCTTAATGCACGGGCATGCAGAACTGCCAAGAGGCAGGAGTGGCTACTCAGGAGGAGGTCTCCTCGGGAGTAGGGCTTAGGGCTAATTGGCCACGCCCTTAGCCTATTTAAGTAATAACCACGCTCAATCACGTTGCAGGAAACAACTCCGTTCAATCCACGTATTGTCTTGGTCTTTGAAACTCTTGTTCAGCTCTTGATTCCAAACGGCATTACTTCTCCTGCTAATGACTTCTGGGCTTTCTGCCAACCTCCGTAAGTTCGAGTGACTGATATCAGATAGCCTAATTCGTTGGACTTCTTGCTTCTTTGTGCTTGGACTCTGGCCAACTGTTAAGACGTTAATTAACAGCTGGTGCACCGAAAGGACTTATTTATGATTTCATGGACTTTAACAGACACGAATGCTAAGAGAGTATTAGTAGTTTAATTAGTATTAAACAAGGTTTGTTTGTACGTTGCTTGTGTTGTTTTTCTTGGTTCGGCAGTTGGGACAGAACAGGCACAGAGTTTTAAGGAAGTATGCACAGGGTCAGTCCTGGGTTGAGATAATTAAGAGTCCCACAGGTCACTGTTTTTCTTCAGGTTCTTCTTCATGTGACACAGCATGTTCACCTAGGAGGTTTTCTTCTTTTTTTTCTCATTGAAAACACTACTGTCCTCCCAAGTCACCTTGATCCAGTTTTGGTCTACTTTAGCAATAGGCTGGAATGAGAAGGTCTCTTGCTGTGAGGGATTAGGGATGTATAGATGAGCTGAAGGAGATGCACAAGTAGAGAACATCAAGAAGAGGACTTTTGGCCCAAAGCACTTGAGTTAATAAATTGTTACAATGCAAGACTTGTAGAAATTAACTGTATTTTTCTGAACAACGCTCTAGTGATAATTAAATATAAAATGTAGTTTATTAAATAGGATAAAATGGGGAAAGCAGAATGTTATTTTAAAAAGTTGCATTTTTCTTTTTTTTCAATCATCTTTCAGCTCATTGCTTTAAATATTTAAGTTGTTTTCCCACTCTCTTGCCCTGGATTAGCAGTTTCCTTCCATCACATAGTTTTGTTTTCATTTGTATGCCGCCTATGTGGTTGTTTGTTGAGAAGTTCATGAATATAAAGAGATTGCAAGAGCATCTCAAGTTATGAAGAGATCCAGGGAAATTAATTCCCAACCACACATGCACAAAAGCAGATATATTTCATTATCCTGCCATGATACTGAACGATTAATGATGAAAATAATGCTGAACTCAGGAAAAAGTAAACAAAAATTATGAGTATAATTCTGAAGAAG
This sequence comes from Thermophis baileyi, assembly GCA_003457575.1. Lineage (NCBI taxonomy): Eukaryota > Metazoa > Chordata > Lepidosauria > Squamata > Dipsadidae > Thermophis > Thermophis baileyi. The sequence goes on from QLTV01003454.1 coordinate 644,065, forward strand.
TAGAGCACAACAGTAACCTTAGTCCTGGGGAGTTAAGAAATGAAGGCAAAATAAGTCTAGTATGAAATGCTCAGGACACCAGTAGCTTAATATCTGCCATAAAGCAAACAAACAGCAAAACTCTAGATTGTAAGGAGAAGATAGTGACTTGGTTTACTCAAGTCGAACAAAATAACCTTGGAGGGAAAAAAGAATGGCATTTGGCCAAATCAATAGCAATAGCAATAGCACTTAGACTTATATACCGCTTTACAGTGCTTTACAGCACTCTCTAAGCGGTTCACAGAGTCAGCATATTGCCCCCAACAATCTGGGTCCTCATTTTACCCACCTCAGAAGGATGGAAGGCTGAGTCAACCTTGAGCCTGGTGAGATTTGAACCGCTGAACTGCTGAACAGTCAGCTGAAGTAGCCTGCAGTACTGCACTCTAACCACTGCGCCACCTCGGCTCTTTAAACCAAAGGATTCATATTTCAGTATAAATAATTAAGATACGGGTAGCAATTTCTTCTAGTGTTGCCAGTCCTAAGAGTACACAAGGAGGCTAGAACTACTTTTATTGAGATTGGCTATAATAACAGAATCCTGTAAGTATGATTGTGGTGTCATTCCTCCTCCTCCTTATAGTTCAGTGAATTTGGGAGTGAGTATGAACTACTTCCAAGTGTTATCTGGCTGTTCTAGGCTTAAAACGTGTTCCAGCTTTCTTGTCTACACAACAGTACCTACCCATTTTCCTTACTCTCCACAACTATACACCAGCAATTCTGAATCTGAAGATATTCTGTTTTAACAGATATCCAGTTCAATTTAATAGAAAATCACAGAAAGGGAGAGTAAATTGCCCAAAATTGCTGGTTATGAAACAACTGTGTAACAATTACTGTAAAATAATTTTTAGCATATGCATATTGCATGTATACCAATGAAATCTTTTTTTCCTTTCTTTTGGTAATGCATTTCTCCTTCTTTTATGATGAGTGAGTAAAAGTTGTCTGTCCACTACAAAGATAAATCTGTGGGCTATTCCCTAGCTCCATGATGGCGAACCTATGGCACGCGTGCCCAAAGTGGCACACGGAGCCATGTCGCCTGGCACGTGCGGCGTTGCCCGTTCCTCTTCCGGGTTTCTGGCGCGCATGCGCGTATGACAATCAGCTGGCTGTGTGTGCGGCAGTGCCAGAAACTGGAAGAGCTGGTCTTCCATTTTCCGGCGTGAGCATGTGTGCCGGCCAGCTGATCGTCACGCACGCATGTGTGCCAGTAACCGGAAGACTAGCTGGCCGGCACGCATGCACGCGACGGAAACTGGAAGTTCATTTTCCAGTGCGCGCATGCAGCTCCTCTTCCAGGTTGCGGCCCAGATAAGCGTTGCGCTCCCTTTTCGGCACTCGGTGCTGAAAAGTTTCACCATCACTGCCCTAGGTAGTGTGAAATCTATATAGGATAGGACTGTTTTAAGCTTATCCTTTGATAAAATAATTTATTTCTTTTCCTCTTTTGTTAAAGATAGAAGCGTCATGGCTTGTCCATTTGGATAACCCTTCTGGAAGATTCCTCTCCTGGATTGTATATTATATTTCTTTCAAGAAATATTTTCAAACATACATCAGCTTCACTAGTGTTATGTTTGCTATTGTAAATAGGAGTTATAGTATAGAGTGATTTTGTGCATTTTTTCCTAGATGTTAAACTCCTTGTAAGTACATACAAGATAACAATCATGGGATTGATATGGAAATGTTGAACTAAATTAGACACAAGCTGCCTTATATATGTATGTATGTATGTATGTATGCATGCATGCATGTATGCATGCATGTATGTATTTATTTATTTCCTGCCCATCTGATATCCAATTACTCTTTTGAAGACTTCTGAAGTTCTCCATTCAATTTTTGGGCAGGGAAACAGAAGATGATTCTTTTGAATTTCTCCAGCAGGAAGAGAAATTCTCCAATAATTTCTCAAGGATATGATTCCATTTTAAAAATGACTAGTAATTAAAAAAAAACCCATCTGTATGAGTTCCATTATGATGCTGTCTCTTTAGATCAAATCATGTAAAACTAGGGAGGCTATAGATTGCTGAAAAGATGATTGTACAATAAATAATATTCACATGCATTCCTGGGCCACCTTGTAATTAAATACTGTAAATGACAAAACACCATACTCCATCCACATGAATACCTCTGAAATTCTCTTGAAAGCCATTTACAAAAAAATTCCCTTTAATACAGCTGAAGAAGAACTAGCAGAATAAAATGCAGAGAATTTCTCTGCCTGGCACTAGAATAAACACACCTAAGGAATGAGTACTATGAACATGCTGAAAATGATTACTTATTGTATTTGGCTAGGAATATCAAAGCATTTGTTGAAGACAGCTTTCAAGGGAAATTAAGTGATCTTTTAGGCAGCAATTCCATTTCTAACATATGCTCACATTTCAAAACATGTAATCTTCAAGAAACAATTAATATGTCTGCTGCAAATCCAAGACAGCATTTTCAAGAGAATAAATGAAAGTCGCACACAGGAAAATAAATTTTGAATGAAAATTATTATACTCTCTTGGCTTCCTAATTCCTCCTTAACAAGATAGAAAATAAATGCCATACCCCCAGATTTATTCACATGCCTGAAAGGAGAGGATGGGAAATAATAAACTGTAATCATTTGGGATCTCAAGGAACAACACTTAGAAACATTTTGCAAAATGGTACTGAAGGCGCACACTGAATTTAGAAAAGAATGTTTGAATTAAAGAAGAAAGGATGGAGTATTTTGATGCAAACAATAACTCTCGATTGATGATGCCCTCTGATTTTAGATAAAATACTCCTTCCCTAAAGATGTGAAAGACTGTCCCCTTCTAAAATAGTAGTGTAACAAAATGCAGGGCAAGATCACTATTGGGCACCGTTATTTTATGAACAAACTATTTGCAGACATGCCGACAACCAAATATCAGTAGATTGTCCTGGGAATGGCTGCTGATCAGCTGAGGAATCGTCATCTACCCCTTTTTTTAAACCCAAGAAATGGAATTCTGCATATTGTTTAAAGCCTTTTCTTTATAATACTTGGTGAACTGGAACTATCATTAAGTAGTTCCAGAATTAGCTCCAGTGATTCTCATAGATGGCTGGAATTTACTGTAATGTGCTCAATGGGGCTTGATTTTCTCCTGGATCTGCTGAGCTGAACACCTACCTCTTCTCAATTGGGAGAAGAACCTTCATTAGTCTTCTGCCCAGTCCTTCCCCAGAGACCAGGACTTTGCCACCAACAGTCTATCCCCTCCTTCCCCTCTTTGATCTTGGGTGAAGCTTAGACAACTTAGAACTATGTCGCCTTAGAACCGATCTAAATGTAGTTCATAAAATTATCTGCTACAATGTCCTACTTGTCAATGACTACTTCAGCTTCAACCACAACAATACACGAGCACACAATAGATACAAACTTAATGTAAACCGCTCCAAACTCGACTGCAGAAAATACGACTTCAGCAACAGAGTGATCAATGCCTGGAATTCACTACCTGACTCTGTGGTTTCTTCCCCAAACCCAAAAAACTTTAACCTTAGACTGTCTACTGTCGACCTCACCCCATTCCTAAGAGGTCTGTAAGGGGCGTGCATAAGCGCACCAGCGTGCCTACCATCCCTGTCCTACTGTCCTATTGTCCTCATCTATCTGTATTCACTTTGATTATGTTTATGTTTATACCTATACCTGCTATCTTGTACATGTCTGACAAACAAACAAACAAATAAACAAATAAATAAATAAATAAAAGCTGCCATTTGCAACCAGCTGGGTTTCTCGTTCCTATTCTTGGGCCTTGAGTGGACCTCTTGTCCCTCTGGTTTTCATGTCACTTCTTCCAGAGAAGCCATCTGTGGACCTTTCTTCTCCTTTCCCAACCAGGAACCAACAACTGCTCCACATGCTTAACTTCTCTCTCCAGTTTTTTCTCTCCAGCCACTTCAATCATTCTGGGTAGACTTTTTCTCTCCTTTCCTTCTCTCTTCAATTTTTACGCTAGACCAGTGGAATGTCGCCCAGCAACTGAGGAGGGTGGGTGTCATCTTAGGACTATAGACCCTATATACAAGGTTGGGCCAATAGGACTTCTGCCTCAAAATCTTCCCACAGTAGTCCTGGATAGAAGTTAGGTCAGCTCATTACGCTTTGTGACACTGCAGCTGCCCTTCAAGACCAGAACTGATCTTCTTTTCCCCTTTTACTCACTCCAATGGTTGGCTTATGCCAGCAGAACAGCAACCATGCTAGGTCACTCAAGCCCATATGCTACAATCCAATTTCTCTAATTTGAGACATTCATCCTGAAATCATGTGCATGAAAGTTTTATCATCTCAGTTCTGGGACCCTGTGAAAGCTTTCAGTGCAAAATGATTCTTCATGGAGTCCAGCAGAAAAGGGAGAGGAAGACTGGTTAACTTCTTGGCTGTGGGCCTATGTGTTTATTGCACTCTGTGCATTTTCTTGCCTTAGGCTGGGTGATATGAGGGATATATCTTGCTTGCTTTGCCAGGGGCCCATTCTACCTAGCTGCACCCTGAACACCATTCTTGGAAATGCCTTCCCTTCTTTAGCGAAACCAATCTAGTCTTACTTCTGCATGATTTACAGGCTAATTTTTGATCAGGAATTTGTGTGGACTAAAGATTTCTTGGTATTTCTCTTTTTCTGTGTTGGGGTCTTTCCCCCAGTGTTTGATTCATTGTAGACTTAATATGATACTCATGAATAGTTTATTTTATGCTTACTTTATTTTTTGTAATTATGTTTTTTTATTTATGTTTTCTACGTTCTAAGCTATTCGAGTTTTCTGAAGAATGGGGACAGAGATGCACACTCAGAAGAATCATTTTAAATTACAATAACTAAATTCAGTAGATTTCTCTCTACTTTAGTTCATTTTTATTAAACATCAATGTGGATTTTTAAGCCTTCCTGAAAATATTGGCCCTATTCCCTGACAACTGAAATATTACATAATCCACATCATTTGCTGTTAATGTCATTCTTTCAACATCTGCAGTGTACCTAGTGATATAAGCTGTGCAGTGTGCTTGAGACATCCATAAGTGCAAAGTTGAATGCCAGTTCATGCTGCAATAATCCTATGAGTGTACATATCCTCGAGGTCAATCATGCCACATAATAAAAGCAACATTAGATACAACTCAATATTAATAACATATTGGGTTGTATAAAGAACCTGCTTCTATGTAGTTTAGATAATTATCAGCTACTGGCATAGCTTAGTCACCAAACAGTGATTTATTTATTTTTTAATCTCAAAGCCTAAGGCAGACAGGGGAAAATGAAAGTCCATGAACTTGCAGACAGGGATCCAGGTGACTGGGAACTAAGAAATTACTAAAAATGTGTGATGACATATTCGATTGGATGGACCTTTTTTCCAGTAGAGAAGTATGTTAGATTTTAAATTACATGCTTTGACAAATGATTCAGAAAATCCCTTGTTTACCCTTCTTGATGCATGAAAGAATGTCAAAGGTCCAGAAGCTTTCTTTCTTCTTAATAATAAAAATTAGTTACAACCTTCAAAAGACTGAAGACCTTCTAGTTATTAATTTATTTACCATATGTACAGTATAAGCTGCCCTAGTATATTAGGAGTCTGGGTGGCAAATAATACAGTGTACACAGTTAAACTTATAGTAAGTCCAAGGAAAAAGAAAAAAAATAAACACACAAAAGACATAACGACAAACTGGGGGTCTGCTGGAATAACATGAATTTAATTTACCTCATGAATATCTTGAAGGAGGCGGCCACTCACCTCTAGGGGTAATGAAGAGAAGGACTACCACTGAGAAAGCCTCTTGTCTATTCTACTCGTGGACCTTATCGAGGGGAGGTGGGTTGGCTCAACAGGCCCTCTCTAGATGTCTGTACTAGCCAGCAACATACTAACTTGCCAAGACGTTGTCCAATATAATCCAGTATAGGGCCATGAAGAACTTTAAAATGATTGTTAGCACTTTGACTTGGGTCTGAAGTCAGGTGGCAGCCAATTCAATTACTTCAGGATAGAGATAATTTTAATTACAGCATTGTCCTGTCAGGAATCTTGCTACCAATTCTGAACCAGTTGTAGTTTATGAATTGTCTGTCTTTGGAGACTGTTTCTAATATGGAGTTTAAACTGTGTGGTATGAAATAGCATTGATAGGTCAAAGACCACTATGGGTGGATTGCCCCATTCAGTTTCTGACAATTGTCTACTGGAGTGTCCAAAGTTGTTTCTGTCTTACATCTGTGTCTGAAACTTGACTGGAAAGAATAAAGACAAAACTGTTTCAGTATTGTCTGAGATTGAACTACTAACATGTTCTCCACATTTCTCTTCAGAAAAGGATTTATTTATTTGTTTGTCAAACATGTACAGGATAGCAGGTATAGATATAAACATAAACAAAGTGAATACAGATAAATGAGGACAATAGGACAGGGACAGTAGGCACGCTGGTGCACTTATGCACGCCCCTTACAGACCTCTTAGGAATGGGGTGAGGTCAACAGTAGACAGTCTAAGGTTAAAGTTTTTGGCGTTTGGGGAAGAAACCACATAGTCAGGTAGTGAATTCCAGGCATTGATCACTCTGTTGCTGAAGTCGTATTTTCTGCAGTCGAGTTTGGAGCGGTTTACATTAAGTTTGTATCTATTGTGTGCTCGTGTATTGTTGCGGTTGAAGCTTAAGTAGTCATTGACAGGTAGGACATTGTAGCAGATAATTTTGTGTGCTACACTTAGGT
>QLTV01003454.1:659169-675585 GCA_003457575.1 Thermophis baileyi
ACCAAAGTTATTTACTTAGTACATGGTTCATGAAGCAATACTTGGGTACAATTTGCAATCTTCTCGGTACTTTCCAAAAGCTTACATTTTCCACACAATATAATTCTCACTTCTATGGTTAGTATGATAACTAAATTAAATGCATCCCACCCCCCTGCCTCAGATGCATATTGATTTGAGGAGTCCTTGGTCCTCTCTGAACTTGCTTGTTTTCTTGCAGACGTTTCATTACCCAAACCAGGTAACATCATCAGTGCACATACTCTTGGTTAACTGTGATGTTGAGGGGGGATTGGCACGAATTCTGATGGTCATAATTTGGTCATTGACAGTTGAGAAGCTTTCCACAGCTCTAGCAAGTTTTTTGCTTGCAATAAATGCTCTAGCAAGCTTCTTGCTTGTTTTCCTGGTATCATGTCCTGAGTTAATAGACTGTGAAATCCTCAGACTGGAAAAAGCCATTGTCTGACCAGTGTAGCTCACTGACACCAAGGATATCAATTTCCAATCTGATCATCTCTCATTTGACAATATCTAAATTACCCTGACTCATTCCTCTGGACATCCATGTGACTATCTGATCATGTATCTCTGTACAAGGCAGACATTTGCTTACACCACTGGCTGCCTCAGCAACTGGGATTCCTGTTGTCCTATCATTGGGCACCTTATCTGACATGTTTGAGATCCTTTCCATAGAATTTTCTTGGCGAGTTTTTTACGGAGTAGGTCACTGATGTTATTGATGAAATGGGATCACTGCAGCATGAATGTCATGAAACCATACAGGATGACCTAGTTAAAAGAAATAATGACTTATGGTTACATCAAAATATTATGGTTCCATTTGTCATTTTCTACAGAAATTTTAGTAAACATTACATCCTTGCACAATGTAACAAATACTATTTGCTTTACCATTTAGTATATGCTCTAATTTAAAACTTATGAAAAAAGTATGTTTATTTCTTTCTGATATCAACCATCCAGTTTTATTTTTTCCCTTAAGACTACAGTGTAATTGTTCCTGTATTCAAATCAATATCACCTCCTGGATGACTGTTTATGGGATTAACTAAAATAAACTGTATATTGGCAATGAAATCCTGAGCATGCTTACTTAGAAATAAGGCTTACTGAGGTTGAAGTCTTACATAAATACATTTACATAAAATTGAAGCCTAAAACTAGCATTTTGCACGAACACAGAAATAATAATCTAAATCTGCTGCAGCAAAACTACTAATCACCTGTTTTTCTGATAGTTTTGAATCTAATAAATGGATTTCATTCCACAAAAGCATAATATAAGAATTAGTTCTGCCATAACATTCTATGCATTTTACATGCACAGCATTTTCACGTTTAAAAATGTCTGCATACAAATCACAGCACCTGGCTACAAATACAAAGCAGAATGCCAGAAATTTTGAGTTTTAAACAAAAGATCTAATAAAGCTAAGGGATCATCCACTCCTAAAGTGGTGGAAAGTAAGAATTATTATTGGATTCTTGCTGCTGAGCAAAAACTATTAAGCTACAGTGGTAGGACTTCACAGAAATCTTAACATCTTTTCTCACACACAGGTAATCCTTGTTTAACATTGTAATTCGGATGGGCAACTGTTGCTGAGCAACACAGTTATAAAGCACGACTACGTGATGTGCCAACTTATGATGGGAGTTACAGCACTTCTGGTAGCCATACATAGTAACAGAATCATACAAGTCTGAAGGTGCTTCTCCCTTCCCTTCATCTTTGTGTGAATTAGGGAGGGCTTATCTGAGGCATTTTCTCAAGTTTTGATTTTTGAAATGGGCCCTAGTCCCTCTTACCTGACTATACTCTTGGCAAAGGATCTTCCCTGTCTTTCAAGGGCATTCCCTGTGCCAATAAAGGAGAATATTTGTAGCTCAATGATTAAAATGAGGGGTCCTTAGTGTTGGCTCAGCTTGGCTGTTTTCTTGCAGACGTTTCATTACTCAGACTAGATAACCCTCTTGGGCACTGATGATGTTACAAGTTTGGGTAATGAAATGCCTGCAAGAAAACAACCAAGCTCAGAGACCATCAAGGACCCCTCATTCCCTGTGCCATCTAACCAATCCCCGGATAAAAAGAGCCTGGAGAGTGATAACAAATGCTTGGCAACACCACCCTTGCCCCCCCCCTTGCTCTGCTACTGCCCTCCTCAGTTTTTCTTCTGGTTTTGTAATTGTCTGCCCTGAAATTACCGAAAATAAGAACGTTTAGTCTATTTTGCATACTAGCTATTATATGCAGATTGGAGAGGCTGTACAGGAAGTTATTTCGCTGCGAGGTGGAGAAAGAGAAAAACGGGCAGCCGATTCAGAGACTTCTCAACGGCTCCAACAAGTCCAGAGACGGAAAACGGTTTTTTTTGGGGGGGGGGGCGTTGAAGCGCGGCAAGGATGAAGGCATTCTGAGGCATTCCGGCTTCTCAAACGAAGAGGATGATTTTTCTGTCCTTCCTCAACGTGGTTTCCTAGACGGGATATGCATTCAACACACAGAGCAAACGGTACATTTTGAAACGCCGGTCTATCACTCCGAATCGCCAGCGGAGCAAACCCGCCAGCGCGTTTAAAAACAAAAAACAAAAAACCTTCCCTCAACGCGTTCCTTTCGCCACCGGGCACGAGAATACATTCTCCTTCCCGCCCTTTTCACGGGCTGGCCAATCACTCGGCTGGGCGCGCGGGAAAACCGTTGGGCGAAGAACTACACCCCGTGACGCCACAAGAGCCCCACCCCCTTCGCGCGCTCCAGCCCCGCCCCAGCAGCCTGAGCCTTCGGGGTCTGCGGGGAGGACACCCCGATTGCCCCTGGCTGGACCGGGGGGGGGGGTGGAAATATGCCGCGCAAAGAGCCGCTGACCCCATTGCAAGAGAGGAGCGAGGCGAAAAGCTCCATGAGGAGCTGCCGGACACCATGGAGACCAGATATCCTTGCTCTCTCTGTCTCCCTCGCGCTTCCCACGCGTGGCTGAAATGCCTTGAGCCGTGTGGGTTTAGCGGCTTTGCTGTCTGTGAAGACAGACGCGGCTTGGGCAAAAGCTGTCCTATGAATTAGGACAGCCATTAGCGACTGGGTGAGATTTCAGTGCCCAAATTTTCCTTCTAAACTCAGGGAGTTTATCCTTGAACGGGAAAGCCGTGTCTTCCTTGGCATTGAAACAAATACCTTAATTTGCTTCTTGTCCCTTGGGAGACATACAGATAGTCCACGACTTACAACAGTTCATTTAGTGATCATTCGAAGTTACACCATCACTTAAAAAAGTGACATATGACCATTTTTCTCACTTATGACCTTTGCAGCATCCTCACGGTCACCTGGTCAAAATTCAGATGTTTGGCAACTGACTCATATTTATGATCTTTCAATGAGGAAGCCAGATTCACTTAACAACTGTGTAAACTGCAGTGATTCACTTAACAATTGTGGCAAAGAAGGTCATAAAATGGGGCAAAACTCACTTAACAAATGTCTCACTTAGCAACAGAAATATTGAGCTCAATTGTCATAAGTCAAGGACTACCTGTATTTCTCCCCTGTACCGTTATCCCTCTTTAACAGGAACAAATATCTGCCAATCTCTTCCCTTTTGAAGGAGCTTTGGGCAGCCTGTTAAGTGAGTAACATATTATTATGGTTTGTTACAGAATCAGCCAGATGTTTAGACTGGATTTGGCTTTTTTCCCTCCAGCCAGACCTTTCCAAGGACCTGGATTATCATTAACTCACAACAGTTCATTTAGTGACTGTTCAAAGTTACAACAGCATTGAAAAAAGTAACTTATGACCATTTTTCACACTTACGACCATTGTAGTGTCCCTGAGGTCATGTGATCAACATTCGGACACTTGGCAACTGATTCAACTTTATCATGGTTGCAGTATCCTGGGGTCACGTGATCAACTTTTGACAAGCAAAATCAATGGGGAAGTCAGATTCACTTAACAACTTGTCACTAACTTAACAGTTGCAGGGATTCACTTAACTGGGGCAAGAAAGATCATAAAATGGGGCAAATTTTGCTTAACAAATGTCTCACTTAACAAAAATTTTGGGTTCAGTTATGGTCGTAAGTTGATTGGGTTCAGTTGTGGTCGTAAGTAGTACAAGTCGACTACTTATACTATTATTAGATTTTAATACTGCATTTCTTATATATAAACTCAACGTGGTGAACATATATAATACTCCTTCCTCTCCATGTAAGGTGGGTTGGGCTGAGAGATTGACTAACCCAAAGTCACTTTTCTGCCTTTCATGCCTAAGGAATCATTGCTCTGATCACAGAGCTTTTTTTAGTAGAAACTTCCAACTGGGGGGGTGATACATACATGCCTTGTCTCCATACTCTAAAACAAAGACATTATAAATTTAATAATCAAATAAAAATCCTTGCAGTCTGAAATGGGAGGAGAAAAAGGAATTGCTGTCTTCTATATTATTTATTTATTTTAGATTTTTCTTATCCTACTTTTATTATTTTTATAAATAACTCAATGTGGTGAACATACCTAATGCTCCTTATTTTCTCCACAACCCTATGAGATGGATTGGGTTGAGAGAGAGTGATTGGCTCCAAGTTACCCATTTGACTTTCGTGCATAAGGCAAGACTAGAACTCATGTTTCCTGGTATCTTAACCACTAGACCAAACTGGCCCTCTTATATTATGTCCATAATACATGCTTCAGGGAAAATAATCACCAACAAGTTTAAGAGTGCACTCTATTTAGAATGTATTAATTCAAAGCTGGATTTTGGAGTGAATCGTTTGAATGTCATTGATTAATCCTGTGATAAAGATGTATTTTTATGGAAAATGCATGGGTTTTGCTTCTCCTTTTCCAATCTGTATTAACCATTGGCTCTCTAGCCTCTTATTTTGAAATACATTTTTTTTATTCACTGGCTGTAACCTTTTTTTATCTGGTTATGATTTTCAAGGCTCAGAGGTTTTTAGCATTTAAAATACTGCCGTATATAATAAAGTATTCTTAACTGCTGTCCTATTGAAATGCCTATTTTAAGCATCTTGGAATAGGTGTATATATTCAGACATCTTTATATCTAGGTTATCTCTGCAGACATAACAATTAGGTGTGTATATTTCAGCTTGGCACCAAAGAAAAATGAAGTATGATTTATATTGATTTCTGATTCCCTTAACCAGCTTTTCATTTACATGGTTTTTAAGCATTGTCCAGGACAGATTTAGAAAAGGAAAGATTAATTTGGAAAGTACCCTGGAACTTCTTAATAACTTTGACATTCCTTTTGATTATATTCATGTGAAATACATTTTTAAGGTGAGAAAAATATTATTTAACCATTTTAGAAATAATACATGATTTTATTTTTAAAGATAAATTTATAACATGCTAGATATTTGCCAATTTAGTTATCATATCCGTCAATTATCATTTGAGGCAGTGGCAATTATTTTGTGGGTCAATTGTGTGTTTCTTACAGTGCCATGTATGATAATTAAATATAAGAAAGATATTTAATTATCATACATGGCACACTATGTATGACACTAAATATCCATGGTAAATTGGTGAAATAGCATGCAAGCAGTATTGGCAGTGGCCACAATTTAAGGTTATTAAATTGTATTAGTTAATTTAACACAATAGCCTTATATATCCAATCATTTATCCTAATTAGGTATCCCTAATTCAATTTCCTTTTGCTAAAACAATCATAGAGTTACCCTGTTTGTATCAGGGCCACAGTGCTGAGAGAGAGTTGAGCAGTGTATATTCAGTGAATACACTGAGGGCTTTAGGGCTTTCTTTGCTAGCCAAAAAAAAGACTGGCGTTGTATTCTCTCTGGAGGGAAGTCATAATCCACCTTTCCAGAAACAGACTAATTTGTGAACTTTGCCTTTTTAAGTGTTTTGTCACTATTAAGTGATATCACCAAGCAGCCACTAAAGTAACAGTGCTGTTGGTCTTTTCTACTATAGAAGCCTCACTGCTTTAAAAGAGAAACACCTACTGAGCTGTTCTGTCAAAAGAGTTTGGAGGTTTCAGTATTTATACAGATTGCATACTCTTCTGAGTACAAGTAGTCCTTGACATACAACTAAAATTCAGATCAGAATTTTGGTTGTAAGCAAGGCAAAGAGAATTGCACCTGATTTTACAACCTCTTTTTTGGCCACAGTTAGTTGAATCATTGCAGTTAAGAGAATCACATGGTCATTAAGTGAATCTGGCTGCATCTACTGACTTTGCTTATTGGAAGCCAGTTGGGAAGGTTACAAATAACGATCAGATGACCCCAGGATGCTGCAACTGTTATAAATTCAAACAGGATACAAAGTGCCTGAATTTTGATCACATGATCATGGTGATGCTGTGAAGGATGTAAGTGCAAGTGACTAGTCATAAGTCACATGTAACTTCAAACAGACACTAAATGAATGGTTGTAAGTCAAGGGCTACCTGTAACCAAAATTCCTCTAAGCTTCCTTTAAAACTTTACACCTCTGAAATGATATTATATCCACATTGTCACTTAGATGACATTGCTAAAATAACTGAAGGAAAATTAACCTTAAACTATTAAATATATTACTACTTGATAAAATTAAATAATTTAAAAATAATTTAAATGTTCTAAATATTTCCTCGAGGTAGAAATCTTTTATTTGTAATATGTTCTGAAATAAAATATTCTGTTATGATAGAGCCATACTTTGTCTTACCTTCTGAAGCACATAGAAATATATGTGCTTTTAAGGTTTGTTTGTTTTTTACAAATCAAAGCCATATTTCTAGATAATAATAATAGATAGATAGGAGCCCTGGTGGAGCAATGATTAGAGTACAGTATTGCAGGCTAACTCTGCCCACAGTCTGGAGTTCAATCCTCAAGGCTCAAGACTCAGCTGAGGTCAGTAAACGAAGGATCCAGATTGTTGGGGACAATATGCTGACATTTTAAACCACCCAGAGAGTGCTATAAAACACTATGGGGCGGTAGATAAGTCTAAAGGCTATTGCTGCTATTGCTAGATAATATAAGGAGCGCATTGTAGATATATGATTCATTTGTTTAAATGGCTAAATATAATCAAAATAGTTTGGGATGCATTTCTTAAAAACTGCTTTAGATGTTACTTTTCAGAACCCTTAAAAATTATGACCTGGATCCAACCTAGTTAGGCTGAAAACAACAGATAGCTGTATTAAAGTACAATCGTCCATTCCTTGAGTCAGCAGAAAGTTATTTTGGCTTGTTTGCTGAATCTAATTCTGCCACAATAATGAGGCCAGTTTTGTAACAGGACAGAATAAGGGAGTTGATTTCCCCTCTCACTGAATATCACTTGCTAGTGGGATAAAAACCAGAAATTACTTTTTTTAATGGGAAAGGGGCTGAGGGAGGAGGTGAATTTGAATTTGACAAATTACAAGATTCATGGGTTTAGGTACTGATCAGAGTAAGACAACTGATTTGTGGGTGGGTGGGGCTGTCCTCTTTAACAAGGTAGCCTTCTACCTTGCAGATCAAACAATGGCCTTTCACCTGAATGGTAAAGGTTGCCTGGCTAAATAGGAGAAGTCATCCTGCTTCTTTTTACAATCCTCCCTGCTCCCTTGGTCACCAGAATGGAAATAAAGCAGAGAAAGCTCTTTAGCTGTAATGTTTTTGATCCCCCATATCAAAGAGCTGGTGAGTAGTAGACTCCCAGTTTGACCTGCCACTTGGCCCAACTCTGCTATTGGGACTGGGGGGAGAGGAGGTACATCAGGAACATTAATAAGTCAACTTGTGTGTCCTTTAGTGCTTGTCAGCTCCTGGCACTTCACAAATTTCTCTCTATACCAGTCAGCTGTTTTTCAAGCTACTTTTAAATATAGGATTGGTTCAGGACTGGGTGGGTGGGATAGCAGGACAATCTGGGAGACATAGATCTTAACTGCCTCTGATCCTATCTCTCTATAGGATTAGAAACCTTTTGGATAAAGGGCCGTCTGCCACCTTTCTTCCTTCCACCATGGATGCAGTAAAAGCAAAAGAGAGATGGCTATTTATCTAAGTCTCCAATTATAGGGGGAGCAGAGAGGGGGAGCCAACTTTATCTACGTAGACTTCAATCCCATTAAGCAGACTTATACAATTGTAGATCTGGCAAGGAAAGACCTGTCTAGCTCAAATTACAGTAGTTTGCATTTATAGGCATGACAGGTAAATATTAGTAAAGTTTAATAAAATTTAATTTGAATATTAACAAGTGTGAAGAGAGATGTGACTTGACGTGACAAAATTTGTATTCTATTGCACTTTAGTATATAGGAACCTCTACCATATGACTAAATAGCTGTTGTTTGGGTTGAGCCAGGTCTCTGAACCAGGATTGACTCAAAGACTTAGCGGATTAAAAGCGAAACAAAGAATTGAACCTGACACCTGAACAGAGCAGAATGCTCTTGGAAATCTGTTCCTTGGGATTGGAAGTGTGTGTGTGTGTGTGTGTGCTTGTGTGCATGTGTGTGTGTGTGTGCATGTGTGCTCACAGCAGCCTAAAGTGGCAACAAAAGTAGAGATGTGTAAATTCTTAAGTCTAAAGAGGAAATGGTTCTTAAGATTTGAAATGAGGGCATTTGCCAAATACAGCAAGGTGCCCATGCTAGGACTGAGGCATCTTTCCCATTTCAAATTTGAATAATGTGAACCTCTAAAGAGATGTTTAATTTTGTACAGTGATATCCATGAGGAATAGCTGAAATGGTATTCAGATGACAAAACTAAACATTGCCTGAAAAGGAGTGATGCTATAATTTATGGGTAACTTATAGTAGGATATACAATATTAGCATGAATGTAAAATATAACTTACTTCTAGCTACAAATGGATATTCTTTAGAATACCATGTGGATAATGTTCATTGGGTGTATATGAAATGGATACATTATAGTACAAATATAGTATATTATAATACAAATATATCTGAAATATATAAACAAGCTAAATAAACTTGGCTCTTTTCCTTTTTTGCTTGCCATTAGTGTTAAAATCTCATGTCCCAACACTGGACATAATCAATTGATATGATATCCTTGTGATTACTGTGGGTAAATAAATTACTGTCAACCAGTAATCTTAACCTTTGTGGTGGAGATGTAATTGACTAGTGCACAAAATCTACTGATAGGAAACTTGTTGATAAGCAAAAAATGAAAAAGAACTGGAAAGTTTTGCTAAATGCTTATAAATAAAAGTTATTAGCCCAGTATCATGCTTATTTACCTGTTTATTTAATAAATTGAAACATAAAAACCAAACACAAGTTGAAGTAAGTATTGGTCATCTTAGGTGCTCATAAGTCTGCTTTATAGCAGCCCGTGGCTATAATTATTACTATACTACTTTACATCAGTATACATTGAAATAAAGCTGTTCAATGGCATGGAATACAAAATATCCCCTCTACAGAAGCCCATTCCATAAAGATTGAGAAATGTCTAAAACATGACTTGCTTTCTACTCTGTTTCTGTTTTTGGGGGAAAAATCACTATGTAACTGCTTGATTTGATGTCCTGTTGAAAGTAGGAGGCTGGTTATTGTTGGAATAAAATGCTGAACTAGTATTAAGTTACTGCTAGAGGATTTTTCTTATGTTAAGTTTTAAGTTTATATGAACCTGTTTTTAAAAGACAAGATTGGGGAACTGAATTTGGTTGAATTATTAAATCTAGCCTTCTACCTGAGTCCTCCAATTCAGAGGAATCTACTTAGTGTGTCAATCTTCTCCAAGCAGTGAAGATAACTTGTGTTTGGTGAACTGGCCAGCTAGAACTTCTCTACATGAGCTTGGGTGAAGTGGTCTCTACTAACAATCTTACAAGATAATTATAAGATTGGGTGACAACAGCAGTAGAAAGAGAGATTGGTCTGTTGAACCATAATGCCTTCTTAGTTCAAGAAGTATCTAAGATGAGTAGCTGAACGTTTTTCAGCATTTTCTTTTTCTATTAATGATATGTGTTGTATATATCTTATTATTTTTGTGTTTTAAACCAGACAAGTGATTCATTCAAGGCTGGAAATATTACTATAGAGGATTTTAGAAGAATATATCGTGCTATAGCACATAGATGTGAAATTCATGAGCTCTTCACAATCCACTCTCCAAACCACAGAATACTATCGCTACCAAATCTTGTTGATTTTCTCAGAAATGAACAGTTTCAGGATAATGCTGATGAAACAATTGCATCTCAACTTGTTGCAAAATTTGAGCCCATTGAAGAAGGTATGCTGTATTTTTAATTTCTGAATATCACAAATGGAATTTACCAAATGGAATTCAGTAATACTACACGTCCTTTTAATATTTTTAAATGTACACAGTAATTTAGAAATAAAACATATTCTCAGGAATCTAATTTTCAAATATAAAAATATGGACCACCTTTAACATTGAAATATCATGGATTTATCAATACAAATTATTTCAAAGATGGAATTTCAGTTGTCATGCTAAAAATAATTCTTTTATCTGCTGTCATTTCCTAATGGAATTGGGTGGGTGGGTGAAGAGGTGAATAATAAATTGTGGCTAATTTGTCCTGCTTTCCAAAGTAGCTTTGGACAAAGATACCCTGCTTATCTGGTCATTCTTAAAGAAAAGGCCAATATGTCCATATAGAGATTTTCCCCCATTTAGTTTAAGCCAGTTGCTGCTGGAGTATAGTGTCCTTTCCTTCACTTGGTGGCTGGATTGAGAAATGATTGCTGCTGAGATTTTTACAATTCACAAATCTCTAATTCCCAATGAAATGTGGGGAATGCAAGGAGTGAGGCTCTAAAATAAAAGCTAGCTATAATTAAGTCTGGTGAGGATACCATTTTATGCATATTGCACTGAAAACTACACTGAGTAAGGGTATAAAGGATTAACATTTCCATCTTTCCAATATTTACATCCTGAAGATATAAATGAGAAAATACATTCTGGTAAAAAAAAGTCTGGGCAATTTGCAACTTTATTGCTAATTTATTCTTCACTAGACATGAGTGAGAGGAGACATGATAGCGATGTTCCAATATCTCAGGGGCTGCCACAAAGAAGAGGGAGTCAAACTATTCTCCAAAGCTCCTGAGGGTAGGACAAGAAGCAATGGGTGGAAACTACCGTAATCAAGGAGAGAAGCAACTTAGAACTAAGGAGAAATTTCCTGACAGAACAATTAATCAGTGGAACAATTTGCCTCCAGAAGTTGTGGGTGCTCCAACACTGGACGTTTTTAAGAAGATGTTGGATAACCATTTGTCTGAAGTGGTGTAGGGTTTCCTGCCTAAGCAGGGGGTTGGACTAGAAAACCTCCAAGGTCCCTTCCAACTCTTATTTCTATTTCTATTTGAAATCTGTTGATACAGATTTCTCCCATTAATGATTAATTCAATTAAAAATTATATATCCCACAATTAAATAAACAATTGCCAGATTCCATAGACCAATAATCAGTACTTCATAGCCAATGGTTTAAAAGACCAGTGATATATTTACTTAGTCTAATATGATAATTCTCCTCATCTGCCTCTGACTAAGATTTAAGTCAATATAACTATGATATGCTCAGACTATAAACTGTATAGCATGGGAAAAAGTGATGATATCCAGTCTCCAATTGTAATTGAAAGCAGACTGCAGACTGAAAGGCAATAGAGAGTAAAATGAGAGATACAATAAAATGCGGGTAAATCATTAAATTTACATAGATTCATTCTCAAAAAGATTTAGAATTGCTAATGAATTTTAAAAATGACCATACATAAATTATGTATATAAAATTGTAGTATGTTCAAAGCTTGAATGAATTGCAGACTTTTAAATTTGTACTTATTTTGAATAATAATATTCTGTTTTCCAGTTAAAAGGATTACTTCCACAAAGTAATCTTTGATAATTTTATAAAAATAATATGACTTTACGGAAATAAAGCTAAAATAGCATTATCAAATAAAATAAAAAAGGTGCAGATGTTAAAATGCTAATTATGAATTCTGTTTAAAGACTTGAAAGAATAAGATTATCTTAGCTTGGTATTATAAGAGAAATTAAGGTCCTCTGTACTTCATCTCAATTTTCCCTCCTAACAATCTGGACAGGAAAAGTTAATTGAAAGAACAAATGTTTCAGAACTTTGATTAATAATATTTATTAGAAAGAATGTGTTGGAAGAAAATGTCCTTCCTACAAAGCTTAAGATTACTATATAAGAATCCAAATGAGTATTCTACTCTTAAATGAGGCACTAATATATAGACAACAGGGTATCTGTAGCAATGATCACTGGCTTCAAAATGATGGGAATAATTGAGAGACTAAAACCTCATCCTTTTTATGTGCCTGCAATGTTTGTGACGTGCTTTAAAACAGGGGCAGACTTTGATCACCTAATTGGTTTTGCCATTTTTAGACTGTAGCAATGAATGTCCATGATAGATAATATGATGGAAAAACATCTTCCATGTTCTTATACTCTTTCAAATGCAGGGGACTAGAAACCTGCTTTTGGGGGTGAAAGAAATCATCCTGTTTCTGATTATTGTTTTGCTATTAGACGTTTTTATTAATATGGGAATCAACCCTCACATTTAAAAGAACAAAATAAATGAGTATCAGGAGTAATATTTGTATAGCATGTTTCTGTCCTGTAGTGTCAAAAATTAAAGGTATGTAAAAATTAAAAGATTTAGGGAAGGATGAAAACAGTAGAAATACTAAAAATAAAGGATTTTTAATTTTCTAGATACTGTAATCCTTGCAAGTTTAAGGATAGCCAAATCCTACATTTGTCTTTTCTGAGTATGTTAAAAGTAATTAGTGTACTTGGCTTTAATCGCTATAGTGTTCCAACTCTAATTATATTTATCTCATATACATTGCTTAAAAATATTTTACAGTATTTCAGAATGTGTATGCTAAGTCATAAAGTGTTAAATTAGAAATACAGAGTATCTGTCTTGAAATTATGATTGCCTTGTATGATACTAATGCTAATGTGGATCGCAGTCTGAAAAGAATTTTGTGTTACACTCCATCAACAGTTATTCGGTTACTCCAAAAATAATTTTCTTACCTATATATGAAAATGAAATTGTTTCCGATCCATTTTGCTATACATTTCATGTCACGCTATTTAGTTGTGGATATTGCATTTTTAAAAACTCAGTTTTGAAGAAAATCAAAAGACACCCCCCATAGACCAATACTGTATGCATATAATGTACATATATACACATACAGAGAAAAGATAGAAGGAACATCTTCCTGAAACAGATTTTAAAAACTGAAGAAACAGATAAAAAAATTCTTACTGATGCATTTTGGGTATTACATAGAAATGTCGCAAGGAGAATAGAGATGAATTATTCACACTAATCAGAAAGAGAATTAATGGTTGTGTCCTCATTTTTGTACCTGATATACTACATAAAAAATCAAGATGCAGATAAGATAGTGATGGCTGATTGGGTGCCATCCACACATACAACAAAATTAAAGCTTGGGTATTTCAGGCTGTCTGTCCAATAGTCAAAGCTTCAATATCAGTATTTCTCTGACCACAAATTTCCTAACTCTGTAATAAAACCCTAACCTAACCCTAATTAATAAAAACACATGGAGTATTTCTTTGATCTCTAATTGATATTAATCTCTGGGTTGATTTTTCTTAAACACTTTGAACTCCAAAACATGTTTGAAGACAATATGTTTGGATTTTTGTTTGCTTCTTTGTTTTCAAAGTTCTGTATGAATGGCATCTAATCCTTTGTTACCAGCTACCAAAGGAGCAGGTTTACTGTATTTTTTGGTACTTCCCACAGTTTGGGTCAGTCCATCTCTCTCTCACGGAGAGAGGGGTGCTTTTATGGGGATAGATAGGAGGAGGCAACATTATGTATGCTGCCCTTAGTTCCTACAATAGGCATAAGGTAAAACTAATAAATACATAAATTAAGGTTGGAGGATATACTAATATGTGGACAATTTCAAATCAAGGAGCCACACTAGGAAAAGGAAGAAAGAAAGGAATCTTTAGCTGCACTCGGACTGAGATTTATTCATATTGTTATACCTTTCATAATATTCATAGTATTTCATAACACATGTATTAATCTTATAATGTTACTAATTAATGATAATACAAGAGCGAGAAAGAGGAGGAATTAAATGGAATAAAACAAAGTAAGATGGAATTGAATGGGGTAGTGTTCATCCAGAAACACTGAATAATCCTCTTATTTGGCTCTGAAAGTATAAATGACAGCTGTAATTAGTTTACCATTCTGAATTGATACAGCACTTAGGGAAAACAGGACTAGTCTCACTTATATAAGCCTACTTACCTAGAGACTGGAGTATTATACTGTGTGTATGTCATGCCATGTAGAAAATGATATGAAACATTTAGCTACTAATGAAGGTGGCCGTTAACACTTAGAACTAATTGGACTATCTATCATGTCTCTCTGTCTCTGTCTCTCTCTTTTACAACTTTAGTTTGTAGTTTGAGGCCACTCTTCACCAATATTTCTGGGTGGTATAAAATAGTGATTATGAGAAAATAGTGATTATGAGTGCCAGGCTGATGTTTTATTTGGATTTTGCTTTGTGTGATATTTTTTTTATTCAGATTTGCCTATTAGTGTATATATTTGGTTTTGTTTTATTGAAGTTGGATGTTCTCCAGGGTCCTTTGGGATCGGGGCAAAGCAAGCTGAGGAGGAGAATAGTGGCCAAGCCGTGAGCCCAGACCTGCAGAATTTTTCTTGATGAGGAGAAGCCTTGTGATTGGTTCCTGTGCTCCAGTAGGCAGCTCTTCATGAGTAAAGTGGACTCTATGGACGGTTTGCAGATAGAACGCTGGAAGCCAAGAGAGAAAGATCAGGCTCACAGCTTTAGGCAGACGCTATCTAAAGTACATTGAATTCACTCATTCCTCTTTCTAGAGCACATTAGAATGAGACAATTTTTTTTAAGTTATAAGGATTTTCAGACCAGCAGAACACCTAAACCACCTACTGAATGTACCTTCAACCTGAAGTATTAATGTGAAAGTAAAGAAATAATGATATGGATATAAAAAAATAATTAAAACTTTGCTAAGAAAGGAAACTAAGAAAGTTTAAAATAGATTACAGGAGTAGTTGAATTTGGAATATTGTTTATAGAAGTACTTTTGAATTAATTAAATATAATAATATATTCCTAGAAGGATTATTTAAACTTGTTATAAAGGAGGATTGGATGATTTCCATAAATAAAAAGACAAAGGAAACTGGAAGCTGTAAAAGACCACATATAGAAGTATACAGTGCTAAAATTAAAAAGTTAAGGACTTAAGGAAAAAAGCCTCTCTTTATTTTCTATTTCTCATTTCTGGATTGCGAATTAAAAGAAAAATGGTTACTACTAAAAAAAAAGCAGCAAAAATAACAGGAGGAGATCATGGTTATATAGCAAATAACCATGAAAGGAATGTCATAGCATTAGTCATAGTATTAGTGACTGAGGTAACTGCAGCTATGACTGCATCAAATAAAAGTGATTTGATTTCACTAGAAAAGAGAATGGAAAGATTTGCAAATATGGAAGAAAAAATGAAATCTGTAATACGGATGAATGGAGAAGTTAAACAGTTTAAAGGGAAAAAATGGAAATTTTGGAAAATAAGACAGAAATGGAAATGGTAAAAGATTTGGATAATTTGGCACTACTGGAATCGAGAGAAAGACTTTTTGTTTAGACTGAGAATAGCTCCAGAGGAACCTGGTGAAGATATTAGAGGCTTGTTGAAACCTTACTAAAAATTTTGGAAGGAGACAAAGATAGGATGCAGAAGTGGACAAAGTATACAGAATTAATTTGAAAGGAAACTACAGCCACCTATCTCCATAACCCCCATCTCAAGACACACCAACAACAGCCAAGCCTCCTACAACTGACCCCATACCATTAGGTTCACAACCCCTAGTGATCACAGAAAAGGAAGTGCAAGACCTATTTCACAGACAAAAGCCAGGAAAAGCTCCAGGCCCAGACAAGATAACTCCTTGCTTAAAAGTCTCTGCTGACCAATTGGCCCCCATCTTCACCCGAATCTTCAATAAATCGCTAGAGATGTGCCATGTTCCTTCTTGCTTCAAATGCTCTACTATCATCCCAGTGCCGAAGAAGCCCACCATCAAGGAACTGAATGACTACAGACCAGTTGCTCTAACATCTGTAGTTATGAAAACCTTTGAAAGGCTAGTAATGTCCCACTTGAAAACTATCACGGATCCACTGTTAGACACACTGCAATTTGCATACCAAGCAAATAGATCGACAGATGATGCTGTTAGTTTG
>QLTV01003454.1:676625-705241 GCA_003457575.1 Thermophis baileyi
TTATTCTATTCCTATTCTATTCTATTCTATTCTATTCTATTCTATTCTATTCTATTCTATTCTATTCTATTCTATTCTATTCTATTCTATTCTATTCTATTCTATTCTATTCTATTCTATTCTATTCTAATACAAGATATGCAAAGCTTGTAGCAAGAAATGTACCAAGAGATACATGCTTGTGCTCTTTATCAGGAAGAAGAGAAGAGACTGGGTTCTATAATAACATATTAACATTGTTATGGATAATTCAGAAGTGATTTTGTTCAAAGATATACTTATCACAATATTGGAACTGAAAGAGATGCAGTTGCATCAAAAGGAAGGATAGGCACAACAAATACAATAAGAAATTGTGGAAAAGATTACTATAGTGGGAGCTACAGGGATAAACGTTGCTTAAGGAGGAATGGATTGTGAAGATGGCATAGTTAACAGAGATGGCACAATTGATCTGTTTGATAAGGGATAAAACTTTTATAAAAGACTGGAAACTGGACTTTGCTGAAAATGGAAAAAATGAGTTGGTGATTTTTGGATTTGTACATAAAAGATTTAATATGAGATACAGAGAAATATGCTATGTAATGTTAGAAAGGGAGGATGGATAATAAGTTTAACTGCTGCAATGGAGATCAGAAGTTGCTTCTTAATTATCTGTTTCTTTTTTTCTTTATCTGTATTGTCTTTCATATTTTTTCTTTTACTGTATTTTTTCTTCTTGGGAAATCCTAACTCTACTCTTAATAGAATAGAACAAGTAATTCACTAATTAAATTAACTAAATAAAAATTATTAACATTAACTGTTTATATTTTAAAATTTAAGCATAGATAGAATGTATTATGCCATTTGTGGCCCCCATTATGCTGAGCTTGAGCCAGAAGTTAAGCAAATGTTTAATTTTGGCAATATATTTTGAGGGCATTTTTCAGATTTGGGTGGGTTTAAGTGTAGAAATGGTAGCAATTTGTTCCCCAAAGCCTGTCATTTCTTTCCTAATTCTAAAAAAAACAGGCTTAAAAATGTCAGCTGTCCCATTTCCAGTTACAATACCACTGTTAACAGGTGGCCTATTTAGGTCCTTCAGACTGAAAGACTGGGTTACAACTTTTGACTCTTTAGCACTTGCTCATTCCTGATTTAGTGGAAGTTAACAAGAGTCCTGCAATTAGCGTGTAATTAGTAAACAATGTACTCCAGAAGGTGTTAGGGGAGAGATTTTTTCTGATGTCTTATACTGTAGGTTGTGGTCATAAGTAATTGTAAATGTATCTTATTTGTAAAATTGTACATGGAACTTTAGTGGCAAGTAATGAAATTCTAGACAAATGTACTAGTAAGTCATACATCAAACAAGACAAGTAGTATATGTAGGAGATGAATTAATGGATGGGGTTGTACTGCCCCAGGCAGATGGTGTGCAACTTGGGGGTTCTTCTAGACCTGTGATGGCGAACCTATGGCACACGTGCCACAGGTGGCATGCAGAGCCCTCTCTGTGGGCACGTGAGCCGTCGCCCCAGCTCAGCTCCACCGCGCATGCGCGTGCACCTCCCGCTGGCCAGCTGGTTTTTGGGTCTCTGCCGTGCATGCATGGAGGGTGGGGCGCATGCAGGAGACACGCATGCATGTGTGGGGATCGGGGTGCATGTGTGGGGGTCATGCACGCGTGCGCAGGGGGTGGGGCACACATGGGAGACGCATGCACATGCGTGGGAGTCGTGTGCGCATGCATGCATGGGGTGGGGGGCGTGCGCATGTGCAGGGGGCATGGCATGCGGGGGCGTCACATGCGCATTGCATTATGTGCTTTCGACACTTGGTGACAAAAAGGTTAGCCATCACTGTTCTAGACTCATGATTCCTGCTTAAAGAGCAAGTGGCAGTCATGACTAGGAGAACCTTTGCACAATTTCTTGTTGTGTACCAATTGTGCCCTTTCGTGGGAGTCCCTGTGCTCAGTCACTCAGGTCCTGGTCATCTCATGTCTGGACTACTGCAATGAACTCCACATAAGACTACTCTTGAAGAGTATTCAGAAGCTATAGTTGACATAGAATGCAGCTCCATGGACATGCTTGGGCGGCTCATGTAGCACCACTGTTGCTCTAGCTGCATTGTTGCCCAGTTTGCTTCCAGGTCCAATTCAAGTTATTACCTTTAAAGCCCTTTATGGCATGGATCCATAAAGTGTTATCATTACCATTACCTGAGGAACTGTCTCACCCCAATAGGATTGGCCTGCCCAATCCAGGTTGGCAGAAAGGGCATACTGTGAAACCCCATCAGTCAAGGAATTCTGGACAGTGGGGTCCAGAAATAGATACTTTATTATCGTAGCACTGTCCTTTGGAATATCGTGCCCTTTGAGGTGAGATCTCCACCCATTCTCTTGGCTTTCTGAAAGAGCCTGTAAACCAGGCTCTGCCAATTGGCCTGAGGCCTCTATGGGAGAACATACTGGAGGTGGCTAATGAACTAACTACCTCTAACCAATGTGTACCTTGCTCCCTTTTTAATTTTAATGCTAATATTTATTATTGTAATATTTTAATGTTTTATTCTATTTCTTTTACTTGTAAACTGCCTAGAGTCTCCTCTTGCTGCGATGGGTGGCATATACATTTCATAATAAAAAATGAAATAAATTAAGAGCATATTTGTTATTATTTTAGCTTTCTTTGGTATAATAGTGAGGGGCATGGTGGCCTAGTGGTGAAGATGCTTGCCTCCCACTCAGAAGGTTGAGAGTTCTAGATAGCGGCAAATGTTTCTCTCCTAGGACGCAAAGAAAAAATATGTGCTGTGAACTCTGCATGGTGTCAGGAAGGGCATCCGGCCAGTAAACGCTCAGCTCTATCCAACTGCACCCTGAATTAAGGGATTACTGGGTTGTAAACAAGGAAGTTAAGTATAATAGTGTGTGAGCGTGTTTGTATATGTAGGCTCTGAGTTTAGCTTGACTCCTAGTAACTTCATGGACATGTCCACATAGTTTTTTTTGAGTGACTTTGCCATTGCTGTCTTCCATATATTCCAGAAAATACTCCTTGAAACTTCCCATATTTGCTGTTCTGTAGCTTAGAAAAACATGTCAAAATCACTGAAATGCACCACAGTGCAGAAAAGCTAACCTTCCATCACTGCATGGCACTTTTATGAGAAAAAAATGCCTCAGCAATTAATTTTGCTAAATTAAATGCTAAAATTGCTAAATTATTCTCATGGCTAAATAGCATGAAACTGCATGTCTAGTCCATTTGCCAGGAGTGACTTATTGTATAGTAGCTGTTTTGTCAGGGATTTCTCAAGTGGAGATTTTTGTTTTAAAGTCCTCTGTTCAGAAAGAATTTGTGAACAGAAATTTAATGTAAACTCAATAAATCTTGCAAGTCATCTTAGGAAGAAAATATATTACGCTATAAGCCTACAAGCATACAAATAGGCCCAGTACTCTTCAATATCTTCATAAACAACTTAGATGAGGGAATAGAAGGGGAACTTACCAAATTTGCAGATGATACTAAGCTGGCAAGAATAGCTAATACCCTAGAACCGTGATGGCGAACCTATGGCACGCGTGCATGTCAGCGCCCTCTTTGTGGGCACGCGAGCCGTCGCCCCAGTTCAGCTCTGCCGCACATGCGCATGCGCATGCGCCTCCTGTCGGCCAGCTGGTCTTCGGGTTTCTGCCATGCGTGCGGGGCGGGGCGCATGCCGGGTGGGATGTGCATGCGCAGAGGGCAGGGCGCATGTGGTGTGTGTGTACACGCATTCGGGGGCCCGTGCGCACATGCATGGGGTGCATGCATGGGCCCACGTGCACATGCACAGGATGCATGTGGGTGCACGTGCATTGCATTTATGGGGTTTGGGTGTGCACGCATTCGCGTGCGCACTTTTGGCACTCGGTCTGGAAAAGGTTAGCCATCACTGCCCTAGAAGATAGGCTCAAGATTCAGATGGATCTTGACAGACTGGAACACTGGGCCCTATCTAACAAAATGAAATAAAATGTAGAGAAAAGTAAAGTCCTACACTTAGGTAAGAAAAACCAAAAGTACACATATAAACTGGGTGAAGCCAGGCTTAATAGCAGTGACTGTGAGAGGGAACTTGGAGTCTTAGTGGACAACCAGCTAAATATGAGCCAGCAGTATGCAGCGGCAGCCAAAAAAGCCAATGCAATCCTAAATTGCATTAACAGAGGGATACAATCGAGATCAAGTGAGGTACTCTTACCATTCTATAAAGCCCTAGTAAGACCACACCTAGAGTACTGCATCCAGTTTTGGTCACCACACTATAAAAAAGACGTTGAGACTCTAGAAAAAGTTCAGAGGAGAGCAACCAGGATGATTAGGGTACTGGCAGGGGTGGGTTCTAACTTACCTCGCTGCCGGTTCACTTCCTCCCGCGCCTCGTGGGCGTGCCTCATGGGCGCGCCTCGTGGGCACGTGCACGTTGCGCGCAAGCATGCGCAGTGCCGAAAAATAAAAAAAATCCCCCCCCAAAAGCCAAAAACAAGATGTTGACGCATGCGCAGTGCTGGAAACTCGGCTTCTGCGCATGCGCAGAAGAAAAAAAATCAAACCCCCCCCATTTTTTGGGGGAAAAAAAATTACAAAAAAAGATGGCAGCGCCCACGGACCGGCACCGACCGAACCGGATCCGTGATGTCACCGTGACGTCACCAGCGGGTTGCTACTGGTTCTGGGGACTGGAGACTAAAACATGAAGAACGGTTAGAGGAACTGGACATGGCTAGTCTAGTGAAGAGAAAGATCAGGGGAGACATGATAGCAGTGTTCCAATATTTGAGGGGCTGCCACAGAGAGGAGGGGGCCAAGCTATTATCCAAAGCACCTGAAGGACAGACTAGGAATAATGGATGGAAAATGACCAGGGAGAGATTCAGCCTAGAAATAAGGAGGAACTTTCTGACAGTGAGAACAATCAACCAATTGAACAGCTTGCCTTCGGAAGTTGTGGGAGCTTCATCACTTGAGACTTTCAAGAAGAGATTGGACTGCCATTTGTCAGAAATGGTGTAGGGTCTCCTGCTTGAGCGGGGGGTTGGACTAGATGACCTATAAAGTCCCTTCCAACTCTGTTAATCTAAAAAATACATTAATTTTTTTATATATTTGTGACTGTATTTATAGGCTTCAAAGATGGGGAGAGAAAAATAAATATTGTGATTTTTTTTGTATTAGATAAAGGTATATTAGCAAAAAATAAATTGTTTCTTTATTTTATTTTTCTACTCCTTTTTTGCATTAAAAATAGTGGAATATACAATTTTTGTACACAAGGAGTGTAATTAAGGTAATACAAATAATCATATCTGTGTGCTAGAGCAGATTCATGTTTGAGTCTTTCACTTTGCAGAATTTGGTGGGTCATTGGGTAGGCTAGATGAAAGTGAGATTCTGCTTATGTAGTGGCAGTTTAAGTACAGTATCCCATAATTGCATGTGACCACATATGAGTTGCCTTTTGCATCTGGATGAGTATGCAAAGAGAGCCAAAAATGGATTCTGAAAAGGAGCACATTTGTGAAAGATAATAAGCAAGCCAGTCTCCTCTGATCTGGCAGTTACAAGAATTAAACTGTCCTCTTGCCTTAAACATCTGAAACAGTCTTTAATTGCTGTTTGCCTTCATAACCTTTGCATTTGAAAGTAGTATATTCAGTCCTATTGTCTTTTTAGCTTCTTAGCACTTAGCAACAACAGCATCACATTTGTATAGTAGAGACCTGCTGGAACAGTAATAACAGCATGCTTGTGGAGCGTGGCAGTATAGGATGCAGTAGATAAAAACAGACCATACACTGTATATACATTCTGCTTGCAGCATTGGAATAGAAGGTTGAGAGATGGTATATTGTCTTCAGGAGTGTAGCCTATGTTCTGTTTAACATTTTGAAGTATGTATAACAATGAATGCAGTCATTTAATTGGTTGCAGCTTACTTGTCCGAGGGGCTTAGATGTTGGAAAGTGTCCCTCCTTGAAAAATACAGTTACTCTCTTCCTAAAGAAGTTGTAGCCTAAGAAAGAGAGCCTTGGAAACAATTGGGATCAAAAGGGAAGAATAAAAGTAAAGTATGCTTTGGGTGGAAATAAAGCCAGTCATGCACTTCATACCCTTAAGCCCTCATTTTATTCGGCCTTTTGCATCTTTTTAAAGAGTCCGTTTTTATATCCTGAACCTTGTAAGTCCCAAATGCAAGACTAAATATATGAAACATATAAATAGAAGCATGTTATACACCTCTTTTTTAAAAAAGTCCAATAGATAAAGTTATGTGATCCATGATAATTTTTTTCTTATAAACTAAAGAAAGGAAAATATTAATATCCTACCTAAACAGATTTATTTGGAAAATCAGTCCTATTAACAGCAAATGTATTTTATCTGTCTGCTCTTTTGCAGTATTGCATGATATTAGTGTGACTAGAATTCCTTTCTTATGTAGAATAAATCTTTCTCCTATGAAACCTCAAATTTAACCCTGATCCTGGGAGGCTGGGACTCTCAAGATAAAAATCCCTTGAGGGTTTATAAAATGGGTATACATGCATAGAGATGGGCCAGAGTCTCTCTGTCCAGAGTCACTTTTTGTAGAGTGAAATGGGCACAAAATAAATTTAATAAATAAATAGATATGGCACATATTTATATTGCATTGGTTTTATATTGCATCAATATTGTGTGATAGAAAGGAGACAAAACAATCATAATGGTGCTTAACCGACTTTGTTTTGAAGGAAGTCTTTGAACAAGTTTGAGATTTGCTATTTCCTGAGGAAAAAAATGAAAGAGATTTGGGTGTCAAATACAGAATGGGTGTTAAAATATCCAGTGACTTTAGGAAATCAAATCCTTTAAGTAAAGAACAATAATTGGGGGGAAATAAGAGCTGCAGAATCAGAGGACAGAAGTCAGTTAAGGATAGGGTTTTAAGTTTCATTGTGTTTGTAAAAATAATTTAAAATGGATGGAACTTAAGGCTACAATTCCTAGTTGAGTCCTACTGAACTATTTTCTAGAGAAAATATGAATAGATATGCTCTCTGACTTGGGGATTGGCAAAATTGTACCTCCAGGCCACAGAATCAAGTGCAGCCACGGATGCATCCATTTCCTCACAACCTCACTAAGTTAAAAGAGGTAGAAATCTCATATGCTCATGGTATCTTTTGTCATTTTGACAGTTTCAGATGAGACCTTGCAAGATGATGGTGCTTTATTTTGTTGGGCATCTAACATTGTATGACAGTCCATACAATGGTGCCCAGGTGAACATTCTGGAAGGCTCCCGAGCATAGTATTAAGTCTTACACGTGGAAACAATATGACAGGATTTATTGGTTTACAGTATGTATACTAAATGCACACACAAGTATGCAGCATAGTATGTTAGCTAATATCAAATGTAGTTTGTGATCTGACTGATAATATTGTATCAATTTGAACAGCAAACACTATTCTGAGAGAATTTCATTTATAGGATGTTAAGCATAACCTGAATAACCGTGGCAAAACAAAGATATTGAGGGTGCATCAGCCAAAGCTCATGAAAGATATCACTCAGTTATTGAGTTGATTAAGTTATATGAGCATATAAAATACATATCATATGTGATTCATTTTCTTTCAATTCCTCATCACTGAGTGCAAGAACAGTTTAGATTTTCATGTGTGATCTGACATTCCGTGTTACATTAATATATTTAGTCTGGAATATTTTCAGTTTGTGCTTAATTCTGTTTGTGTCCATGCTGGAGATATATATGTGTTTGTAATGTTCTGGCTTTCAGCAAGGAGAAATAAAGAGATGACATTTGAAGGATTTATAAGATATGTGACCTCTGATGACTGCGCAATATTTAAAAGTGACCACAGAACTGTTTACCAGGATATGTCCCGTCCGCTATGTGAATACTTTATTTCATCCTCACACAACACCTACCTCATATCTGATCAGCTAATAGGGTCAAGTCACCTGTGGGGCTATGCAAGGTATTTGTATCCATTTTGAATCATTAGTTTAATTTAATAAGTAGTTCAGTAGAACAGCTTCTTCTGTTTTCCTGAATCTCATTTTCAAAAGCATAAATTAAAACATCGTTAAAAAACCCACTGAAAACCACAAAACAGAAAGCAAAGTAGCTAGAATACAATTCAATATGACAGATAAATATTTTAGTGTTGCTATTAGGTTTTGATTTAAAGAGAAGAATATACATTTTCAAAATTTAAATATACCAAGGAAACCCATATAGCCTGTGCCAAGGCATGCTAGGGTAAAATGTTTACTTTGCATAAATAGTCCACTGCATGATTTACAAACTCATTTCCCCATATTTATGTGTGTGTGTAGAGTTTCTAAGATTTGCTAAAGCTATTTTGAGGCAGACCATTAAACATAATGAACAATAAGCATCAGAGAATAAAGGAGTGTGAGAACTTATAGTACTCTAGGGTTTCTCATTAGAGAACTAGAATTGTACCATGTTTTGTGCTATGCTTTCTCAGTTCCAGGAGTTCTTTAATTTATGTGGATCAATCCTGTGCACAGAAGGAAGGACTGAGAAACAGATCACAGAAGATTAGCAGCAAGAGGGAAGAACAAGCACTTTGTGCAGACATTGAAAACCTAGAATTTTTAGGAGCCAGTGCTGTGTATAAGGTTTAAGAAACATATGTTAATAATTGAGACAGACCTCCCAAGCGTACTAGTTTCTTGGGCCTGGGAACAATATGTACAGAACATTTTTTCACTTAAGAGGGAGAATTTTTTTTAATCAAGCCTAACTGAACTAGTAGTACCTATATGGATGCATCCATCTAATTTTATTGGCAAGAATATGGAAGTTGCTTGCCATCTATTCTCATGCTAGCCTAGAACTTTTGCATTGAGATTTTAGGACAGTTTCTTCTGCAAATATTGATGAGGCCTGACAATGCTTAGTTTTCTAAGGTAAGATATTGTTGTCCTTCTGAATGTCCACTTGTGTATGATGAAACATGCATACTATCAAAAGTTATAAGTAACTAGCAACTAGCAAGAGCCGTGCTGGTGCAGTGGTTAGAATGCATTACTGCAGGCTAATTCTGCTGACTGCTGGGTGCCAGTAGTTCAGCAGTTTAAGTCTCACTGGCTGAAGGTTGACTCAGCCTTCCATCCTTCCGAAGTCAGTAAAATGAGGACCCAGATTGTTGGGAGCAATATGCTGTCTGTCTTGTAAACCACTTAGAGAGGGCTGTAAAGCTCTGTGGAGCGGTATATAAGTCTAGATGCTGTTGCTATTGCTAATATAAGGGGGTTAAACGAGGACAGGAAAACAAGATATGAGTCAGATAACCTGTTGTGTAAAACTGTTTAAACATTGTCAAAGATTCAGTAAGAGAGTAGGAATATATTTGTAGTAGCCCCAAATAAATAATGTTTTCGGCCTGCGCATAGAGCTCATATTTAAGTGATTGTCCATTAGGACTCCAAGATCCCTCTAGCAATTACTGCTATTGAGCAAAGTTTCACCTAATCTGTGTATCTATATTTTACAATAGAGTAGTTAATTGTTTCTGGATGGATCCTGGTGAAATTTAAGAGGTTGGGTACAGGGAAGAAAAGCAAACTAAGGATAACTCAAGAACCTGTTTTGGAATCAGTTGTGACTTCTAATAATCCTGTTGCTAATAAACTGTTCTCCATAGTGGGTGGAGCTAACCTCCAAGAATGGGAAGACACCGTCCGTTCAGCCAATGAGGACTGAGTCTGTCAAATTGATATCTTCCTCCTCCTGCCTTAATTCCCCCTCTTTGACTCAGTCCTTGGCCAGAACTGGACGCGTGTTTCATCTGCTCCCATTCTGTGAGGTCTCAACTGTCATCGAGTGCCTGTGAGTCTCCCCAGTCGACTGTCTACCGGTCGCTGGGTCGAGGATTGCGCTGGGCACGGCTTCGGCCGTTTGCCCCGCTTTGAGCCGAGGGCCTTCTCCTCAGGGGGGTTCCACTCCCTCCGTCCCTTAGTGGCCTTGAGCACCCTTGCTCCAGTTAGTACCGGCTCTCTATCTCGCTCTCCCTTTTGCCTGTGCGGTCCGGCCGGTGCCGTTTGGACAGCTTCGCTGCCGCGGGAGCGATCGCGCTCGAGTGGCTTCGGCCAGCAGAGCTTCGCGTTCTCCGCGTGGAGAGGGGCTGCCCTGTCATTGCCACCCAGCCCCTTCGGCGTCAGGGTTCCTACCCCTTAAGTCGCCCTCGCCGCCGGCCTTGACATCGGGGTTCTTACCCCTCAGGCCGATTCTGCCGCCTGCCTCAGCATCGGGCCATGCCTCAGGAGATTTGCCTCAGCAGCCGTTTGGCCGTCAGTCGGTTGTTCGCTTCGATAGCACTCCCGGCTTCGTGCTCGGAATTCCAGCCCTGCCCCAGTGCTCTTCGCACGAAGCGGGCTGTACCTAGCGGGTAGCTGGGTCCCGAGGCGGCGTTTGAGCCGCGGGTCTACACGGCTCCGGTCTTCGGCCTTCCACGAGGGAGAGCGGCTGCCCGAAATGATCCGCCTCGTGCAACGGCCATTTTGAGGAGCCCTTCCTCGGCGGTGGCCATTTTGAGCTCCTGTTTGCCTGGGGTGGCCATTTTGGACAGGGATCAGATAGCGGCGGCCATTTTGGACTCATTATTTGCCTTGCCGTGGCCTTTTTGAGTGGGCTCGCCTTCCGACAGCTGTCAGGCAGCCTGATTACACCGCTAGTGGGACTACCTGGCTCCCTGGGCTGCAATCCTCAGTCTTCTCAGCCTACCTCACTTCGTCACCATAGCGGTTCCAATGGCTGACGGAGACAGGGCGCACAAGAAGGCGCGTGCCAAGACTCATCACTTGGAACCTCCAGCCACTTACCGGGTGCATCAGACGAACTCTTGAAACCTGAGGACCGCAAGACTGAACTGGCGCTTCAACGGGCTCACCTGGGCCATCCGCGCGGCTGCTACAGCATCTTTCATTTCTCGCTCCTCACTACGCTGGCTCCGCCAGCTGCAGGAACACCTCCCAGTCTCTGACCTGCGGGCTTGCCAAGACTTGAACAAGTTGCTGGCCGCTACACAGTTCACGTCCGACGCCACACTCCAGTCGGGACATTTTGCGGCCAGGGCAATGGGGGCCTCAGCGGTGGCTAGGCGGATGCACTGGTTGCGCAGTTGGCCCGTGGATGCTCGCCATAAATGGCGCCTGGCTTCCGCACCCCTCAAAGGGCAGCATCTTTTTGGGGACTGCCTGGAACCCATTGTGGTGGAATCGCGGGACAAGCGGAAGGTTCTCCCTTCTGTTCCCCGTAAGGGTTCCTTTCGTCCCCCTTCCTATTCCAGGCGTCCCTTTCGGGTCCCGGATCAGGGTTCGGGGTATTGCAGGCCTCATAACCAGTCTGGTTACAAGCAGCGTCACGGTCAAGAGAGGGGAGGAAGAGGTGGCCAGTACAAGCGGCTCTTTCGGGGCACTGGGGGGCACTACTTCCGGCGTGCCAAGTAGTCCTTCGTCCGATCCTCCCATTGGGGGTCGTCTCGCCCTTTTTGCTACCCAATGGGAGGCCTCTACCTCTGATGCGTGGGTCAGGGAGACTGTATCCCTTGGTCTTTCCCTTGAATTCCTCTCCACCCCCCCGAGATTTTTCATTAGGTGTCCCCTGTCTTCTAAACCTGAGAAACGGGTGCTGATGGCAGCGGCCATCCGACACCTGCTGGATATTCGAGCCATTCAGCAGGTGCCGGAGGACCAGCAGGGGCAGGGGTTCTACTCCATTTTATTTGTAGTTCCCAAATCTTCGGGCGGGTGGAGGGCGGTTCTTGACTTGAAGCGTCTAAACCGGTTCATTGTATATAGACGGTTTAAGATGCACACGCTGCATTCTATTTTGAGTGGAATTCGGAAAGGGGACCTCCTCGCCTCGATCGATCTCACCGAGGCGTACCTGCACATACCAATTCGGCCTTGTCACCAAAAATTTTTACGTTTTTGTTATGCAGGTGTACACTATGAATATAGGGCTCTTCCCTTTGGCCTCTCCTCAGCACCCAAAGTTCGGTAAATTTGGAAAAGAGCCATCTGTCCCCTTCCACCAGATTGACCCATTTGGGGGCCATCGTTGATTCTTTGGAGGGCATGGTGTACCTCTCGCAGGAACGCCAGGATGATATCATAGGGAATTCCCTCCTAGTCCTGGGGCAACGCAGGGTTCCTTTGAAGCTGCTCTCCTCACTTCTGGGCAAAATGATATCGGCCATACACATCACTCCCTGGGCCCACCTGCACTCCAGAGACTTGCAGTGGTTTCTCTTACCATTTCAGAAGTCGGGCCGCAGCACTTCGGCCTCCCGGGTTCTGATCCCCTCGAGGGTTCGGCATGCGCTCCGGTGGTGGACTTCGCCGGCCGTCGTGAAGGGCAGTTTCTTCCTGGAACCCAGCAGGGTCATCATCACTACCAACGCCAGCATGTACGGTTGGGGGGCCCACATGCAGTCGGCTGTGGCTCAGGGCACTTGGTCCCCGGCCGAGACTCAGCTCGGGATCAACCTTCTGGAGCTGAGGGCGGTTTACCTGGCGCTACAGCAGATGAGGCACCTGGTGGCGGGTCGACACGTTCTCATGCTGACGGACAATGTTGCTGCCAAGGCCAACATCAACCGGCAGGGGGGAACGTTGTCCCGTCGTCTTATGGACGAGGCCATGACCCTGGGACTATGGGCGGAACGCAACCTACTGTTGCTTTCGGCGGAGCACATATCCGGCGTGGCCAACGTGACGGCGGACTGGCTCAGCCGCACCACCATCGACCAGGCGGAGTGGAGTCTCCATCCTACTCTGTTCCAGGCCCTGGTCGATCGCTTCGGCCTTCCGGTCATCGACCTCTTTGCCACCCCGCGGAACGCCAAGCTGCCCAGGTTTTTCTCCCGCTACCGGACTCCGGGTGCAGTGGGCGTGGACGCCTTCCGTTGCAGCTGGCCAGCCGGCCTCCTCTACGCGTTTCCTCCCTTGCCTCTCCTGCCCAGGGTCATTCGGCGGATTTTGCAGGAGAGGGCCGAGATTTTACTCCTCGCCCCTAATTGGCCCAGGAGGGCTTGGTTTGCGGATCTCCGGGCCCTGTCCATGGCGCCGCCGTGGAGGATCCCTCCGACAGAGTCGTCGCTATGCCAGGGGTCAGTGGTACATCCGGACCCTCGGTGGTTCCAACTGACCGCCTGGCGCTTGAGCGGGGCTCTCTCCAACGACGATTGGTCCCGGACGATGTCATACGGACACTCTAGGCCTCCAGGAGGCCGTCCACCGAGAGGATTTATTCGGCCACCTGGAAGATTTTTTGTTCCTGGTGCTCCCGTGTGGGGTATTCTCCGGTTGACCTCTCCATCGTCAACATCCTCGAGTTTCTGCAGCACGGGCTTCAGAAGGGCCTGTCCCCCCAATACACTTCATCGCCAGATTGCGGCGCTTTCGTCAGTACTATCCTGTGGGTCTCTGGACTCCTTGTGTCACCACCCTCTGCTTTGCAGGTTTGTGAGGGGTGCGGTCAACCTATCCCCCCCAGTGGTACATCGTTACCCCACTTGGGACCTGTCTACTGTTCTCCTGTCTCTGACTGGGGCCCCTTACGAGCCTTTGCGGACCACTTCGCTTCACCTACTTACCTGTAAGGTGGTGTTCCTAGTGGCGATCACCTCCACTCGCCGGATTTCCGAACTGGCGGCCCTATTGGTCAGGGGGGATCTTTGTGTTTTTCACGCTGACCGCGTGGTCCTACGCCTGGACCCCACCTTTGTCCCGAAGGTTAATTCTTATTTTCATAGGGCCCAGGAGGTTGTCGTGCCTAATGTTTGTCCCAATCCTTCTCATCCTCTGGAGCGGAGGTGGCACAAACTTGACGTTCGGCGGGCCCTTAAGGTGTATCTCCGCCGCACTGCCACTCTGCGCAGGATGGAGGCGCTCTTCGTATCCTTTCAGCCTTCTTCCCTGGGACAAAAGGTGTCCTCCTCTACCGTGGGGCGCTGGATACGGAGTGTGATAGCCAGGGCGTACGATCTACAATCTTTTCCGCGACCTGCCCAGGTGACTGCTCATTCGACCCGTAGCGCTGCTACTACGGCGGCCTGGGCTACTCAGGCGTCCATAGAGGAGGTTTGCCGGGCGGCCACTTGGGCCTCTCCTTCGCCATTTATCCGCCACTATAAACTGGACGTCTATGCGTCTGCGGATGCGGCGTTCGGCCGCAGGGTTCTACAACACTTGGGCGGGGGACTCCGGTCAGTCGTAAACCCCCCCAACGGACACACGGCTTTGGTATGTCCCATTCTTGGAGGTTAGCTCCACCCACTATGGAGACGGGGCGTTCGTCTTACCTGATACGCCTCTTCTCGTAGGGTGGAGCTGACCTCCAATCCCGCCCTGTTTCGTCTGACCTGGCCTCCTGATCACCGTTGTTTCGGACCTGGCCCTTGGGCATTTGCTTGTTGTTTTGGTTCGTGACTGTTTCCAGGGGAGCTACACGCCGAGTCTGTCTATCGTCCTTCGTCAAAGAGGGGGAATTAAGGCAGGAGGAGGAAGATATCAATTTGACAGACTCAGTCCTCATTGGCTGAACGGACGGTGTCTTCCCATTCTTGGAGGTTAGCTCCACCCTACGAGAAGAGGCGTATCAGGTAAGACCAACGCCCCTTTCTACTTTGTCTCCTCTGAGAAAAGCTAACATAATAAATGTTTGTGCCCTAGTCCTGAGTGGTACTGGGTAGGGCTTCCTGTTATGTCTATCTTTAAAACAACTTTTGTTAAACCATGTACCTTATTTAATAGGGTTCTGTCAGACAAAATGAGTGAACAAAGAATGCTAATAGCAATTTGCCAGTAGAGTTCAATAGAGAGATAAAAAAGAATGAACAGATAATATCTCTATTTTGAAGGATTATATACTCAATTGTGAGGGGTGAAAAGTTTATCTCCTGAATAGCTGCTGAGTGCAAGAGTTGTGCCTTGAGACCTATTGATTGCTCATTCTGAGTATCCAAGTGACTCCTTTTTCCCATTGGATCTCCTACTTGAGAAGACTTAGCTGAGGAAGTAGATGCAGTAGGAACAGGAAATAGCCATTTAATATTATTTTTGTTAATGTGAAGGGAAACTAAATTTTAATACAATTGATCACTTCAGAAAAGTGGATTTCAATAAATTCAGAGCAAGTTGAATGGATTCCATTTCAGAAGAAGCTAATGGAAAAAATAGGTTCAAGATAGATGAGAATTCCAGGAGATACTAAAAGCATAACTGCAAATAATTCCAATTAGAAAAAAAGAGTGGATATAGAAGAAACTAATACAGGTATTCCTCAACTTACAAGCACAATTGAGTCCAAAATTTCCATTGCTAAGCAAGACCGATGTAAGTGAATTTTGCCCCATTCTACCACTTTTCTTGCCACAGTTGTTAAGTGAATCACTGCAGTTGTTAAGTTAGCATGGTTGGTAAGTGAATCTGGCTTCCTCATTGACTTGTCAGAAAGTCACAAAAGATGATGACATGACCTCGGGACATTGCAACCATCATAAATATGAGCCAGTTGCCAAGCATCCAAATTTTGATCATGTGGCCATGGGGATGCTGCAACAGTTGTAAGTGTGAAAAACGATTGTAAGTCATTTTTTTTCAGTACCTTTGTAACTTAAATAGTCACTAAACAAATGGTTGTAAGTTAAGGACTACCTGTATAACTTACACAAAACGCTAATCAGAATTCTGAAAACAAAAAAGATCATATGTAAGAAAGAGACATGTTACTAAGGAAGAATAGATATTGATAGCCTGGAAGTATAGAGGGTGCTAGAAAAATAAATAGGCTCCTTTTCAAAATAAAAAATACTAAACTGTTTAGTGAAAATGACAATACTAAGACCTCTTTACTTTGAATGAGTAGAAAGCCATGAATTACATTGTAGAATTCTGAAATAATTTGCTGATGTGTGGTAGAAGCTTTATGTATTCTCTTTGACAAATAATGGAAAACTGGTGAAATGCCAGGCAATTAGAAAATGTAGTTATCTACTGTATGTACTGTGTATGCTGTATGTACTGTATTCGAAAAGTGGGAAAAGTAGATGTAATGAACTGAAGACTAGTTAGTCTGATACCAAATAGCAGATCATAAAGGAGTTGATCATTTAATATCTTGAAATAATATGTATTTACCAGAAGACAATATATATTTATCAAGAACAAATCTTGTCAGGCTAATGTTATCTCATTTTTAATTGCATGGTTTGTTTAGTAGACTGTGAGATATAATATATATTGACTTCAGCAAGACATTTGATAAAGTACTTCATGTAGTAAACTGGGCTGAATGGAATAATAATAAAAATTTGAAGCTGGTTCAAAAATTGTATTCAAGTGTTGTGCGAAGACTCTTATCTAATTGGAATCAAATATAATAACTCTTCCATACAAATTACATAAAATTGAGTGGGATAATTGATATCCTAGAAAACAAAAAATAATTTAAAATAGTATTGATTGGTTAGAGAAATGGGCTGAAAATAACAAATGATATTAAACTTAGACAAATGCAAAGTCAAATCTACAGTTATAGGTATTAAATAATAATACTTGTGAATTTGATCTTGGAGTAATAATTAATTGCCAAGTGAATATTTATGCAGGCTCAAGTGTCATTCCAGGCACAACTGACTAAGCAGTGTGATATGTCTATAAAAAAGGTAACACACTTGAATACTTTCAAGAGGATGCAGATAAACTGGAAAAGATTCACAGATTGATAGGGCTAGAAACAAC
The DNA here is from genome assembly GCA_003457575.1 of Thermophis baileyi. NCBI lineage: Eukaryota > Metazoa > Chordata > Lepidosauria > Squamata > Dipsadidae > Thermophis > Thermophis baileyi. Next base: position 693,459 of record QLTV01003454.1, read on the forward strand.
TGGGAATATTTAGCCTCTTGAAAATAGGGGGAATACAAGAGCACTCTGCAAATACCTGAAAAGATTTTCTCAGAAAGTCAGAACCTATTTTCAAACATTTTAGAGTTCTGAAAATGGAATAATGGATTTAAGTTAACATAGGCAAATTCTACTTGAATGCTAGAAAAAACTTACTACCAGTAAGAACAATTCAAGAGTGGACCAAAGTACCTGCAGAAGTGGTACACTTTTCCCTGGATATGTACAAATTGAGTGAAGATAATCCCTGTCTGGGATATTTTAATTGGGTTTCTGTACTATTCAGGGGATGGATTCACTAACAAAACTAGCAAAATCGTTGTCTATTAGAATAATTGTCTACAATTCTAAAGCTATATTTGATTAAATTAAAAATTAAAATTAAAGCCAAAATTGGCAAATATACAACATGTGGAGTCCCATTTGCCTTTTAAAGTATTCCAGGAAATGATGCTGTGTAATGAGTTTTGCAGTTGTTGGGATTTTAAAACCCATTGAAATTAATGGGACTAAGTTTTATGTCCTTTCTTTGGGGTACAAATCTTAATACTCTTGTCCTTCAGGGGCTCACAGTGCAATAGTCTTTTCCTAATGGCGATTCATAGTTTACTTTCCAGAAGCTGTGGAAGCACAATTTGCATATTATACTACAGCAGTTGTGCTACAACATTAACTTTTGGGAATACTGTTGGATAGCCCACTGTGCATTTTTTTTCAGATAAATACTTGCTTTAGAAACTCAACTTCTTTCCTGAGGATTTTTCTGAGTGAACTAGTCAAGTTAAAATAAATGATCTACAAATAACATGCTTTACATTTTTCTTATACGTGCAGTTCTTAGCACTATTGTAGCCAGACAATTTTTTAATAATCTCTGGTGCTTTTGTTATAAGTGTTTTCTAAGAGTATTTTTCAACCACAACTTCCCATAGTAATAGCCCTATAATGTGCCATTTCAAAATGACTGAAAACATGTACTGTAGCATGAGAATCTTAAAATATATTTTCTATGGAGCAACATCTCTGGCTGTTACCAAAAATAGATCAACAAAATTTCATGAAACAAATTTAATTTGGGTTGTGTAGCTGGACCAGGCACTGAGGGCTTTCCTTTGGACCAGACTATTTCCTCACAACTGCAGCTAAAGAAAGCTGGCACTGTCATAACAAACTTTTAATGACAATGTTGAATGAGGAACTCTGTTTATTTTAAATGTCCCAAACCTACATATTACAATTCATTGTGAGGGGAAAATGTCCATGTTTTGGTAGAATTTTAAATGGAAGTTTTTTACACTCCTTCCCCCAGTTGTGTTAGAGGACATCAATTCCATTAGCTTTGAACCAGACTAGGAATGCCAGCAAATTCTTTTCATTTTTAGTGTCTCAGTAGCAAATATATGACTCCATTTCTTTTCTTTTCTTTTTTAAGTGCTCTGATGAAAGGATGCCGGTGCCTGGAAATTGATTGCTGGGATGGACCCAATAACGATCCTGTCGTTTATCATGGATATACATTAACAAACAAAATTAGCTTTATGACCGTCATCCAAGTGATCGACAAGTATGCCTTTGTGGTAGGTACATATGTGACATACCTACCAGATGTTTTAAGATACTCTTAATTAATTACCCACATGCCTTCAGAGTTTTGATGGCTGATGAGAATCCAGTAGCATAAAACAAAAGGCACCTACTACATGGACCATGAAACTATCTGTTGGGCAGAAACTTTTCCTCTTAAAAATGAGTAGAAACAAATGAAATCTCTGTTCCAACCCATGTCTGCAACTGCAGTGGAAAGGAATAGATGAAAGAGGAGGGAATGTATGGTCTCTTCAGCACCAAGATGGCTTTGTTCCTCTCACTAGTGCAGACAACCATATTGAAAGGAAAGTAAGCCCTTTACAGAAGAAGTACTATGAGCTAATTAATTGGGACTACTTTAAGATGCAATAGTATTTTTTGTGTCTTAATGAAAATATCTGTAATTGCAATATTGCTTATTTTAGTTGTATGTATTTCCTATTTGTGCAATTAAGGAGGTTAATAACTTTGAAATTGCATTTTCAGGTCTCTGATTATCCTTTGATATTGTCTCTGGAGAATCATTGTAGTCCTAAGCAGCAGGAAGTTATGGTGGATTATCTAAGAAGTATTCTCCGTGACAAGCTGGTTACATTTACAATAGATGAGACCATACCAACTGAATTGCCTTCTCCCGAGGTAACATTTTTTTAAAATGTAATTGTTACAGTTACATATAGGAACTTTTCCATCTTTTATTCTGGATGGGGCTGGACTGCTGCAGGCAGACCAGGTGTGCAATTTGTGAGTCCTTCTAGACTCAAAACTCCTGTTTGAGGAACAGGTGGAAGTATTTTGAAGGGGAGCTGGATACCTTTGTACTATATATTTCAATGATGTTGTTGAAATTAAAAGTATATCCCACATGTTAATGGGGAGTAATAATAATATTGACTTATTTTTATAGGCACTAAAATTCAAAATTATGATAAAAAATAAAAAAATTGGAACACTTGAAGAAACACTTGAAAGGAAAGATATGGACAGTCATGGTCAAACAGGAGAATTTGAAGAGGAGGAAACAAGTGATGAAGAGTCAAATAATGAGCTAAAACGTCCTAAAGAATCTCTGGTTAAGAAAAGACAAGCACGTTGGAAAAGTGCAGCTCCCCCCAGAAAGAAACAAAAAGTATGTATGTGAAATTAAATTTTCAAAGAAAAATAGATCTTTCTTAGTTCGCATTTGAAGATCTTTTTTGATCCTCAAAGGTTAGGAAAGTTCTCAAAGGAAGATATTTGAACTTCAAAGTCGGTTTGTATGATGGATGTGCAATTATAAACCACACATTACTATTTATCTCAAGCAGGTTTGCTATTTTTCATTTACCAGAAGTAATGCAATTTTGCTTTTCTTAGGGTTATGGACAGAAAAATGTATGAAAAAGAACTTGAAGTTCAAGAAATGTTGGAAAATGTCTGTGTTATTGCTTAAGTGATGAACTTTAAGGAATGTACTACTTTGGATTCCAGATTCAGAACTTACTCTCTTCTGCATATCTGCTATCTTTTCAGTTCAAGCAGGGCTGCCTCTTATTTTATTTACATTTATAAGGATCCTTTTAGTCTATATCTAGTTTTGTATAAATACCTCAGTAAACATTAGTTATGATTAATTGTGCTTCTTAAATAATTTAAGGTTACAGCAAGATGATTGTTGAGCTTTAAATGATTCCAGATTTTTTGTGCTGGAATGGATTGAGAGTGTGATATGGAAAGTTGAATTCAAATAAATCCAATTTCACAATCTAATCTTCTGTAGTGTTCCAAGCTAAAGTCTATTGTAGGGGGATGGTGTTATATGAATAGAAGTATTTTTTTTTCTCCTTAAGGATTGTCAACCAAAATTATCTGATATCCTTGTATAAATGTTGATAGGATGGTAAAAATATAATTAAACCATTCTTCACGTTATCTCATTACTTATAGATAAGGAAAATAAAAATTGCCTTGGCACTGTCGGCACTTGTGATATATACCAAATCTCAGAAATTTACAAGCTTTGAAGATTCAAGAAAAAATCAGCGTTTTTATGAAAATAATTCAATTGGTGAGGCAAAAGCCCGAAAGCTGGCAAAACTGAAAGGTAATTTTTGGCATTCAGACTAATAAAATAGATGGTGTTGGTGTTTTCTCTTGCTTAGGCATCAGAATAAATAATATGCTTTATTAAACAATTTGCCCTGGACTGGGAGGACATGGAATGTTTCTAGTCTCCATTCAGTTCTCACCATAAGTTCTGGACTGGAGATTTGCTTCATGGTACTTAAATGGTTGCTACAGTTTGCCTCTACTGAACTATGGAAAGAAAGAAGTAAATAAGTGTTTCTTGCCCTTTTTTGTTCATTTTAAATAATTAAACATAAGTTATTAGTGCACAACTAATGTGAGGCACTGAACAATACACTGAACATTGGGTTCTTTCAGCCCAGTTCAAAGTGGAAATAATTCAGATATGGAAGTTGTCTTGTCTTATGCCTCTTTCTGTGCCTAGTCCCTTATCCAATTTTTATATCTAAAAAGCAGGTTATTATCACCTGCCTGCTGCTAATCCTGCCTAAAGTGCTTCTAAATTCAGATTGAAAATATTTATTTTAATTTAGGTTTTCTTCTGATCCAAAGCCAAAGCATTGGGCATGCAATAAAGATAAGACTTCACATGATATTATAGATGCTTTGTTTTATTAGACCTGTTTCTACTGTTTCCATAATAGAATCTGCTGATACAGATGAGGAATGCAGTATGTTGTGAGCAAACTGCCTCACATTTTTGTACTTTAAAAAAAACCATATTAAATGGGGCTTTTTATTTTGAGGAAAAACCATCATAGGATTCTAAACCAGGATGTGCTCCTTACTGAGGTAGTGTCATCCCTGCCAAATTATTTTCTGTTGTTGTAAAGTTGCTTGCATGGTATAGCACCCATTGAGGCAAATAACAGTGTCAGAGAGCTACAATAGGAGCTGTGAGACTATGCTCTGGACTGAAAGCAAGTTGTTAGTTGCTTCTTCTTCAAATAAACATGACTATACATACTTATATATACATGTAGTCTGAAGAATCCAGCATGAGGAATGTCTCTGATTGATTCGATGATCCATATATTTTGGTTATGGTAACCTCATAGAGGGATTATACTGTAATCAATTAGAAATATCTAATAAAACTAAAACATGTATTTGAGATGAATAAAATGTCTTCGTTTTACAGGCAATGTGTGTTTATGCACAGGTGTAGAGGTAGATATGCCTTTAAGTTTAAGTTGATTATGTCACTTGATTATATTTTAGATTATTTTATTATTAATGTTTAATTTTGGAAAATGAAGGAACAATTATAAATATAAATAATACTTAACATACAGGGACACGGATTGAAGGTTGCTAATCAAGTAGTAGTTTGGATTTACACCAATATTTTCAATATTCAAAATTTTCACACCAGTATTTCTGTTAAATCTGCTCTTAATAGGTGTCAAAATGTTTTGAACGTGTCCATACATTTATTTTTTAGTTGTTCTATAAAACTGGCTATTCTTCATGCCTTTCGATAATGCAGTATTGCATGTGTCTCTTTATAGCAAATGAATTTGTTCAACATACTCTCAGATTTCTCACAAGAATATATCCTAGAGGAATCCGAACCAACTCTTCTAATTATAATCCTCAGGAATTTTGGAATGTTGGGAGTCAGATGGGTAAGTGTTTTAAGATTATTATTGTTACTTTTTGCTTATATTTTTTCTTCATATTGCATAGTAATTTAAATGTATTTAAATTACCTTTCAGTATTATGAAACAGCGCTAAGTATGAGTCTTCTAGCATTCTTCTATAACTAACACAAATTAAAAAAAGGGAGGGAGGAAAGAAATCTGCATATGGAAGAGGGCAGCTTTGTGGATGTAGAACATAGAATAATGGATTTGGAAGGGACCTTGGAGGTCTTCTAGTCTAATCCCCTGCCTATACCATTCCTGACAAATGGCTGTCCAGTCTCTTCTTGTAAACCTCCAGTGATGGAGCTCAGAGGTGGGATTCAGCAGGTTCTGACCAGTTCTGAAGAACCGGTAGAAATTTTGAGTAGTTTGGAGAACCGGTAAATACCACCTCTGACTGGCCCAGCCCCCATCTATTCTCTGCCTCACGAGTCCCAGCTGATTGGGAGGAAATGGAGATTTTACAGTATTCTTCCCCTGGAGTGGGGTGGGAATGGAGATTTTACAGTATCCTTCCCCTGCCACGCCCACCAAGCCACGCCACATCACGCCCACCAAGCCACGCCCACAGAACCGGTAGTAAATTTTTTTGAATCCCACACTGATGGAGCACCCACAACTTCCAGAGACAAGCCATTCCATTGATTAACTGTTCTCACTATCCGGAAATTTCTCCTTAGTTCTAGGTTGGATCTGTCTTTAAAGATCTTCCACCCATTACTTCTTATCCTGCCATCAAGTGCCTTGGTAAATAAGTTGACTTCCTCTTCTCAGTGACAGCCCCTCAAGTACTGGAAAACAGCTATCATATCACCCCTATGATAAAACTGGAGAGTTTGCTAGCTTGTACCACCTAAAATGAAATATATGTGTTTAGAGTTTAGCTTTGCCTTGTAAGAAGTGGCATAATTCTGCTCCCAAAATTGGGTTTGTTTTAGGAGGCTGTAACAACTGTTGACAGATTTATAGTCAATTTGAATATGCCTTGTATACAAAATTCCCTGTTTGTGCACCTGAACTTTCTAAATAGCTGGAATACTGGCAGCTCCTTTCTATGTGCTGTGATTTCCATGGTCATATTGTGGTATGAATGGAGTGATCGGTCTTCCAACAACTAGTGTAGAGCTTCCTCTCTTTCTTTAGAGATTATTGGAGGATTCCAGCACTAAAATCTAACTTCATATAGTAGGTAATACCAGGAATTAGAATAGCTTTCTCATTTGTCTTTAGAGTCTTCAGACGATGCTTCTGAAAGAACATGACTAGTGCAGATATTTTGCCTAAAAAGAAACTCCCAGGCAGCCATTAATCCATTAAGCTGTTTCATCCTAAGCTTTAAAGCGTCCATTTCTTAGATTCTTATATCAAGTTGCAAGAGTTCTATATTTAAAATAACTTTTCTGACCTTCCTCTGTGCAGATTTATTCTTTTCTTAGAAATGTATAGAGCAGAGAAAGGAATCTACCTTTGTTCTTGCAGCTCTCCTCTTCTGTCTAGGCTCCATAGAGTTCACTTTTCACTTCCCTTTGTGGCCTCTTCTGCCTTGGGCAGAAGAAGATCTAAGTATAGCTTCATAATGCATTGACTGCATATATAATTTGGTTGAAACAAATTAGATTTGGAAGATCATACTTACTTTTATGAAAATTTTGGCACTATGGACTACCTCTTTCCTCTCCCCCCCCCTTCACACACACACACACACACACACACACACACACACACACACACACACACACCACTTTGGCAGTAGCAATTATTTTTTGCATATATCATCAAACCACTATAAAGAAATGAAAAGGCACAGCTAAATTCTGGACAGCAGATGTGAATAACAGTGCAAGTAGCATTCTTCCAGTAGAGAAGTCTATAGCAGATTGCGAGAACTACTGTACAGGTAGTCCTTGACTTACGTCCACAATTGAGCCCAAAATTTCTGTTGCTTAGCGAAACATTTGTTGAGTGAATGTTGTCTCATTTTATGACTTTTCTTGCCACAGTTGTTAAGTGAATCACTGCAGTTGTTAAGAATAATATGGTTAAGTGAATCTGGCTTCCCCATTTACTTTGCTCGCAAAAGGTGATTATATGACCTCAGGACACTGCAACCATCATAAATATGAGTTAGTTGCCAAGGGTCTGAATTTTGATCACATGACCATGGGGATACTACAACGGTCATAAGTATGAAAAATGGTCATAAGTCACTTTTTTCAGTGCTGTGGTAACTTTGAATGATCACTAAATGAACTGTAGTAAGTTGAGGACTACCTATATTTTGACTAAAGATTTATTTCTGGATATAATTAACTGGTTAATTCTGCTGTTAGGTTTAGGTAAGGGGATGGAATGGTACATCATATATTATGCATTAAAATGTCTAGGACTTAATATTTAGCAATTTCATGAAGGTCTGGAAAACATTTTTGTTTTAGACTTCTGAAGAACAGTTATTAGTGTAATACTAATCTGAATGGACCAAAAAGTTATGATATAATGGTGCTGTTCATGAATACAGGAAAATATGTCAATATACAGTATATTTTATGGGCATTTCATTTCTGAGCAGCAAGGCTGGGGCTACAGTGCTTATTTGGGGTTCAGTTTCTTTGAAACAAGGTAATTGAACATTGATGCCTTTTGGTGATAGTTACATATTTACACAGATGTGCAAGTAGCAATAGCACTTAGACTTATATACCGCTTTACAGTGCTTTATAGCCCTCTCTAAGTGGTTTACAGAGTCAGCATATTGCCCCCAACAATCTGGGTCCTCATTTTACCCACCTCGGAAGGATGGAGAACATAAGAGTTTCATAATATTAGCATTCTGGTAGATTTTTGTTATATCCCATTTGATTTCTAAGGAATCCTACACATGCTGCAAAGGATGGTGCTCTTTCAGTCCCTTTCCTTTAATCATTGCCTAGTGTCAAATGTATGTCGTTTGACTCTTTAATATTTTGTGCAGAGAAATCATAATGAGAAAACACCTATTATTATTCGAGTAATCTCTTATAAAGAACATAAGCAACCTTTTGGTCCATTGAAAGGCAGTTATCAGATTATTTCTGGAAATGTCTGATGGCATTCTCATAGGTAAAATTACTGGTAGAGGCAGACATAGAAAGCCGTCTCAAAAATTATAGAAAAAGAAACATTTTCTGAAAAAGTCGTTAAATTCCTCTCTAAATCTCTTTACAGGAATTTGTTTGGCTATCTGTTTGCTTGCTTATTCGCTTATTCATTCAACTTAGCTGCCTACTCATTCACCAAGCAACTCTGGACTCTTTAGACAATTATCTTAGAGCAGTTGCAGGCAATCTATATTCTGTAAGCCATGTAGACCTAACTAACTTTGTTTGTTTGTTAATTTAGAGGTCCACCTCATTTTTCAGCAAAAAATAAACCATCTTGTAAATTTAACTTTTGTATAGCATCGGTGTGTGTCATGTATGCTATCATAAAGGCTCACAGTCTTTTAGGGGAATATTGCTGCTTCAGCATTGTAGACCATTGACAACCTTGCCAGGTAGATCAGAACCAAAAAAAATGAATTCCACAGGAAGGCTGAGAATAGTTATAATAACAGAGTCTATTAAGTCTAATTGTGGTGTAATTCCTCCTACATATTATAGTAAGAGATTTAATTAGAGAGGTGTCTATCTGAGTTGCTTCCAAATATTATGTCTGTTGCATGCTTGAACTATGTTCCACTCCCTATTGTCTTAAAGATCTTAGCTATCTCTAAGTAATCTCTCTAAGATTACAATCACACATTGATAATTTAATATTTGGATTATTGTTTTGTGCTTTATGTGGTGCTAATGTTATCTTTGGTTCAGAAATTAACAACTGATGCAGAATGGTGTGCCAAGGGTGCTAAGAAGGATACCTCAGAATCTGTGCTAACCGTTTACTAGGAGCTGCCAGTTTAGGATTTTGCTATTGGCATAACAGGCTTTTTCATTCTTTTCATTCTTTTAATTGAATAACCATTTTAAAATGCTTTGTTTTATTGTTCCTTTAATGTTTTAAGACTTGTTTTAATTATAGGTTACCCTGAACTATTAAGTGAGCAAGTAGCATGCAGCTACTCTAAAAATAAATTTAAAAGCCAAGACATTTTGTAACCAAATTGCCTGGTAGAATGTTTTTGTGTCTTAGATCCAGGTGGCCAATTATTACCTACTATTTGTAGTGTGATTTTATATGTGCTCTGTGGCAGAAATATGGTGCCTACTCTCTAGAATGTTTCTGGAAATGTCAAATTGGATGGAGTCTAGTTTAGACTCATCTCTGCACCCAGGCCTTCTTTGTGTGAGCATTAAGGATATCTATCTGTGGTGTGTCTCAGGGGTGGGTTCCAACTTACCTCTCTGCCGGTTTGCTCCTCCCACACCGTGTGGGCGCACCTCGTGGACGCGCACACGCTTCGCACGCGCGCGCATGCACAGTAACGAAAAATCTGAAAAAAATAATTTTAAAAAAGCCAAAAACAAGATGGCGACCGCATGCACAGTGCCGGAACTCGGCTTCTGCGCATGCTCAGAATAAAAAAATAAAATAAATTAAAAAAAAAAAAGATGGCGGTGCCCACGGACCGGCACCTACCGAACCGGATCAGTGACGTCATCATGACATCACCAGCGGGTCGCTACCGGTTCGGGCGAACCAGTCCGAACTGGGAGGAACCCACCCCTGGTGTGTCTGTGTGTGTCAGGGATTTTATAAGAAAGATGTTGCTTTTCCCAGGATTTTTTTTCTATTACACCTTTTCATTTCCATGGGCAGAGGTACCAGACAATAGCAAAAAAAAATTATGTTCCAAAGATGATTGGTTGCTAGCCTTCCTTTTTTTTTTTTTTTTTTTTTTTTTAAAAAATTTTGGATTTATCATATTTCAGGAAATCTGCTATAGACTTCTCTACTGAAAATGATTCTGGATGCAATTTATACACATTGTTCTCTAAAAGCAAAACTGTATGAGGACAAAATAATCAATTCTACATTCAATTTCAGACTTTTCAAGAAAAAGCATTTTTGGAAGCAGCAAAACATACAAGCACAAACATACCAACACTATCCCTTAAAATAAAAAAGCAAACAAATACTTTTTTTCTTCTTCCTTTTAATTGTATTTGATTATCAGAAACTGCCGGAACAAGTCCCAGCAGTTTTCTTAGCAAGGTTTTTCAGAAGTGGTTTGCCATTGCCTCCTGTCTATGATTGAGAGAAAGTTATTGGCCCAAGGTCCTCCAGCTGGCTTTGTGCCCTAGGAAGAACTAGAACTCACAGTCTCCCAGTTTCTACCTGAAGCGTTAACCACTACATCAGACCAGGGGTGGGTTCTAACTTACCTCGCTGCCGGTTCGCTTCCTCCCGCGCCGCGTGGCCGCGCGCGCATGCGTAGTGCAAAAAAATAAAAAATTCCCTCCTCCCAAAAAAGCTGAAAACAAGATGGCAACGCATGCGCAGTGCCAGAAACTCGGTTTCTGCGCATTCGCAGAAGAAAAAAAACCCGGAATAAAAAAAAATAAAAAAAAGATGGCAGCGTCCACGGACCAGCACCAACCGAACCGGATCCGTGATGTCATTGTGATGTCACCAGCGGGTCGCTACCGGTTCGGGCGAACCGGGAGGAACCCACCTCTGCATCAGACTGACTCTACAAACAAATACTTAACTAATATAAAAGTACAGTATATCCTTCTATCCTACATGTCAACCTCTCTCTGTATATTGGAATAGTTATGTAGGAAATTATTTTAAAAACTATTAAATTTATGATTTGTTTTTAATAGCTGAATTTTAATAAATGAAAATATTCTCCTAAATGCTCTTTTTTATTTTTTACAATGGTCATAATAACGGAATGGATTTAAGGGACAGAAAATCAGTTTGCCTTTCAGTGTTTCATCAATAGTACATCTTCATTAAATTTTAGGAATGCTGTAAATAATGTATCTTGATTTCAAAAAAGAATATGATAGCATACCACATGATATGCAAATTAGCAAGTTTCTGAATATGGACTGAAGTGCAACTCTCTTGAAAATTATATTTAGATATTGTATCTCACCAATTTCGTTGAGTAAAGTGAAATTTTTATTTTGGGGAATGACAAAGGCTGCTTTCAAAATGAAACCCAGGTTTCAGGAATTAGACAAAGCAAGCATACTCATCTCTCTCCTTAAGAATATGATTTTAAATTTTACTGAGAGAGTGAGGAAGGTTACTAATACACCTAATACACGTCGATTTCACAGAAGACAATGTTGGAAAAGCACTACGCAATCTAAAACCATCTCTATCCACATGGACTATGTGCCTACTTCTTAAAAAAACTTTCCAGTACTCTAGCAGAACCACTGGGCATAATTTTTGATAAATCTTTCAGGACCAGCTCCCTACCCAACCTATGGTTACTAGCCACGGTCATCCCTATTTTCAATAATGTAGAT
>QLTV01003454.1:708032-729925 GCA_003457575.1 Thermophis baileyi
TGGCTGTGCCGCGTGGCCGCGCGTGCATGCGCAGTGCAAACAAAACAAACCCCCCCCCCGAAAGCCAAAAACAAGATGGCGATGCATGCGCAGTGCCGGAAACTCGGCTTCTGTGCGCCAGCCCATCTCCCCAAAAAAAAAAAAAATTCCCCCCCCAAAAAAAATTCAAAAAAAAAGATGGCGGCGTCCACAGACTGGCACTGACCGAACTGGCTCCGTGACATCACCAGCGGGTTGCTACCGGTTCGGGCGAACCAGTCGGAACCAGTAGGAACCCACCTCTGGTAGGTATGTATGTAATACCAGGCCTTCAGTCATTGGATCATAGAGTCATACATTTGTGTTTTCAATGTTGAAGAACAAGTCAATATTTAAAACTGTATTTTCTAGTTAACCAATTTATAAATCATCTTTATACAGTGGCCTTAAATTTCCAAACACCTGGAGTACAAATGGATCTTCAAATTGGGAAATTTTCAGATAATGGTGGCTGTGGCTATATATTGAAACCTGAATTCTTGAGAAATAAAAACACACAATTTAACCCATATAATGTATCTGCAGACCATCAACCAATTACACTTACAATTAAAGTAAGTTCATTTAAATTATATTATTTTCTCTGATTTGCTTTTACAAATGCTTATTACTGCAGCTTTCTGAGTTTTCTGCTTGAATTCTTGATAAGCAATTTCGAGCTCAAACATTTGCTGGTGTCATTGTTCCAGCATGATCCCCATATTATATATTTGCATATACTTACTATCTTCTTCAGAGAGTTTTATAATATACATGATGGCATGTTTTTGAACTAAGGTATAAACATGATTTCAATGTTCATATTTAAAAAGGAGCCATAAGGAGATAGGAATGGTTTCACATATAATAACAAATCTTAGAAGCTGATTAAAAATTTTAGTGCTTGCTTAGGGACCCACTGGTGTTTGAGCTGACTATTTGCTCTGCTTTGTTATTTCTGTATACTGGCTGCTGGTTGTTACTTTATTTGTATACATATTTTTAATTTAATATATGCTGTTCTTCCCCAACCTGGCATTTTAAAAATCTTGAGTTCTAACTCAGAATTTGCAGCCAGTATGGCCAAAAGCTGCACTTGATTAGGAGTTCTGAGAATTCTATTCTTAATATAATTGTCAAGTGGCAGAATGAAGAAGGCTGCATACAGATCTAAGATATAAATACAGTTGAAAAGAATAAAATTTAATTTTAAACAGACAAGTAGTACTATACAATTAATTGGATTGCTATGCTTTGGCTGCTGGATAAGATGACTCTTGACTAAGATAATGCAGCATGGAAATAAATATATGACCGAAGCAGATAATCAGTTAAGCTTGGTAGCATCTAAACTAGAGATATTAAGAGTTATAAAAATCTGGTTGATTTGAAAATAACAAAGAATTTTTGATATCTTCCCTGTTTCCCCCAAAATAAGACATCCCCTGATAATAAGCCCAATCGGGCTTTTGAGTGCATGGCAATAAGGCCAAGCACTTATTTCAGGGTTCAAAAAAATATAAGACAGGGTCTTATTTTCGGGGAAACACGGTTTTTGCTAGGGATAGTCTGGATTCATCTGCTCAGGTGCAGATTTTGTGGGATAGGATTAGGATCAGAGATGGTACTTCATCACATCCAGAACATAATAAGGTGTGATATAATAAGGTATGATATACTCATAATAAGGTATGAGTATGAATACTTTCAGGATGGTGTATTCCTAGAAACGATTTCAGTTTTTTAATTCATCCTCAGACTATTCCAACTAATCAAAAGTGAATGGATGACCAGGCTTCTAAGATGGTGATGTGCTGTTTTTGATGCATAAGAATTCAGATGGAAGGACATGTTCCTCTTAGCACTGTCTCATTACCTGGTTAACTTTGCCTTTGCCTTTACAAAGTCCCACAGTGGAAATGTATACTGGGGAGCCTGATGACTAGAGCATTCAATTTGGATATGAAAAGTCTGGTTTAATGACCTTTAAAGCACACTCAGTTTATTTGTTGTGAGGTTAAATTGGTATTTTTATCTCTGAAGAAAAAAAAAGATACATGTCTAGGAAGCAATGCTCTCAAATGAGTACAACAATTCCTGTAATTAGTCTGGTTTGGAATAGTTCCAGAAATACTGGTTGAATGTGAAGGCTGTCAATTAACAGCATGAATGTAGGGTATTACAGTAGTCTCAATTCAGTATCATATTTTTTTCAGAGAACAGAGTGTTGTTGTTTTTTCTTACCCTTTATTGTTTCCTTAAGTTGGCTTATTTTTCTTTATAAATTCTGGCAGAGAGCAAGAGAGCATGTCGCAGTTTGATCACAAGTTAAGACACTGAACTGCAAGTTGAAAAGCCCAATTTTCAGTCCTGCCTTAGGCATTGAAGTCAGTTGGATGACTTTGGGCAGTCACTCTCACTCAGTCCTAGAAACAAGGCAATGGCAAACCATCTTTGAAAATGCAATGAAATGATGCAGGTATAAATAGAAAACAATCTCCAGCATTGAGTTCTTACTGTAGCTCAAAAAGCTTTACTTTATTACAGATTCCTATTGAGGCACCCTCTAAAACAAGTGTGCAAGAAGAGGTTTTTTGGGAAAATTGGGAGAAATTTTTGGCAAAGCCCACCTGGTTGGTTTTCAGTGATGGAGATATTTCCTGAGAATGACCTATTGGAGATTCATCTGTCTCCAACACTGTCAGTCTTTCCTTCAAAAAAACTCTGAAGGCAGAACTTTTGTGGGCTTTTGGGGCCTGAAGCCATGCTCTCTTTTGAGCTTTTGTTCGATGTCTATGTTTTATACTCTATTCTATAGTTTTATCTTGCGAGCCACTGACATTTCTGTGATTCTAGGAGGATACAATTTTGATTAAAATTAAACAAATTGCAGTTGAAAAATCAGCAAAGTACAGAGTTTAATGCAATGATTTTTTTTAAACTTTTTATTCTGGAGGCTACAAACCCCACCCCTTCCCGCAATACTTTATGATAGAACTTTGAAACTTTCATAGGAAAAATATTAATGCCTGTAATAATATTAAATAATAATTAATAATATTAATAATAATTTTAAATGTTAGTGTCCTAGTTAATACTGGTATCTTTTCCTGCATCTATGCAGCTTATTAGTGGCCATCAGTTGCCACCAAGCAACCTTTCAAGAACTAACAAAGCCGACCCTCTTGTTATACTAGAAATTTATGGCATTCCAGAAGACCAGGCAAAACAACAGAGTTGTGTTGTGAAGGGCAATGGTAAGTGGATCATACTGATTCTGTCAGGCAGCGTTCTGTAGCCTGATAGCTTCCGGATACTTTAACTCATCTGAATGGCATTGAATTTGGCAAAGTATGGCATACTGTCTTTAATAATCTTGGAATTGTACACATCTTAACATAATTCCCTGATCAAGAGGCAAAGAAATGAGTTTCCATCACTACAAACATCCTTGGTGTATTGAGGCTTCTCAATGTCATCTTGACAAGCCCTGCCTTTCTGTTGTACTTTAGAAAAGTTGTTATAGGTGCCCATGGCTGTATACTTTTCATTAAAGATATATGAGTGGACAATCCATAAGACCAGGGGTGTCAAACTCGATTTCATTGAGGGCTGCATCTGGGTTGTGTTTGACCTCAGGGGCCGGGGTGGGCATGGCCAGGGAGGGCATGGCCAGCTCGATGTCATTCATGTCGGGGGCGCCTGTGGCGTCCCAAGCGCTCTGCCAGCAAAAACAGGCTCCCGGGCTCCGTTTTCGGCTGTGACGACCTCCTGCAACCCTTTGCCAGCAAAAATGGAGCTTAGGAGGGCTGCCCACAGCCCTCCCGAGCTCCGTTTTTGCTGGCAGAGGCACCGCGGGCCGGTCCTTCACTGTTTCCAGGGCGGCCCCGCGGGCCAGATCTAAGCACCCTGTGGGCCGGATCTGGCCCCGGGGCCTTGAGTTTGACACCCCTGCATAAGGCAGAGTGGAGATCAGTAGAATTGTGGAAATTGTTAATATATATTAAACAGTTTGTTTTCCTATCAACAGAATGTATGTTTTAGAACTGTGAGAGGTTTTCAGCAGAAGTGCAGTAGGGTGATAGCCACTGCAAAGGTGACATTAATTTGAGATCTTCATGTGAACATCACCGTATCTTTTAAAGAGAATAGATGAGATTGTATTCATCTTGATTTCATTATGACCAAAGGTGTAAGCGTCATTAATGATATACGTTCTTGTTCATTTTTTGAATCATTCCATTTTCTATTCTTGTAGTCACTTGGAATTACTAGAAAAAAGAATTGAGAAGAAATAATGACTAACAGAAGATAAAGTGTTTTAGATAAATTGTTTGTCTTATATTGCTTTTTTTATTTCAGCTTTGTGTCCTAGGTGGAATCAAACATTCACATTTGATATCCGTGTTCCAGAGCTTGCCTTAGTTCGTTTTGTTGTGGAAGATCAGATTTCTCTTGCTTCAAATGATTTCCTTGGTCAATATACGTTGCCACTTTTAAGCATAAATAGAGGTATTGCACTGATTGTTTTTGTGTACAAAAAGTGTTCCAAATCTTTACTTTTTTTATTATAACATTTCTTTTGATTAATATATAAGGCACAGCATACAAGATATTGTAATATTGTTTCTATTATTGCTGATTCCAGAATTGTTCAAATAACTATTCTTCCCTTACTTTATGACATTGTATGATTGAATGGTGGGTCAACTTACATTTTTTAAAATTTTCAAATATTAGAGTTATGGGCTGTACAGTTTTCTCTTTTACGTAAATCAACATGCTAGTGTTCATGTGTAATCTTTCTCAGTGTCTGGAAGCTACAAACTTTATGTTAATAACAGGAATGTTAATGCATACTTCCACATATTGCTTACTGTTTATCTATATCTATATCATCTATCTCTATCTATCTATCTATCTATCTATCTATCTATCTATCTATCTATCTATCTATCTATCTATCTATCTATCTATCTATCTATCTATCTATCTATCTATCTATCTATCTAAACTATGGAGTCTCTAAGCTTGATTGTTTGCTTACAGACATTTCATTACTCAGGTAATATCATCACTGAAATGAGTAATGAAATATCTGCAAGCAAACTACCAAGCTTAGAGAGCATTGAGAACTCCACTGTTTGGAGATTCTTTTTGAACGGCCAGCAGCTGATTATTTTCATTTTGATTCCCATGATATCAGTAGTCAATACTGCTCCCAAGGTTGCTCGGTTCTTTATAGGAGCAGTATGTTTACTGCTTTCCTTTTTCAGTATTGCTGTTACTTATGGACATTTTGAAGTGGGATAATCTCTGAAATTATGGATCAGGAGAAGGAACTTTCAGAACTACATGAAGTGAACAGAGTCTGAAGCAGATGTTCAAAGATCTCAATGAGAAACATGGGATGAAGACTTTTGCTTAACGGTGGAATTTGCCCTATATCAAGTCAGAGATTTCTCATAGTGCCTAGAATGAATCCCTAAGGATCTTTTCTAATCCTGCATAAAGTTTTCATAGATTAAACTGAGGACCTTTCTTATGCAGAACACATTGAAACCATCAAATTTCCTTCCAAAGGAATATGCACCAAGACAAATTCCTTGTGTGTCCAATCACACTTGGCCAATAAAAAATTCTATTCTATTCTATTCTATTCTATTCTATTCTATTCTATTCTATTCTATTCTATTCTATTCTATTCTATTCTATTCTATTCTATTCTATTCTATTCTATTCTAAGGTTGTCTATAATTGCTGCATTTTTGTAATAGTTTGTAGCTAGTGTACATGTTAAACTTTTCTACATGTACTGTAGTTAACGATATTGCATTGCAAAATCCATTACAAGACCTTTAGAGGTAAGAACAAAATTCCAGTTCTTATGCTTGTATTTGAAGTATTTCTATCATTAATAAAGAGTAGATTTTCACAGTTGCTATTTATTTATGGGTGACATGACTTCTGAGCAGGACTGTGCGAAACATTCTTTGCCAAATGACCAAATTCAGTCAACAGAAATAATTGTGCAAATTTCTGTATTAATGTAGTTGAAATTGCACTGCTTTGTTTTTCCTATAAAATGAACGAGAGTCATTCTCTTACACTGGAGCAAATAAGGAGTTGTACTAAAATACAACTTTGATAGAACCAAGTTTTTGTACTGATTTTGATGTTTCCGATTCTTTGAGGAATGAATTTCAAACTAATACTTTACAAGATGCAACCGTTATATATGTATTATTGTGTATTTTTCACTGTATACAATACATTAATTGATTGTTATCATATTGCAGGTTATCGTCACGTTCCACTTTTTTCCAAACTTGGTGTCAGCTTACGTCCTGCTTCACTCTTTGTACATGCTTGGTACTCAAGAAATAATGTATGTTAGGATTTCTGCCTATTCCACAATAAAGATTCAGTGGTTTAATTATATTAAGCATTTGGTGTTGCAATTTTTCTTCCTAAATTAATTTTATTCTGTATGTATTAAACCCGCATAAAATATACCTTGCTGAGTAAGAATAAAATCCCTCTGTTGTATTTCTAACAGATGGATACTTTTCAGATGTACTAAAAAGAAGAAAAGTTTCCTTGATATTTGCCCTTACAATTTAGCATTCAATTAATTCCTGAAGTTCCACAAATATAATTCATAAATGCATTCACCCTTATTTGGTTATCATGACTAATTGCTGCTAAAATTTAGTCTCTATAAATTGTTTTCATTAAATCAAAAGCAAAGATCAAATTGTATATCTTATGTTTTAAATTCAGTCACTTAATGAAGCTTATTTTCTACCTATCTATCCCCAAATACTGTATATCTTGAATGTGTAACAGAACATTGTATATACCTCATAGATGATAGAATACAAGTGATAATATTTTGGCTTGTAAACTGGTCCCTGGATTACAGATCCTAATTTTGATAAAATATCATGAACAGGATTGATATATAACTAGGCTTTGGCTGTTTTTATTGTCCAAAATGTACCAAAACTGAACAGGAAAAGCTGCATATGGTATAGCGACAACTACAGTTTGCAATCTGCACTTTCTCTGTCTTACTCAAAAGTGTTACATGACAACCTTGATTACCCAAAGCCATGATAAGCAACAGAGATAAATGTAGGCCCATATGGCATGAGATTCTGCAACAGAATGGAGGAGGTGGCAAACTATGACGTGTGTCTACATTCAATACAGAACTACAGTAATAAATTAAGGTACAAGGAAGGAGGTTCAGGTTAGACAATAAGAGGAACTTCCTATCTGTATGAGCTGCCAGCTGTCAACTGATGGAAGAGGCTACAATATGACATAGTGAATTATCCTCTGCTAGAAGTTTCCATATTGAGCTGGATGGTCTTCTATTGGAGATGTTCTAGTACTATAGATCCTGTACTCAACTGGAGTTTGGGTTAGATAACTTTTGTGGTTACTTCCAACTCTGCTATACTGTCAAATGCTATGGTGTTGGTACACAAATCCAAAATAGCAGCATTTGTGTGTTGACGTTACTGTCCATGTTTTTTTTTCATTTTCTCATAATTTATTGCTAACATGGCTGTCATCTAGTGACAATCATAGATATTTGAAAGATTGGCAATTTGAATGAAAGTGGAGTAAATGATAAGCACCATGAATCAAAGTAATTAAAAAATTTGATATGACATGTATCTCAAATTTTGAGAAAGGTTAAGGATGTAAATAAATGTCAAATTTATGAATACCTGTTGGAAAATGATGATGTAAGTTGAATTATAAATGAAAGGGCTAAAATGCATATAGTTGTGGGATTGTATGAAAATAGGAATCCTTTGGTTAGTGATAGTTGCATGTTATATATCAATGATGGTTAACCTTTTCGGCACTGAGTGCCGAAACTGGAGTGCGTGTGCGCGCGCCGGAGCGCTGGAACCCGGAAGAGAGCAGCTGGTCGGTGCGCATGCTCTTCCGGGTTCCGTCACGTGCATGCCAGCTGGCCGGCACACATGCACGTGACAGAACCCGGAAGAGAAAAACTGACCGGACCAGCTGTCCAGCGCGCATGCGCACGATGGAACCCGGAAGAGCAGCTGGCTTTGGGGAAAATTGAGAAATGTCCTTCATGAGATCCAGGGGGAAAATATTCTGTTAGATAGGTGGGAAACAAGATGAAAGAATATAGAAAAAGCGAATAATTCAGAGGCTCAAAATGAATGAGAATGATGACTACTAGCAAGTACTTGCTTAGAAAGCTTCATTCCAGGCAGTTTACAATCAAAACGTTGCTCTCTTTGTGAGATTTGCTTACAGCAAATGTGTTTTCCCCCTATAGTAAATAGTTCATGACTTCATCAACTCTCTTGAGGCTTATTAATGCTCAACTAGCTTTTCTCGGGAAGACTTTAATTAATTTCAGGAGTGAACTGGGGTGACAGCAATGTCTCTTCAGTTCTGTCATGACAAAATATATTCTTTTTTATCTTTATTTTTCTCTTCATTACAATTACCCTTTAGCTCCAATAGCCTTTTAAGTTGTGAGCTATTTAAGTCAGATTTGTTTGCCTTGAAACTATTGTGTTTTCCCGAAAAAAAAAAGCCAGACATACTCAGTGTTTTGCATCTTTTGAAGAAAATGCCATTTACAGAGCAACATCATAGTTATAATACTGCAATATGGCTACAATCCAAAGATGCACAAAAAGTGTTTTAAGTGATAAGAATAGAATAGAATAGAATTTTTTATTGGCCAAGTGTGATAGGTACAACACTTAACGATAGTCTGGGTACAAATAAGCAATCAAATCATAGTAGGAACCAGTCAATATAAATTGTAAGGCTACAAGCAACAAAGTTACAGTCATACAGTCATTTGTGGGAAGAGATGGGTGATGGGAACAATGAGAAGATTAATAGTAGTGCAGACTTAGTAAATAGTTTGACAGTGTTGAGGGAATTATTTGTTTAGCAGAGTGATGGCGTTCGGGGAAAAACTGTCCTTGTGTCTAGTTGTTCTGGTGTGCAGTGCTCTATTGCGTTGTTTTGAGGGTAGGAGTTGAAACAGTTTGTGTCCAGGATTTGAGGGGTCTGTAAATATTTTCACGGCCCTCTTTTTGACTCGTGCAGTATACAGGATAAGTATAAGGAATTGTGTTTCTCAACAGCTGCGGCTTGTAATATGGGAATCTTATCAAATTACAGTGGTAGGAACAAAACCCAACACAGGTAGTCCTCAATTAACGATGGTAATTGGGACTATGTAAAGCTGTTGCATTGCCCTTCCAGCACAAATACATCCCTGTTCAAGCTGCTTGATGCTAACCTGAGGTTGGTGTTCAATGTAAGTTTCATCTCTCTTTTATAAGAGTGAGTTTGGAGGCAGTTTTGCACTTAATGACTTCCGTGACCTTGTCTCAAATGATCACAGCCCTGAAGCACAAGCAAGAGCACACGTTAGACATAATGTAACTCTCATGCACCTGGTAGTCTGCCAGCCTGTGGCTTAAAATTTCCTGGTAGCTTCCCTACTGATTTTGGTTGTGGAGAGCTGGCAGGAAGTTTCCTCACTTAATGACCATACTATCTGGGTTAAAAACAGCAATCAGGTCTGCAGAGATTGCCATTGCTAAGTGATGTCACGGTTTACACCCTCATTGCTTAGCAACAGAAACTCCAGCCCCAATTGCCTTCGTAAATCGAGGACTAACCTATAATAGAAATAGTTTTCAGGCATAGCAAATCTATATTATTTACTGAGGATTAAAAGAACATTGGTTCTGATCAAACAAAATTATTCCATTTTTTTAGAAGGGTTGTTGTTCCATACTACTGAACATTTTCCTTGCCCCGATGCGCTGGCTAGAGATGAATTGAGTTTAGCCCCATGATGGTGAACCTATGGCACGCGTGCCACAAGTAGGCACGCGAGCTCAGGTCCGGCGCACATGCGCGCACCAGCCAGCTGATTTTTGGGCTTTCTGGGCCCACTGGGAGTCAGGAAACAGGCTGTTTCCAGCCTCTGGAGGGGGTGGGGAAGGCCCGTTTTTTGCTCTCCCCAAGCTCCAGAGCCTTTCTAGGAGCCTGGGGAGGGCGAAAACGGCCTTCCTCACCCCCCCGGAGGTCTTCCGGAGGCCAGAAATGGTCCATTTCCCAACTTGAAGGCCATTTTCTGCCTCCAGAGGGCCTCTGGGGGGGGAAAGCCGTTATCGCCATCCCCAGGCTCCTAGAAAGGCTCTGGAGCTTGGGGAATGCAAAAAAATGGGCCTTCCGGTCCAACAGGAAGTTGGCAAATGGGCCATTTTCTGCCTCCGGAGGGCCTCCGGGGGGGAAGGCCATTTTCGCCCTTCCCAGGCTCCTAGAAAGGCTCTGAAGCCTGGTGAGAGCGAAGAACGGGCGTGCCATCGCGTGCTGGGAGCGGGAGGGTCACATGCGCATGCACGGGGGGGCGCATGGAATTATGGGTGTGGGCACACATGCGTGTGACCCCCCCGCACTCCCCCCCTTTTGGCACGCGAACCAAAAAAGGTTCGCCATCACTGGTTTAGCCTAATTCCATCTATTCAGAAATAGTCCTCTTGAGAAACATTGCTACCTTTGAAATTTCATGCTGCAAAATACATACAGATGGCTTTTTAATGTTGAAGCTAATGAGAACCATTTGCAAATAGAAGAGTGGTAATTCCATGAAGATAACTAAATGACAGTGGGCCATGAAAAACTCGTTATAATATCTCTGCGATTAGTGGTCTACTCTCTGTACTCAGTGGTGTTCCTCACATACATATTCTCCAAGGCAAACGATTAGCAAATATAATATTGTTCATCCAACTTTATTAATAAGTCTTTCAAATGTTCCACTACTTTCTATGATAAATCATGAAATATTTTTAATATGTGTTACAATGACCCAATTTTTACTGAAAAGATAAGATGATAGATGTTCAATTGCTCCTATATACAAATATATATTTAATCTGGTGCTGCTCTAAGCATCGGGTCTATATCATTCAATTAATCAATATGGTAATCTTTGGTCATCTTCTGTTTCAGTTAAACAAAAAGTTATAGCAAAGAAGCCAATTTCAAAGATTTGATTTTGAAACTTTAGGATTTAAATTCTAAAAGTTATGCCCTATCCTAAATGTCCATGAATTGTATTTACTTATGCACTTTGTTATTGAGCTTTCTGCCAATAGCCAGCACTGAATGTGGCAGACAAAAAAATGAAAGTAATTAATTTGCAGCTAAAAACAATCATCATATAATTTTCAGCATTATATAAAAATAACTGAAACACCTAGCATGCCTTAAATTCCGTCAAAAATCAGGTAAAATGAAGATGCTTTTGCTGGTCAGCAAGGAGATATCAGAAGATAACCTCCCTGACGAACTTTGGTACAGAATTCCAAAGTACTCCATCCCACACCTTAATACAAAACATACACATCAAATATTCCCTGAAGATGTATTTTTAATGACCCTGAGTCAGAAGGAAATTGTAATTTGAGGCTCTAGGTCAGGGGTGTCAAACTCAAGGCCCGTGGGCTGGATTCGGCCTGCGGAGTGCTTAGATCTGGCCTGTGGGCCTGCCCTGGAAAAAGTGAAGGACCGGCCTGCAGTGCCTCTGCCAGCAAAAACGGAGCCCGGGCGGGCAGCATGCGGTCTCCCCAAGCTCTGTTTTCACTGGCAGAGGGTTGCAGGAGGCCGGCGCGGCCGAAAATGGAGCCTCGATGAGTGACATCCAGCTGGCCATGCCCACCCTGGCCATGCCCACCCCCCCTGGCCCCCCGAGGTCAAACACAACCCTGATGCGGCCCTCAATGAAATTGAGTTTGACACCCCTGCTCTAGGTATTCAGTTGTTTGAAATTCTAGAACAGTTGATAAGTGAAGATGTTTTTTTGGATACTGTTATGTTTTCTCCTAGACAAGCTGCCTCCATCATGATTTGGATGCCAGACAAAATATGATATTTTTTCCATAGGAATTTGAGACTTATTAATATTTTAATTTGGAATTGTTTTAATTTCACTGCCTATTTGAATTAGCTGTTTTTATCACATTTTACTGATTGGCATTCTCTATTTTCAAAATCCATTTAGAACAGTAACATTATTAGGCCAATTCAAAGCTGACACCTCAAGTGTGTTTAAGATTTAATAAAGCTATTATCAATATAGGGATTTTAAATGTTTTACTCCTGTCTAATATAGTTACCTTTGTGTTTCTTAAGAAATGAATGATGTTAATAGGGGTAGTTTTCTCTATTTTATTATGATGTAAATATAGACTCACCTTTATAACACCATGTTAAAGAAGCTCCTGTCTTCTGTAAACAATCTTGATATTTTGCTTTATGTTCAAAGAAAGAAATGAAGTAGAAATACTAACCTAGACACCACTGACCTGGATACAGTTTATTGTGAAGGACTGCATGTTTTCATGAACCATCAGGCAATAAATCAAAGAGATCACTTGGAATGTACTACACAACTGTTGTTTTATTTGGTCATTATTTCATTCACACAGGCATTGCAGCAACTATAATGATCCATCATTTCCAGGGGCCTTCACCTCTTTTCTCTAAGTCATCATCAGTATATCCCAAGAGATTGAAGTGCGAGTAACTGGGAGCCTTCTCCGAAACTCTCTCCATGTTTCATTTGACAAATCGTAGAGGCTTTTCACCAGATCCATCTGAAATTTGTTATCTTCAGCTTCAATAAATTTCTCAAAATCCAAGGCAAATTGGTCCCGATGAATTAAATATATGGAACCTTCAGCAGTACTACTTGCTGTCCAGTGAAGATTAGCTTTTTTGAAATAATGCAGCTGTACTTTTAAGTCCCCTTTGATTTCTGAAACAGGTGGAGTTATTGCAATTATCCATTCTGATTTCCAGAGAAAGTTCCAGAATTTCTTATTCTGGTGGCTTTCCATGCAGACCACAAGAAATGGTTTGTTTCTAATTGTTTTTCTGTAGACCCGACAAACTCCTGAAATGAAATGCCTCTTCATGTATGCTTCCAAGGTCACATTAAGGGTTTCTCTCCATAACTCTGCCTTATCTCTCCTAATATTACAATAAAGCAGAATTTTGTCAGCTCTTCTATTCAGGGGATCGAATGTGAAGGAAAGCTTGATCTGTGGATCAAAGAAGCGATCACCTCCCATGTCATTATGGCGAGTCACGAGAACATTGTCCCCTTTGATGTTTGCAGTGGTGAAATTTTTCTTGGAATGATTAGCGCACACCTGAGCAACCTCTTGCTTCATGAGTTTATCATCACAAAGCAGAAAGCGAAGGTCTTCAAAAACATTCTTGAATTCACCTGGAGGGCATTGTTTTAACAAATTGCATATGAATTTTATTTTCAGTGCATTAGCTGCTTCTTCTTGGGCTATTTCAGTTTCCTCAGAGGGTGGTTGTTCTAACTCTGGCAATGAGATTGCAAAATAAAACAAGAGCTCTTTCAAATGTTTATGAATTAAACTCTACACTGCTTACTGACATTTCTTCCAAAAATAGAACGAAGTAGGTTTTTCATTTTGAATCTTTCTTAATTGTCGCTTCCAGAAATGAGTCTAGAACTTTCTAGGATTAAGCTAGATCTAGAATTGAATGTGAGCTTATCGGGAGTTTTAGTGGAAGCTGTAAGATCTTAAAATAGCAGTTCACTGCAAACTAAATTCGAGTCAGCAGTGATGTGACTGAACCCCTCCCCCTCCAATCCTAAGAATGAAATGCAATTTGTGTTACATCAACTGAAATATTATTTATTTATCACATTTGTAAGGCTGCCTGACTCCATAGCAACTCTACATGATGCACATATTAAAAATAAATTAGCAATAGATAAACATACAATAGATTTCCAGAGAAAATAACTAACATCTCAGTCATATGGCATTCCCTCAAAAGGACTACTACTCAGTCTGCTACAAGGCCTGGGGGAAATGGCATAATTTAAGAGCCCATTTCAACAAGGCTATGTTCGGGGCAATGCCACTCTCTGGACAGATGCAGGATAAATGCCACAACAGAGAATGACACTGTTTTAATTGATGGGACGCAAAGCATACTAGCTCTGTCAGATTGAATATAATGGGCAGAGCCTGAAGGAGACATAGAGTGTCTCAGTCAGGCAGGTCTTACGGAGGGCTTTATAGATGTAGAGGGCACAGAGAATGACCTTAAAAGGCAGGAAGAAGAGTCTCTAGCAAGGCAACAATCAGATAAGTGGGACGTGACCCAGCGGTGGGTTGCTCCCGGTTCGGCCCGGTTCTGTGAACCGGTAGCGGCGGCAGGAGGCTCCACCCACCCACCCGGGATGCTTCTGCGCATGCGCAGAAGCGTCGCGCGCACGAGCGCGCACGCAAACCGGTAGCAACGGGTTTTAGAACCCACTACTGACGTGATTCTCATTTGAAGCAACTAGTTTGAGTAAATGACTCTGACCATCCCTAGTTCACATAGAGATAAAGCGAGGGAGGAAGGAAGAACATTTGGACTTGCAAGTGGCTACAATGAAAGAAATCCTGAGTTACAAGATGTGGATTTGTTAGGTCTACTTTAAAGGGATAACACCACTGTTGCAAGTCTCCTACTCTGTTTCTAGACAGGCCAATGATCTTACCTTGGTGACTAGAGATAGCCTCCAATTCTCAGGGCACACACTAACTACCAATCACCTTGCTGCAGCATTGCTGGATGTACCAGTAGCAAGTGGATATTCAAATATCTAGTTTACAAGATGTGGACTCCTTGGTGCTCTCTGAACTTGGTTGTTTGCTTTCAGACATTTCATTACCCAACTAGGTAACAACTTCTGTGAGCAATGTTCCATGTTTATATGCAGTGGCTTGCCGTGCCAATGTTGATGTGTCTATGGGGGTTGGGGGGGGGTACAGGAGGAGGGGATGGCTTTCTCCTTGGTACCTCCTTGATTAGGGTATTGTTTTCTGCTCTTAATCCTTGCTCATTTGGGTGTTAGCTGCCAGAGAGGATGTTTTTCTGGTCTTTTTGTTTCCTTACTGCTTGTTTACTGCCTCTTTTGAATGGTGTGTAAATATGGTGTGTAAATATACGGCGACAGCATCCAAGCATACTTTATTGTTTCTATTACTTTTTGTTTAGATTCAAAGCAGAGAACAGAGTGGCTGCAGTTACATAATGCAGACGGGGGCTTGGACATTTCTGCCAACCTGTTGTTGGGCTCAAACAGCCCACACAAGTCTCAAAGATGCTTTTTCAAAAGGCAACTGGGCTGTTTTTTCCCTTGAGGAAGAAGAAGGTATTTCACTTCTCATCCAAGAAGCTTCATCAGTTATGGCAGGATGATGGGGGTGATGGAAGGATTAGTTCTGACAGGATGGGAGGGGGTTGGACCCTGAGGGCACAGATAAACCCCCAAGTGGCCTCAAGAGCTCTCAGGGAGAGTGCTAATGACCAGATGACTGCAAAGAATTATGAGCCTTCCAACCTCCCCCATCCTGTCAGAACTAATTTCTGATTTTTAACTCATTTCTCATTTGACACATTTCCCTGAGATGCTAGGAGTCACTGCTTAAGTCCCCTGCAGATAGAAATAATTTCCTGCAGGCCTTCTAAAAAATGTTTAAGCACGGGTAGAAAGGTGAGATCCAAACAATATGTTGAGATGTTCCTCAACCCATAGGCTAGGATGTCAGCCAAGATCTAAGTAAAAGGAGAAGAGTCAGTGCATGTTAAAGCATAATCACAATTGTGACCCTGAAGAGCAACTTGAGTCTTATCTTGGTTTTTACCAGGCGTTTCCGGTTGCTTGTCCTTTGCAGCTTGGGCATCTGCTGTTTGCTTTGCTGGTGCTCCTGGTGTAGTTGCTGAAGGTTGTGGTTCCGTTGTTGTTTTTGGTGTTGGTTGAGTTGTTAAAGGGGCCGCCGCAGGAGGAACGGTGGGGGCTCCTTTTTAGATAGATATGTGTAGAGAGAGATAGTTAGATTAAACTTATAAAGAAAAATTACAACCCACAAAGACAAAACAAGGAAAGCCGTTATCTTCAATTAAGTAACAAGGGGTGACTTACCCGGTGCTGGTTTGGCTGCTGATGCACCGGCTGGCGCTTGTGGTGCTGTTGTCGGTTTTGCTGCTGGCTCAGTCTTTAAAGGGGCCGCTGCAGGAGGAACGGTGGGACCTGCTGAATTATTTTTTTAAAATATAGACATTAAAAACACAAAGAAAAACAACACCCCACCAAGAAACAAAAAGGAAAGATGTCATTATCTGACAAGGGGTGATTTACCAGGAGCCTGGGGACTGACTGCTGTTGCTGGTTGTGGAGCTGTTTGAGGTTTTCATTTCCAAAAGGAGATTTGCCAGAAGAAATAATACAAGAAAAAAAATATTAGGACTTGTATATGGAAACTTGACACAAAGAACAAACAAGGAAAGGTATTATCTTCAATTAAGTGAGAAAAGGTGACTTACCTGGTGCTGGTGTTGCTGCTGGAGCAACCCCTGGAGCTTGTGGTGCTGTTGTTGGTTTTGCTGCTGGCTCAGTCTTTAAAGGGGCCGCCGCAGGAGGAACAGTGGGACCTGTTCAATTATTTTTGAAAATATAGACATTAAAAACACAAAGAAAAACAACAATCCACAAGGAAACAACAAGGATAGATGTTATCTGTAAGTAATTGATTTACCAGGAGCTGGGGGACTGACTGCTGTTGCTGGTTCTGGAGCTATTTGACATTTTCATTTCCAATGAGATTTGCCATAAGATATAATACAAGAAAAAATATTAGGATTTGTATATTGAAGCTTGACACAAAGAACAAACAAGGAAAGGTATTATCTTCAATTAACTAATAAGATGTGACTTACCCGGTGCTTGCTTTGCTGCTGGTGCAGTCCCTGAAGGTTGTGGTTCCGTTGTTGGTTTTGGTGTTGGTTGAGTTGTTAAAGGGGCTGCCGCAGGAGGAACGGTGGGGCCTGCTTTTTAGATAGATAGATAGATAGATAGATAGATAGATAGATAGATAGATAGATAGATAGATGATAGATAGATATAATTAGATTAAAAACATAAAAATAACAACCCACAAAGAAAAAAAACAAGGAAAGCTGTTATCTTCAGTTAAGTAACAAGGGATGACTTACCCGGGGCTTGCGTTGTTGCTGGTGCAGCTGCTGGAGCTTGTGGTGCTGTTGTCGGTTTTGGTGCTGGTTGAGTCGTTAAAGGGGCTGCCACAGGAGGAACGATGGGACCTGCTGAATTTTTTTTTAAAAAAAATATAGACATTAAAAACACAAAGAAAAACAACAACCCTCCAAGAAACAAAAAGGAAAGATGTTTTCTGTAAGTAACTGATAAGAGATGACTTACCAGGAACTTGGGGACTGACTGCTGTTGTTGGTTGTGGAGCTGTTTAATGTTTTTGTTTCCAAGGGCATTTGGCAGAAGAAATAATACAAGAAAAAATATTAGGACTTGTATATTAAAACTTGACCAAAAAACAAAACAAAACCAAGGAAGAGTGTTATCTTCAATTAGGTGACTTAGCAATAGCAATGGCACTTAAACTTATATACCGCGGTACAGTGCTTTACAGCCCTCTCTAAGCAGTTTACAGAGTCAGCCTATTGCCCCCAGCAATCTGGGTCCTCATTTTACCCACCTCGGAAGGATGGAAGGCTGAGTCAACCTTGAGCCGGTCAGGATCGAACTGCTGACAGTCGGCAGAATTAGCCTGCAATACTGCATTCTAACTACTGCACCACCACGACTTACCCGGTACTTGTGTTGTTGCTGGAGCAACCCCTGGAGCTTGTGGTTCTGTGGTTGGTTTTGGTGCTGTTAAAGGGGCCGCTGCAGGAGGAATGGTGGGACCTGCTGAATTGTTTTAGACATTAAAAATACAAAGAAAAACAACAACCCACAAAGAAACAAAAAGAAAAGATGTTATTATCTGATAAGGTGTTTTTTTTTTTTTTACCAGGAGCTGGGGGACTGACTGCTGTTGCTGGTTGTGGTGCTGTTTGAAGTTTTCATTTCCAAAGAGATTTGCCATAAGAAATAATACAAGAAAAAATATTAGGACTTGAATATTGAAGCTCGAAAAGAAAAGGGGGGGGGGGAAGCAGAAATAATGATACTGAGATTATATTTTGCTTTTCAATATTTCTGTATTAAGGCTGAAAAATTCAGTCAATTTGGAATGTGATAATCCGCATCCCACCTTGCAATTTAACTTCCTGTTGAGGCCATGATAGTTCTGGAGTGGACATCTTGTCTGCAGGCTGATCACTTACAGAGTGGGGAGGAACTTTTGCATCACTCACAATAATTGTGGATGAGAAATTGCAAGTAGTTGGAGCATGCAGAACTTATAAATAATTTGTGTTACAAAACCTCAAACAAATAATAGCCCAATTTATTCATAAAACAGTATGTAAAGTGTGGTCCCCATCAGCCCGCATGCAATCCCATCCAGCACCACATAGTCGTGCTCCTGAAATGTGTTGGCAAATAGACAATTTAGTTGATACTATTTTTTTTAAAAAGAAATGTAATTCAGAACAGACATGGTAGAAAGAAATCAATTTCAGCCTATTTCATGGCATATTTTGAATAGAGATTGAGGGTTATCAACTACTAGGATGCCTCTAGGAAAGAGCCTGTCTGTATTTCATTCTTAAATCTCACAAAACGCTCTTAAAGGCCACATACTTGCCTGGTGGTGGTATTTTGGGAACATTTGGAGTAAAGGTTGGTGGTGAAAGAAAGTAGGATTGGGAATGGTTTTCATCTCAGAAGTTACCTAATTCTATTTCACTCTTAGCCTCCTCCACAAAATAAATGAAAATCTTCTAGTGGCATCATCACATCATCAGATGGCTTACTGGGACCCAACAGAAGGTTGACAGGCTGAACTGAGACCTACAAGTCAACAAATGTTGCCCATCCAATCTTATGAGGCTGACATCTCTCAGGAGGTACCAACCATCATTGACTAGGTTCTCCTTAGAATGGGGGTGTCAAAGTCGCGTCGTTACAGCGGCATCACGTGACGTATCATGACTTTCCCCCCTTCGCTAAACCGGGTGGGGGCGTAGCCAGCGCGTGACACATCTGGCCTGCAGTCCGCGAGTTTGACAGCCCTGCCTTAGAAATTCTGTTTTCAATTATGGTAATTATTTCCTGTGTCCCTTCTACATCTTCAGGGATGTGGAAGGATGAGACCAAAATACCCGCACCAGAAGTTCTCCAACCTATCAGCTGGGGAGTCAGCCGACATCTAGGAAACAGCAGAAGAACCAGTATGTATTAAGGCATCTGAGTCATTAAGGGCAGCTAGAGTGCCCCTCTAGCAGTCTGAATTTTATCTTGGTTTTACCAGGAGTTTCTGGTTTCTTGTCCTTTTCAGCTTGGGTATCCACTGCTTGCTTTGCTGGTGTTGCTGGTGCAATCGCCGAAGGTTGTGGTGCTGTGGTCGGTTTGGGTGTTGGTTCAGTTGTTAAAGGGACTGCCGCAGGAGCAGTAGTGGGAGCTGATAGATAGATAGATAGATAGATAGATAGATAGATAGATAGATAGGAGAGAGAGAGAGAGAGAGAGAGAGATATTAAAAACATAACAATAACAACCGACAAAGAAAAAACAAGGAAAGCTGTTATCTTCAATTAAGAAACGAGGGGTGACTTACCTGGTGCTGGCGTTGCTGCTGGAGCGACCCCTGGAGCTTGTGGTGCTGTTGTCGGTTTTGGTGCTGGCTCAGTCGTTAAAGGGGCCGCCGCAGGAGGAACGGTGGGACCTGCTGATTTTTAAAAAAAATATAGACAGTAAAAATACAAAGAAAAACAACAACCCACCAAGAAACAAAAATGAAAGATGTTATCTCTAATTATCTGATAAGGGTTGATTTACCAGGAGCCTGGGGACTGACTGCTGTTGCTGGTTGTGGAGCTGTTTGAGGTTTTCATTTCCAAGGGAATTTGCCAGAAGAAATAATACAAGAAAAAAATATTAGGACTTGTATATTGAAGCTTGAAAGGAAAGGGGGGAAATAAGCAGAAATAATTATACTGAGATTATATTTTGCTTTTTAATATTTCTGTAGTAAGATTGAAAAATTCAGTCAATTTGAAATGGGAAAATCCTCATCTCAAACAATTTCCAAACAAGGAAGTGTTATCTTCAATTAAGTAGTAAGGGGTGATTTAAGTACTAGGAGTCTTGGGAATGTTGTTCAGCTGTTTCAGTGGGTTTTTTCCCCCCAAGAAACTTTGCCAAATTTTACTGGTACAAGAAAAAATATTAAGCCATAGATATTGAAAGTTAATAGGAGAGAGAACAAAGCAAAAGTAATGAAACTCAAATTGTATTCTACTTTTCAAGATTTCTGTAATAAGACTTGCTGAAAGAATTTGCTTTTCAAAATGAAATAGACGGTATATAAATTTAATAAATAAATAAATTTGGATCCTTTGGAAGGTCCAAAATCTCATATCACCTTGAGCTTTACTCTCTGGCTGAGGCTGAGATGGTGCTGGAGTGGACTTCTGGTCTCCAGGCTTATCACTTACAGGTTGGGGAGGGGCTTTTGCATCACTCACAGTAGCTGAAGATGAGAAATTGCAAAGGGTTGAAGGATGCAAAATTTACAAATCATTTACATTGCAAACTACAAACAAACGATGGACTAAATTATTCATAAAACAACATGTAAGCCTGGTCTCCATCACTTCATGTGCAGTCCAACCCAACATCACAAAGTTATGCCCCTGAAATGTGTTGGCAAATAGACAATTGTGTTGATATGATTTTTTTTAAATGTCATTCAGAATAGGCATGCCAGAAAGAAACAAATTTCAGCCCATTTCATGGTATATTTTGGACAGAAACTGAAGAATATCAGCAATTAGGATATCTCTGGGAAAGAGCTTGTCTCCATTTCATACTTAATAGCACTAGCAATAGCACTTATACACCATTCCATAGTACTTTACAGCACTCTCTGAGCAGTTTACAGGGTCAGCATATTGCCAGCAACAATCTAGGTCCTCATTTTACCGACTTTGAAAGGATGGAAGGCTGAGTCAACCTTGAGCTGATCAGGATTGTACTCCTGGATATGGGCAGAGTTTGCCTGAAGTACTGCATTCTAACTACTGCGCCACCAGCAGGGGTGAAATGCTCCTGGTTCGCTCGTACCTGTCGGTCGCTGTAGAGCCGGTCGCCAAGGTAGTGCGAGGCGCTGCCCATCTGCCCGGATGCCGCCATTTTGGTTCTTTTACCCTCTGTGCATGCGCAAAGCGTTCTGTGCATTCGCAGAGGGTAAAAGAACTCAAATGGCGGCATCCGGGCGGGTGGGCGGTGCCTCGCGCTAACTTGGTGACCAGCTCTATGGCGACCGACAGGTACGAGCGAACCGGGAGCATTTCACCCCTGGCCACCAGGGCTCCTTAACTCTCACAAAACTCTCTTAAAGGCCTTAGACCTGCCTGGAAGTGGTATTTTGAGAGCATTTGAAGTGGAGATTGTAGGACTGGTTTTCATACCAGGAGTCACCTGCACCTATTTTCACTCTTAACTACCTCCACAAAACTATCGCAAATGTTCATTCCAACCTATCCTTGTGGTATATAGAATAGAATAGAATAGAATAGAATAGAATAAAATAGAATAGAATAGAATAGAATAGAATAGAATAGAATAGAATAGAATAGAATAGAATAGAATAGAATAGAATAGAATAGAATAGAATAGAATAGAATTCTTTATTGGCCAAGTGTGATTGGACACACAAGGAATTTGTCTTTGGTGCATATGCTCTCAGTGTACATAAAAAGACAAGATACATTCGTCAAGAATCATGAGGTACAACACTTAATGATTGTCATAGGGT
>QLTV01003454.1:739534-769016 GCA_003457575.1 Thermophis baileyi
CCAGCCATTTGGAAACCCGCACTTACTGACAAACGTGTCCCTAACACAAAGAATGACACCAGACCCACACTCACGAAAACCACACAGGATACCACTACCAAACACCCACGCAAAAAACAAGCCCAAGCCCATACTGCTGAGTCACGACCACAAACGAGAAGCCAGACTGCAGCTGCATCATTAACCACTCCAAACCCCTCTAATCCATACATTAAGCAAACTGACCCCCAACCAATTAGAACACAGCCAAGCCCCCAACCAATCCCAACGCACCTCCACCCAATCAGAACACAGCCAAGCCCCCACCCTATCAGTTCAAACCCCACTGGCAGTTAAAATGAAGAAACAGCTGCAATTCTCACATTGCTCCTAGAAGCACGAGGCTGAAGACACAAGCCTGATAATCAGCCTGAAGATGACGAATGAGACTTTGTCGAAACGTTGCAATGACATCTCCAACTTCACGCGGGAGAAAACCCAAACTGAACTCCTTAGCATGGAATAGAATGTCTAAACTCCCAGCCCGCAGGCCAATGAGTCACGCACTGGCCACGCCCACTGGCAGTTGGAACAGAGTTCTTTTCAGGTGGGGAGGGGGAGTAGAACGTCTAACTCCTTAGCATCAGAGCGTGTTAATAATAATATAAGAAATAACTAATGATCTGATGGTCATTTTGAAAAATCCTTTCTTAGCGAGCACCTAGAAGCCAAGAGGAACATACGTGCCAAGTTTCAAGTTTGTAGGCTTTGCGGTTCTGGAGATTTTGTGATGATGCATGAGTGGTATTTTGCTTTTATATATATAGATATGCAGAATATAATTTCAGTTCCTTTGTTTTCCTTTCTTTTTAAGTTTATATACTTGAAAAGAAAGGAAAGCAAAGGAAACATAATGAAACTGAAATTATATTCTGCCTTTCAAAATTTGTGTAGTAAAATCAAAAATTCAGATAATTTGGAATGTCAAAATTCTCATCCCACCTTGTACTTTAACTTCTGGTTGAGGCTGAGATGGTTCTGGAGTGGACTTCTTGTCTACAGGTTGATCACTTCCTGGTTGAGGAGGGACTTTTGCATCACTCACAATATCTGTAGATGAGAAATTCCAAGCAGTGTGAGTAAACAGGGCTTATGAACAATTTATATTACAAGCAGGAACAATGAGACAATGTCCCAATGTATTTATTTTTCAGTAAGCAATTTATGTGAAACTAAGTTCCTCTTTTATTGTATATATCAACTGATAAAGTTATAATGGTACAATTCCTTAATAGATTTCGCATGGATGAATTTTTTTACATATCCCAAAAAGTTCTCAGATTGGGTTAACAGATGTCTGGGGAAAGGAGGACATGTCCCCATGATCTCCATCTGGAAAGGATAGCCTTAAAATCAATCCAGCTTTCTAAGTATTTCTTTCTGAGCTGCTCTTCTCCATGGCACACTGCCTCCTAAAGAAGTACTAATGGAACCTCAAGTTAACAAGCTGTACTCTGATCTTGATTAGTACTCTCTCACCAGCTTGCACTGATGCCTGAAATTGACAAGACCGTAATCAGTTACAAGGTTGAAGGCTTTTGCCCCTTAACTGATTCTGACACCTTCTTGTAATTGAAAAACCAATCTTTCTCATGCTGGAAAAAGTAATTTCATATAGACCCATTCATGTAGACCCAAGTACTCCTCCTCCTCCTCCTCCTCCTCCTCCTCCTCCTCCTCCTCCTCCTCCTCCTCCCAGTTTTACATTGTAATTTTTACTGCATGTTCCAAGAAAATCAAATAATTAGTGTGTCCTGCTCCTCCTGCCCCCATTTTCAAAATGTCCATGTCCTCTTTTGCCTGTTCCAAAACCTGATAATCCAATTCTCAAAACCAGGGATCTCCAAATTTGGCAATTTTAAGACTTGTGAACTTCAACTTCGGGAATTCCCCAGCAAGCCGTTCTATATAGATTTCAGTACAGATAGTCCTTGAGCTACAATGGAGCCCAAAATTTCTGTTGCTAAGTGAGGCATTTGTTAAGTGAATCTTACCCCATTTAACTACCTTTCTTGCCACACTTGTTAAGTGAATCACTGCAGTTGTTAAGTTAGTAACACGGTTGTTAAGTGAATCTTGCTTCCCCCAGCGAATCTTGACTTTGCTTGTCAGAAGGTCGCAAAAGGTGATCACATGACCCCGGGACACAGCAACCATCATAAATATGAGTCAGTTGCCAAGCATCTGCATTTTGATCATGTGACCAGGGGTGGGTTCCACTTATCTTCCCTACCGGTTCGCATCGCGACAGAAGTGCGTGTTTTGCTCGCTTCGCTTCGCTTGCATGCGCGCCTATGTCACGTCGGGGAAATGACCCTCTGCACATGCACAGAAGCCTCTGCGCATGCGCAGAGGGTTCTTTGCCAGCTGCGGTGACTGGAGGACCGGTTCGGGGGCATGGACAGCCGGCCATTGCTGCCGGTTCGGCGAGCGGGTGTAAATTTCTGCCACCGGTACGGACGAACCGGTCCGAACTGGCAGCAACCCACCACTGCACGTGACCATGGGGATGCTGCAACAGTCATGTGAAAAATGATCATAAATCAGTTTTTTCAGTGCCGTTGTAACTTTGAATGGTCCCAAAACGAATGGCTGTAATTCGAGGACTACCTGTACTGAGGCATTTCTTTTTTGTTTGCTTGTTTTGCAGGTATACACATCTAGCCTGGTGGGGATGTTGGAGACCTTGTGTGGACTTGCCTGGCACTGCTTCATTGCTTAAGTCATTTGGATTTCCAGATGTGCTTCTCCTCTAACATCTGGACCATTTGCTGTGTGGCAGGCCCAAAAGACTGTTCCTTTACGGATGGTATTTTACTAATACCTTAGCCCATGTAAATTTTTCAAAAATATTTTTTTACTAACAAAAGATTGGTAGTAAAAAAATATCTGGCCCAGTGGTGAAATCCAAATTTTTTTACTACCGGTTCTGTGGGCGTGGCTTGGTGGGCGTGGTGTGGCTTGGTGGGCATGGCTTGGTGAGCGTGGCAGGGGAAGGATACTGCAAAATCCCCATTCCCTCCCCACTCCAGGGGAAGGATATTGCAAAATCTCCATTCCCACCCCACTCTGGGGCCAGCCAGAGGTGGTATTTGCCGGTTCTCTGAACTACTCAAAATTTCCGCTACCGGTTCTCCAGAACCTGTCAGAAACTGCTGGATTTCACCCCTGATCTGGCCAACTAGAATGTCCACATCGCGACAATTTACCATTCTTTTAGTTTTACCTTGTTTTTCGGGTTCCTTTGTCTTTGACGTTGGAAGGTCCACAGGTTGTTTTGTGGTTGTTTTAGCATCTGAAGATGGTGGTGGGCCTGGGACTTAGGGGGAAAAACATATTTTACATATCTGACTAAGTATATAAAAGTTTGGTGTGCAAATTAGGCAACATTTATTACTGGTCAACTTTAGCTTGTGATTGATACGGACAAATGAATTTTTAAAGAATTGATTCACATTTCAGTGTAATTAGTCAATTACAGTATTATTACTCATTTCATAATTTGCCCTGCTGTATTTGAAATTATAATTTGGCACTTAGTGTTGCAGAAGGTGAGGTAGTCACATTTTGGTAATTGGTCATTTCTTTGGTTTTACCATGTTTTTCAGGTTCCTTTGTCTCCGAAGTTGGAATGGCCGCAGGTTGTGTTGATGTTGCTTTAGCATCTGTAGGTGGTTGAGCTGCGCCCTCTTTTGGTGCTGGCTCAGTTTTTGATGGGCCTGTTTCAACCGTAGCAGTGGGATCTGAAATTTTTGAAAAAAATAAATATGAAATGCCTCTTGAAGAAATTCATGCATTTTTTCTGTGAAAGCTCGCAATAGCAATAGCACTTAGACTTATATACCACTTCACAACGCTTTACAGCTCTCTCTAAGTGGTTTAGAGAGTCAGCAATGAGAATATATCTGCTGAGCAAAACTCCACATTGGCGACAGGAAGGGCATCCGGCCAGTAAACACTCTGCTAGCTCCATTCAGTTTCCCAGACTAAACCCCGCAAGGAATTATGGGGTTGTTAAAAGAAGAAGATGATGATGATTTTATCTTCCTCGGAATGAGGGAAGGCTGAGTCAAACTTGAGCCAGTGAATATCGAACTGTTGGCAGTCGGCAGAATTAGCCTGCAATACTGCATTCTAGCCACTGCGCCACCATGGCTCATGGCAATCTCAATCTCACAAACAAACAAAGCTTGTTAAATCCCTTAATCCCACTGAAAAGATTGTTTAACAAATTCTGAGGCTAAAACAGAACTCTAAAATATTGACTGTGTATTTATGCGTGTGAGCCTTGAAGGACAGATACTAAGCATTTATATTATTAGGAAAAAACAACTACATCCAAAAAAAAGGGATATATTACCCTTGTTTTTAGCATCGGAGGACCCTGGAGTCATCTGCTTTACTGGTTCCACTGTATTCTTTTTTGAAAACATTTATACTGACTGCAAATGAATATAGATGAGAAAACTGTTATATTCTGCACACAAAAATGATATCAATTCCTAGGATCTGTTGAGACTGTCACGCACTGTGACCTGGAGAAATGCCAGAGAAAACAATTGTTTTGTCACTCCATGACATCAAGGGGAATGGAACCATCAACTTTCCTTGGTGGTTACATCTGGATCCAAGAGTTTCTGAGTTTTCTACAATGAAGAGCAAGAATTATGGAAAGCCCTGAAGAAGAGTGACTATAACTTGGATGTGCTACTGTCATTTGAAACCTTTTCAAAGATTTCTGCCTCTTCAAAAATTTTGCATAACTTATATGCATTTAATTCAATAAATTGAGAAGAACGTACATCTAATTGATGTTTTTAAATGTCAGGCGATAGATAGATAGATAGATAGATAGATAGATAGATAGATAGATAGATAGATAGATAGATAGATAGATAGATAGATAGATAGATAGATAGATAGATAGATGATAGAGATAGATAGATGATAGATAGATAGATAGATAGATAGATAGATAGATAGATAGATAGATGATAGAGATAGATAGATGATAGATAGATAGATAGATAGATAGATAGATGATAGAGATAGATAGATAGATAGATAGATAGATTGATAGATAGATAGATAGATAGATAGATAGATAGATAGATAGATAGATAGATAGATAGATAGATGATAGATAGATAGATAGATAG
Source organism: Thermophis baileyi (assembly GCA_003457575.1). NCBI lineage: Eukaryota > Metazoa > Chordata > Lepidosauria > Squamata > Dipsadidae > Thermophis > Thermophis baileyi. The sequence goes on from QLTV01003454.1 coordinate 744,733, forward strand.
ATAGATAGATAAATAGATAAATAGATAAATAGATAAATAGATAAATAGATAGAATTTTGTACCTGGATAGGGAACTTTTTGACACTGAAAAGAGGCAGTTCGACTTCAAACAATACTCTGGACATCATGCTTCAATGTTTTGAATTAGAATAAGTTTTTTTTTAATGGATTCACATCCAAATTTAATTAGTTAAGGACAGTTAACTAATTTCATAATTTTCTCCATCAAGTCAAAAGATTATAATTTGGTACTTGTATTGCTAGGTCTGTGACAGTCACACCAGAGCTTCACCAGGGTGCTTGTGACTTTGGGGCCACAGACTGTATCATTCTATTGTGTATTAAAATAGTCTGATACATTTTTGATTAATCATACATGTGAGACATCTACCAATGATGTTGTAGACTTAATCAGAAAACCACTTGAGGAATTTTGGGGTATCATTCATGTTCCCTCTATAGCTCTTGATAGGGTAGCATCAGGGGTGGGTTCTGACTTACCTCGCTGCCGGTTTGCTTCCTCATGCGCCGCATTGGCACGCGCGCTTTGCACGCCTCGTGAGCGTGCGCATGGGCAGTGCTAAAAACCAAGCTTCTGCACATGCGCAGAAGCAAAAAACAGCTTCTGTGCGTGCGCAGAAGCAAAACCACAAGATGGTGCCGCCTATGGCACCGCCGAGAGAACCGGTTTGGGGGCGTGTCCAGCCAGCCATTGCTGCTGGTTCAGCGAGCGGGGGAAAATTCCAGCTACTGGTTCTATAGAGCCGGTCCGAACCAGCAGGAACCCACCTCTGGGTAGCATGTCTTCTACTATAAATTACTAAATACAATGCAATACAATACAATACAAACTACAATCTTAATTTTAATTTTTCATTTTGAAAAAAAGATTGCCAAAAAGGTTGACATTTCTGGCAAGTACATCTCTTAAAATATTTGGAGAAACCAGATACAATAACACTGCTCCCTTTGTTTCCGCTCCAAATTGTAAGAATGTGATATTTGTTTTGTCATATAGCAAGGCCTTTACACCTTCCCTTATTTTCTTAATTATGTTCAGTCAGAGCACAATGGAGTACAACAATCCTACATGATAAAGTTGAGAAAATAAATTATCTGTTTTGTTAAATAACATTTCTTGATGCTTGATATTGAAAGAAGAAAAAACATTTCTCACTGTCAGTGGGAATTCAAGGAGAGTTCCTGAAAATAGCAGTTTGGTTTAAGGCAGGGAAAATAAAGGAATACATTTCTTTCTATTGTGTGATTGAGAAAAAATTCTGGGAAACCCAGCATCCTTTTCCCTTCTCAGCCCCTGAGTGACAAGATTCAGCCCTGAATCCATCAGTCCATCAGGACATTGTTTAAAGTCTCTTAAAAACCTTTATTCAATGTTTGCCAAGTTTAGGTCAAGCATACAAAAAATGCTGTTCCTTGGGTGAAACACTGAATACCTGTCCAAGCAAGCTTTTATGGTTCTTTTCACACAAAGAGTTGCAAGTTGTACATTCATGTTGGCTGATTCTACACAAATTATTCTGTATTTCACCATCTTCCAAACTGACTTGGAAGTTCTCTGCTTACAGTTTGTCTTGTGTAACAAAGTGTCTAGATCACAATCACATGAAATATTAATACTGTTTTATAAAACCTTAGTAAGATCACATCTGGAATATTACATCCAGTTTTGGTTTATTTATTTTATTTATTTTTGTCAAGTATGTATTTGGTAATATACATAGATATAACATTATTTATATACATAACATGGGTACAAATAAAAGGGAACGTTTGGACAGGGACGGTAGGCACGCTGGTGCGCTTATGCACGCCCCTTGGTTGTCACATTGTAAAAAAAGATGTTGAGACGTTGGAAAGAGTGCAGAGAAGAGCAACTCAGATGATTAAGGGCCTGGAGACTAAAACATATGAAGAACGGTTGCAGGAAATGGGTATGGCCAGTCTAGAGAAAAGAAGGACTAGGCGTGAGATGATAGCAGTACAGTGTTCCAATATTTGAGGGGCTGCCACAAAGAAGAGGGGGGGGGGGTCAGTCTATTCTCCAGAGTACCAGAAGGCAAGAAACAATGGATGGAAACTAATCAACCTACAGTAGAACTAAGGAGAAGTTTCCTAACAATGAGAACAATTAACTAGTGGAATGGTTTGCCTTCAGAAGTTATGGGTGCTTCATCACTGGAGGCTTTTAAGAAGGGATTGGACAGCCACTTGTGTGAAATGGTATTAGGTCTCCTGCTCGAGCAGGGGATTGGACTAGAAGACCTCCAATGTCCCTTTCAACTCTACAATATTATTCTGTGTTCTCTATTCTGTCTCTAATGTTTCAGCACCATGCACCAGATTGATTAATTTATGATAACACATAGTCCTTACAGATTTCCATGGTTGTAGATGTGGAAATGTGGGAAAACAGCAGTGAAAAACTCTACAACAATTAAAACTGGAGAGGCAGATGAAAAAATTATTAAAACTGCTTACTTGTGATGAAGATTGGGAGTGTCTATGGAGATTCTCAGTCATCCACGTCATGGTTGTCCCAAAGGTGCTTTTTCAAAAGGCAACTGGACTTTGTTTTTCCTTAGTTGCCTTTTGAAAAAGCACCTTTGGGACATGAAGATTGGGAGTCATTTATATAGTCTTCTACTACATTCTTTTTTAAAAAAATATATATTTTCTCTATTTTTCCCTTTGCACTATTTACTCTATTGTTCTTTCTTTTAGTTTGTATTAGTTTTTACTATTGCAATTATAATCGTCAGCAAAATAGTTTGGGGCAAAAAAAAATTAAAACCAGAGAAGCCACACTGAGAGGAACAGCCAAGGTGAGACACTTCAGTGTACATGAATTTTATGTTGCATTTCAATATCTCTTTTCTTCTAGACATGTTTCTCAACCTGGACCGGTTTCTGAGGCGTGGACTTCAACTCCCAGAATTCCCCAGCCAGCCTTACTGGCTGGGGAATTCTGGGAGTTGAAGTCCACGCCTCAGAAACAGGTCCAGGTTGAGAAACACTGTGACTTTCTTTCTTCATATTTTCAGGTCATTTGTTTCTTCTTCTTCTTCTTCTTCTTCTTCTTCTTCTTCTTCTTCTTCTTCTTCTTCTTCTTCTTCTTCTTCTTCTTCTTCTTATTATTATTATTATTATTATTATTATTATTATTATTATTATTATTATTATTATTATTATTATTATTACTGCTCGGGGCACAGTCAGCCAGATGTTCAGAGTGGATTTGGCATTTTTATCAACTTGAGTCCTTCCAAGGACCTGGGACAGGCAGAAGTTGAATGTCTGATGGTATTGCAGACACCATCGCAGGACGGAAGCTGTTCCGAGCAAAGCCACCTTTTGCAACTGACCGATGGTGACATTGCCAATGCTGGATGTTCTTCCAGTGGAGCTCCAGATGTTTTGGATCACACCTAAGGGTTCTGTCGCTATGGGTTGCTATCTTTGCTTTCTTTGGGTTGCTATCTTTGCTTTCTTTGGCCACAAGCCTTCCATTTGCAGGCCTGCCTATCTTCTAATTTAATTATCAATCTTACGTGATGATGTGTGTAGGCATGCTTTAAAGATTTATTCTGGCCAGAAAGCTGGAGCCCAGTGGAGGAGAAGGTAAGGGGGGAAAAGGCGCACGGGACGCCCGTCTGTAGCCCCGCGGGCGGTGGGGGCAACCCGGCCGTTGAAAAAAGCAAGGGAGGCAGCCCCTCGACCGCCCGTTGTGACGTCGCGGAGGCCCCGCTGGCGCCATAGAGGGTCGCCTCCCTCCCGGCTTTCGACTGGCCGCGTCCAGGCGGGCAGCAGGCAAGAAGAGCCGCGGGGAAGAACCGCGAGCGGGCGAGCCGGGCGGCGCGCTGGGAGCTGCTGAGACCATCGCAGTAAGGAACAGGCGCTCGGGCCATGCGGAGGAGGCAACGGCGGCACCATGGAGAATAAATATCCTTGGCTCGGAAGGAGGAGAGGGAAAGAGGGAGGGCAGCCCTGGGGGGCGCTTCCCCAACGCGTCGCCCTCCAGTTGAGTATGGACCACAGCTCCCCAGATTCCCCAACGTTTTTGACCCTTGGTCGGATCGGCGAGGAATTCCTGGGTGTGAGGTCTCAGGTTATTTGTGGGCATCAGGTTGAGCAAGGATGCGCCAAGAAGAGACTGGACTGCCATCTGTCAGAAATGGTATAGGGAGGTATCTCCTGCTTGAGCAGGGGGTTGGACTAGATGACCTAACAAGGTCCCTTCTAACTCTGTTATTCTGTTATGGTTAAACTGTGGAATTCCCAAGAGGTAAAATGATGGCTTTCAATAAGCTTAGCTTTAAAAGGCAAATACATAGAAAATTATTAATTTTCTAGTCTGTTATTCTATTTTAAGTATTCTTGGAAAGTCAGTGTGCTCTTCCTCTATCATGATAGTTATTGGTAGCAGTAGTGTTAAGAGTAGTAGGGTTTTCTCTTGCTTTCTAACTGTCATGGATGGGAGGATCTGGGAAATCTGTAAGTGACTTTGTGCAATGATTAGGAAGAAAAGTGAACAGGAATAAAATAGTGTAGTTTATATAGCAACACGTGCCCGGAATAAGTAAGCACGTATCTATCTGATCTGATGTTTCTCAGCTTTAGCAACTTTAAGATGGGTGGACTTCAACTCCCAGAATTCCCCAGCCAGCATGCTGGCTGGGGAATTCTGGGAGTTGAAGTCTACCTACCTTAACGTTGCTAAACTGGAGAAAACTGAATTTAGTCCAATGTTTCTCAACCTTGGGTAAATTTTATAATTCTCAGAGAAGAGCATGGGGAATAGGGAATTCTGGGAATTGAAGGCTACGCATCTGACATTGCGAAGGTTGGGAAACACTGATCTAGTCACTAGAAGATGAATCTGAATAACAGAGTTGGAAGGGACCTTGGAGGTCTTCTAGTCCAACCCGTTGCTCAAGCAGGAAACCCTATACCATTTCAGACAAATGGTTGTCCAATCTCTTCTTTAAAACTTCCAATGTTGGAGCATTCACAACTTCTGGAGGCAAACCGTTCCACTAATTAATAGTTCTAACTGTCAGGAAGAAAGAACCTGGAACCAGGGCTCTTGGTAACTAAACCCTCACAAAGAAAAAGATCTACCTAACCTTTTCTCCAAAAACCTACAGCTAAGAACATATCTTTGTTCTTTGTTTCCTTCACCCACAGGATCTTTCCTTCCCAAATCCACAAGTCACTCATTCCCAAGCAAACTTGAGTGCCTTATGGATGGAAAAGTTGATTGTTACATCAGTCATAGAAACATTCAGGGCACATTCAGGTACATACAGATAGTTCTCGACTTACAACCATTTGTTTAGTAACCGTTTGAAGTTACAATGGCAATGAAAATAGTGACGTATGACCATTTTTCACACATGGTCACGTGATCAAAATTCAGAGTCTTGGCAACTGGCATGTATTTATGACGGTTGCAACGTCCCGGGGTCATGTGATCCCCTTTTGCGATCTTCTGACAAGCAAAGTCAGTGGGGAAGCCAGATTCACTGTACAGCCATCTTATGAACTTAACACCTGCAGTGATTCAGTTAACAACTTATGGCAAGAAAGGCCGTAAAACTCACTTAACAAATGTCTCGCTTAGCAATTTGGGGCTCAGTTGTGGTTGTAAGTCAAGGACTACCTGTATCCCTGTGAAAAGGAAGAAGCAGAAATAAGAATATTTGGATGTGAGTATCTCCCGGATTCATGTCTCTCTGTATATTGGAAGCTCTTAATCTTTCCTGCTTTTCTAGGGGAGCAATTTAATATTGCATGGACTTTGAAACCCTCATTCAGATAAACACAATATTCCAGTTGACCTAATTAGGAAGTAAAAGGAATCCAGGTCAGCAGTGGCCCTCTGGAATAATCTTTTAATAGAGATCAGATTTCGGCCCTTTCCCTGATGGCATTTTGGAGGATGCTGAGAGCATCTCCCAAAGTGCTCCAACTAGTTAGTTTTTGGTTATCTTCTTATCTTTTATTTATCTTATTTCTGCCCATTTACAATTTTTATGTGTTTTTAATTGTTTTTACTCTGACTTTTAATATATACTGTGGGTGTTTTAATGTTTTTCATAACTTATAAACTTAGATCCCAGCACGATATAAAAGGAATAAATGAATGAATAATCGTAAGTTTGCTGTTGGAGGGCTTTTTTTAATGGGTAGAATATTAAGAAGGGCAAAGCAGGGTCCTGCACTATAGGGAAACGCCATTTTCTCTGTACAAATATACATTTAATCCTTTTGTTGAGGATTCTCGGTTTTTGTTTATTGTGTGAACTCTTCCAACGTTACCCCATTCCTTTGCAACAAGCAAAGCTTCATCTGAATTTAATGGCAGTTTATGGATATCCCTATGTATATATTTGGTGCGTATGCCTAAACTGGGAGTCATTAGGAGCTGGGCAACATATAAATTTAACATATTACTTGCTATTTATTTATTAGATTTTTATCCTGCCTTTACTACTTTATAAGTAACTCAAGGTAGCGAACATACCTAATACTCCTTCCTCCTCCTATTTTCCCGACAACAACCTTGTGAGGAAGGTTGGGCTGAGAGAGAGTGATTGACTCAAAGGCACCCAGTTGATTTTCATGCCTAAGCTAAGACTAGAACTCACAGTTTCCTGGTTTCTAGGCAAGCACTTAACCACTTGACTGGCTCTTAATACAATTAATACAGGGGGATTATTATTTCCCCCCCATAAATGTCTTCAAAGAGGATGAGGAAGTTGTTTTTCCGTAGAAGTGGGGGGAACCCTCTTCTATTTTAATGATATTTCACTTAGAACATTGCCTTACAAAGTTATTTCAGTCTTCTAAAGTTGAGGCTAAATAACAGATTAACAGATTAACAGAATTGGAAGGGACCTTGTAGGTCATCTAGTCCAACCCCCCGCCCAAGCAGGAGACCCTACACCATTTCTGACAGATGACAGTCCAGTCTCTTCTTGAAAGCTTCCAGGGATGAAGCTCCCACAACTTCTGAAGGCAACTTCTGTTCCTTTGGTTGATTGCTCTCACTGTCAGAAAATTTCTCCTTATTTCCAAGTTGAATCTCTCCTTGTTCAATTTCCATCCATTATTCCTTGTCTGACCTTCAGGTGCTTTGGAGAATAGCTTGACCCCCTCCTCTCTGTGACAACCCCTCAAATATTGGAACACTGCTATCATGTCTCCCCTGGTCCTTCTCTTCACTAGACTAGCCATGCCCAGTTCCTGCAACCGTTCTTCCTATGTTTTAGCCTCCAGTCCTCTAATCATCTTGGTTGCTCTTCTATGCACTCTTTGTAGAGTCTCAATATCTTTTTTATAGAGCGGTGACCAAAACTGGACGCAGTATTTTAGGTGTGATCTTACTAAGGCTTTATAGAGTGGTATTAGTACCTCACTTGACCTTGACTAAATGAAATAGATCAGGGGTGTCAAACTCAAGGCTGCTTAAATCTGGCCCGCAGGGCCAGCCTGGAAATAGCAAAGGACCGGCCCACGATGCCTCTGGCAGCCAAAACCCCATTTTGGCTGGCAGGGTGCTACAGGAGGCCGTCCAGGCCAAAAACGGGGCACAGGGGGGCTCGCACGCCCCCCATGCCCCGTTTTGGCCGGCAGGGTGCTGCAGGAGGTGTCCATCCCGTCTCTCCCTCCTGGCCAGCCCGCGGAGAAGAACTACAATGCTGATCCGGCCCTCGAGGAAATCCAGTTTGACACCCATGAAATAGATGAATGTAAGTAATTTAAGTGCCTTTGGTCATAGAAATCTTAATATTAAAAGTCACGGGATTGTCTCTTATATGTTTTCTGGATTAAGATTGTCAATGTTGTTGATATTTTCTGGATTAAGATTGTCAATGTTGTTGATATTTTCTGGATGAAGATTGTCAATGTTGTTGATATTTTCTGGATGAAGATTGTCAATGTTGTTGATATTTTCTGGATTAAGATTGTCAATGTTGTTGAGAGTTCCCTTAACTCACTTTTCTATACATGGTTCATGGACATGATTTTCGATGAATTTAGAGAGGGCAAGATCAACATAGATAAGACCTTAAAGCTGCTCAATAAGTTTGAAGTCTCTTACGATTATGTTCATGTGAAAAAAGTTTTTAAGGTGAGAAAATAATTTAAAAAAAAATGTGTTGTACAAATATGATCAAAGCCATTTTCTCAGGTGTTGAATGGACAAATTTCTACATTAAAGTTTTCTTTTAATATGGAAATGCATGTTTTTAGATCTTTTTTATCCCACCTTTATTATTTTTATAAATAACTCAAAACAGGGAACATACCTAATACTCCTTCCTGCTCCTATTTCCCCCGAAACAAGAACCCTACGAGATGAGTTGGACTGAGAGAGAATGACTGGCCCAAAGTCACCCAACTGGCTTTCATGGCTAAGGTAGGACTAGAACTCACAGTCTCCTGGTTTCTAGCCTGGTGCCTTAACCACTAGACCAAAGTGATTCTGATTATTGATAGGTAATGTTCTTGTTTACTATTTAGAAAAAAAATGTACACAAAACCTTGTTCCATTTGTCCAGAGGAGCATTTGTTATGTTCAAGTTGAAATATTGTTCAATGCAATTGTATTGTGTCAATTTCTTTTCATTGTGTCAATCAATCCATCTTTTATTACTGACATAGATAGAATTACACAGTAATTTTTTCCCATTACATCTCTCGATCTCTTCCTGTCCTCCACCCCTTGAAAAATTAATTCATTGAATGTATTCTTAATCAGGGCAAGTCCTGATTCAAGAATTTCTTACCTGGGTGTGGGGAAATTATATAGATTAAAAGATAGACTGAGCAAGTTCTCTATTTTTCATTGGTATTAAGCCAGCAGATAGCATGGGAGAAAAGAAAGGGGAAGTAGTGTGAATGGCTGCCTTTAATAGGTTTTAGATAAAATCAAATGTATCAAAGATTTTTTATTACAGGTAGTCCTTCAGTTACAACCACAATTGAGACCAGAGCTTCTGTTGCCAAGCAAGGCAGCTGTTAAATGAGTTACATCCAATTTACAATGTTTTTTTGCTAAAGTTGTTAAGTGAATCACTGCAATTGTTAAGTGAATCACGCACGAATTAAGCAAATTCAACTTCTCCTATTGATTGGCTGGAAAGAAGCTGGCTGGGAAGATCACAGATGGTGATCACATGACCCCGGGATGCTGCAACTGTCATAAAGACATGCCAGTTGCCAAGTGCCCAAATTTTGATCATGTGACCGTGAGGATGCTATGATGGTTGTAAGTTCAAAGATGGTCATATGTCCCTTTTTAAAATGCCTTTCTAACTTTGAATGGTTGCTAAAGTAATGTTTGTAAGTCAAGGACTACCTGTAGAATAGCATAATTCTGTGTGCTTTTCGGCTGTATTTCCCCCAAAATAAGACCTAACTGGAAAATAAGCCCTAGCATGATTTTTCAGGATGCTCGTAATATAAGCCTTATACCCAAAATAAGCCCCAGTTAAGATCGTCAGCCAGATGGATTCGTTTAGTACCATATTTCCCCAAAAATAAGACCTAACCAGAAAATAAGCCCTTAATGCATCTTTTGGAGCAAAAATTAATATAAGACCCGGTCTTATTTTCAAGGAAATACAGTAGCATTGCTATGAGTTTGAATGTATTTCAATCCTAATGATACCAGTTCTGTCCTGCTTTCTTGTGTGCTTGCCGATCAGATTAGAGGTTTGCCGATCAGATTAGAGGTTTGCCAATCAGATTAGAGGCTTGCCGATCAGATTAGAGGTTTGCCGATCAGATTAGAGGTTTGCCAATCAGATTAGAGGCTTGCCGATCAGATTAGAGGTTTGCCAATCAGATTAGAGGCTTGCCGATCAGATTAGAGGTTTGCCGATCAGATTAGAGGTTTGCCGATCAGATTAGAGGCTTGCTGATCAGATTAGAGGTAGTCCTCAACTTACGACCACAGTTGAGCCCCAAATTCCCTTTGCTAAGCAACACAGTGGTTAAGTGAATTTTGCCCTACTTTACAAACTTTCACAGTTGTTAAGCGAATCACTGCAATTGTTAAGTTAGTCACCCGGTTGTTAAGTGAATCTGGCTTCCCCATTGACTTTGCTTGTCGGAAGGTCACAAAAGGGGATCATATGAGCCCGTCATAAATAGGAATCAGTTGCCAAGCATCTGAATTTTGCTCACGTTACCATGGGGATACTGCAACGGTCATAAGTATGGAAAATGATTACAAATCCCTTTTTTCAGTGCCATTTAAACGGTTACTAAATGAACTGTTGTAAGTCAAGGACTACATGTAATGGCTTTTCTTCAAATAAAAGACACCCCTTTCCCAGAGTTCACTCCTTCATTTTATTATTTATACTGCCCTACGCATGTTATTTAGACTTCTTCGGAATCTTAGAATCAGAATCAGAATAGAGCTGGAAGGGACCTTAGAGGTCTTGTAGTCCAGCCCCCTGCTCAAGCAGGAGATCCTATTCCATTTCAGCCAAGTGACTGTCCAGTCTCTTCTTAAAAACCTCCAGTGATGAAGCACCCACAACGTCTGAAGGCAAGCTGTTCCATTGGTTAATTGTCCTCACTGTTAGGAAGTTTCTCCTCAATTCCAGGTTGCTTCTCTCCTTGATTAGTTTCCATCCATTGTTTCTTGTCCTGCCCTCTGGTGCTTTGGAGAATAAGTTGACCCCCCCTCCTCTTTGTGGCAGCCCTTCAAATACTGGAATACTGCTATCAAGTCCCCCCTAGTCCTTCTTTTCTCTAGACTAGCCGTACCCAAATCCTGCAACCGTTCTTCATATGTTTTAGTCTCCAGGCCTTTAATCATCTTAGTTGCTCTTCTTTGAACTTTTTCCAAAGTCTCAACATCTTTTTTATAATGTGGTGACCAAAACAGGATGCAATATTCCAGGTGTGGCCTTACTAAGGCTTTATAAAGTGGTACTAATACTTCACGTGATTTTAATTCTATGCCTCTGGTTCAGAGGTGGGTTCCTCCCGGTTCGGACCGGTTCTATAGAACCGGTAGTGGGAATTTCCCCCCGCTTGCCAAACCGGGAGCGATTGCCGGCTGGCCACACCCCCGAACCGGCTCTCTCGGCAGTGCCATAGGCGCCACCATCTTGTTTTTTGCTTCTGCGCATACGCAGAAGCTGGGTTTTCAGCGCATGCGTGCATGCGCGTGTGCCCACGCGGCGCAGCGGAAAGCGAACCGGCGGCGAGGTAAGTTAGAACCCACCCCTGCTCTGGTTATACAACCAAGGATTGTATTAGCTTTCTTGGCTGCTGCCAGGTCTGCTGGCTCATGTTTGTGATCGTCCACTAAGACTCCAAGGTCCCTCTCACAGTTACTGTTTTGGAGCCAGGTTTTGCCTAATCTTTCTTTTCTTTTCTTTTGGTAGAAAAATGACAAACAGAAGTCTGGACTTATTACCATGGAAGATTTCAGAGCAATCTACCGAATGCTTCTGCACAGACCAGAACTGGTTGAACTTTTCAGCAGTTACTCCGCAAACAAAAAAGTTCTATCATCGGCAAATCTAGCTGAATTTCTCAGAAAGGAGCAATTTGAGCTTCATGCGAATGAAGGAAGGGCTGTTTCACTCATTAACCGATATGAACCTATTAATGAAGGTACCCCAAAGTTCTAAAGTTACAATTTAATTAGCGGAACTTCCTTTTCTAAGGAAAGAATGAAGGTTGAAAATAGAAACAATGTGAAAAATTGCCATACTTCTTTAAAAAACATACGGTACTTTTTGGTTGGAAGAAATCATTAGTTGTGGTCTGCTGTCGCAGTTGTGTCTTCTGTACCATATGTGTATTTAATAGAAGATCAGAATTGTCGTTTTTGTGTAGCCACCATCTTTTAAATGATGTGTAACCATTTAAAATATGTACAACCTTTAAAGGAATATGTATTGTATTTTATGCATGCTTTTATGAATTTAAATTGTATTCATTTATTATGCAATATATAATATGATGTATTAATTTATTAAACTGCTTCTATGTTAATTAATCATGTCCTGAGAAGATGAACAGTGAGCTCAGCTTCTAAGTATGCTTTATAATTCTCTGTTGAAAAATGATTTTTCTGTGTATACAACGAGGAAAAGCATTGCAACTAATTTGATCTTTTTTTGAACGCATTATGTTTTGCATTTCTTTCTTGTCATTTTGTCTACTTTAAACCAAAACACTGGTTTATATACATTGCACTGTACTGCATGCATGCTTTATCTTAGTAAATGTTTCATTCAGATATTAAATGTGACCACAGGAATATCAGTTCAAGTCATAGTAATTTATGAGATAAATCATTTGAAATATGTTTTTCTGCAGTAGCCTAGACCGATAATTTTACAGTTCAGATTGCAATAGAGGCAACTGGTAAAATGTTGGAAGAAACAAAAATAAGTTAAAGTTATATAATCCTTAATTTGTTTAAAAATGTTCTATTTTTAACGTTGAGTTGGCCTAATAATACCGCTAGTCCGCGATTTACAACCACAACAGCCCAAAATTTCTGTTGCTAAGTGAAACAGTTGTTAAATGAATTTTGCCTCATTTTACAACCTTTCTTGCCACAGTTGTTAAGTGAATCACTGCAGTTGTTAAGTTAGTAACACAGTTGTTAAGTGAATTTGGTTTCCCCATTGACTTTGCTTGTCAGAAGGTGATCACGTGACCCCCACGAAACAGCAACTGTCATAAATAGGAACCAGTTGCCAAGCATCAGAATTCTGATGACGTGACCACGGGGATGTTGCAATGGTCATAAGTGTGAAAAACGGTCATAAGTCACTTTTTTCAGTGTTGTAACTTCTAAAGGTAACTAAATGAACTGTTCTAAGTTGAAAACTACCTGTACAATTTTTTTAGTGTTTTAAAAAAACTTGGATTTTCACATTATATGATGATTATTTTAAGAAATATATTTTTACACAAAATATTCACAGTGCTGTTTTCTATACAGTTTTTACAAAACTGTATGCAATCTTATGGAATTGTATTTATGTAATTGCATGAATTAACTGATTCCTGTTCTCTCTTGGGGAATTTGTATGTTTACATCAATAATGTATACAAATGCTAATAATGAAATAAAAATATGAACTGGCGTACAGTTAACTCCTCCTTTATCGCTAATTCTTGTTACACTTTGTAAGTGAGCACATTTCTCTTGCTCATTTACATGACAATAAACAACACTACTATTTTGGGTGGAAGCTTTATATTTCTGTTGTTGTAAACTTCTGCCTGCCCAATTAGCTTGTTGCACTAAGTGTCACGTTCCCATCCTTTACCATGGCTTAATTTAAAAAAAAGTAGTCAATACTTGATCATTAGTGCCCTGATTACCATAACTGTTCTTGATATAAAGATCTGTTACAATACTAGGCTATCACATCCAGATTAGTCCATTGCACAAGCTTATCACAGAAACATACCATAAATAACTTCATTGCTAGTTCTGGCATTTCATTGCTAGTTTAGTGACCATCTTCCGGAAAACAACCCACACATCATAAAATAAATCATTAGATAGGTTGCCATCAATCTGTGAAATTAGGCATTTTATAGAATGCCTAGGAAATCTATAGAATGCCAAAAATGGGACATGAGCCACGGTGGCGCAGTGGTTAGAGTTCAGTACTGCAGGCTACTTCTGCGGCTGCCGGCTGCCTGCAATTTGGCAGTTCGATCCTCACCAGGCTCAAGGTTGACTCAGCCTTCCATCCTTCCAAAGTCAGTAAAATGAGGACCCAGCTTGTTGGGGGCAATATGCTGACTCTGTAAACCGCTTAGAGAGGGCTGTAAAGCACTATGAAGTGGTATATAAGTCTAAGTGCTATTGCTATTGCTATCAAAGCTATGAAATGCTTAATATTTCACACACTTCCTAGACATTCTATGCAATGCCAAAAGGCAAACTGGCAAAGTACACAATATTTTTACTAAAATGCCATTCTACCTTCCTTTTTGCAACAAATAGGTCTGTATTAGTCTTCTTCCCTTGTTTTGTTCCCTGTACTTTATTTTGCACTTTTTCTTTCATTTTCATATAGGTCAGGGGTGTCAAACTCAATTTCATTGAGGGCCGCATCAGGGTTGTGTTTGACCTTGGGGGGTGAGGGTGGGTGTGGCCAGGGTGGGTGTGGCCAGCTTGACGTCATTCGTGTCAGTTCCTGTGATGGCCCGAGTGCTCTGCCAGTGAAAACGGAGCTCTGTTTTCGCTGGCAGAGGCACCGCGGGTCGGTCCTTTGCTGTTTCCAGGGTGGCCCCGCAGGCCAGATCTAAGAACCCTGAGGGCCGGATCCGGGCCTTGAGTTTGACACCCCTGATATAGGTCTTTCAATAAAGGCTTAGGCCCGTGATGGCGAACCTATGGCACGCGTGCCACAGGTGGCACGAGGAGCCATATCTGAGGGCACGTGAGGCGTTGCCCTATGTCAGCTCCAGCACATAGGCCAGCTGACTTTCAGCCTTCCAGAGGGCGGGGGAGGCCGTTTTTGCCTTCCCCAGGCTTCAGGAAAGCCTCTGGAGCCTGTAGATGGCGAAAAATGGGCCCAACGGGCCTACCGGAAGTTCGGAGGCTTCAGTGAGGCCTTCCTGAAGCCTGGGGAGGGCGAAAAATGGCCTAACGGGCCTACCAGAAGTCCGGAGTCTTCAGTGAGGCCTGCACGCATGCGCGGGGGGCAGCGCGGGGGGGGTTGTGCGTGCATGCGCGGGGGGAGGGCATTGCATTATGGGTGGGAACGCACGCACGCGCGCCCTTTTGGCACCCAAGCAAAAAAAGATTCGCCATCACTGGCTATGCTGAGGCTTAGGTTTAGGGTTAACCTTGGGGCTAACCCTAACCCTAACCCTTTTCATGACTCTCTTTTCATACTTTGCCTAAATAGTTCTTGTCATTCTGCATAATGTCTCAGTATTATATACAACACCTAGTATATGGCATATTAATTTCATAATTTGCCTAAAAACATCACACATTCTATAGATTTCTTGGAGTTCTATACAATGCCAGCTTTTCACATATTGCAACAGATACGTTAAAAAATCAACAAGAAGGATTAGGCAGTGCATTGTTTCATCCATTCATTTTACATTTAAAATTAAGTTTTGCTAGATTCCCTGTTTCTGGCCATTCTCATTCCTGGCCATTCTCATATTCCTGATTTAGCAGCTATATTATGTTTTTTTTTTTAATGTACCTGCTATAGGAAGCAGGCAGCAATCGGTTAGCTCCACTATATGCCATGATTTATACCTGCTGAATAAAATACGATTCAGCTGATTATGAGGTGTATCGCAATTACACTCTGAGTGTGTTCCTGAAAATTGTTACTTGGCCACATGTTTTTCAATGGGAATGAAAGTAGGTCAGAAAAATCAACTGTTGCAATGGGAAATGTTGAGTTTTTCATCAATAGGATTGTTTTATACAAATACCCATGTGAAAATACAGAAGAGTTAGAGAGCTTAGGTAAATAAACAAACTGATGCATGGTTTATAGAGCTGTTTCCAATTCAATTCATAATTAGGAGCTTAGACAGCAATTGGATTTCTTACATTCATTGATTTTAGGGGGAAGATGTGCTTAGCACTCCGCCTGAAATCTCTATGACCTTTAAGGCTTGAAAGTGGCTCTGCTTTATTGAGCTTTTTCTGCTAATGATAAACAATGAAAAATGCATTCTGTCCATTTAAAAAAAAATATGTAGCTTACTGGGAAAGCGATGGCCTTGAACCTGCTGGTTTCCCTTGTTATTCTTTCTAACCCCACAGAATATTGGAAGGAAATTATGCAAAGATTGTGGGGTTTTGGGTGTCCACCAGCTGGATAACTCCAAAAACAAACGGAATGGGACCAGATTTGTTGATGGAGGACTCCTAAAAAGGAGAAGACTGAGTCTGAACATGGTCCAGATGTGGCTGTGGAAAATAACATCCTAGAAAAAAAGAATTCCCCAATGCAGGAACTTGGAATGTTGGTCTGTTTTAAGCCTTCTTATTTCCCAATCACAGTTCTGCCCAGCACTTCCCAGTGCACAATAATCCCACAAGGACAATGCATTGTTTCATTAAAAGAATACACAGACACTTCCAGAGGTGGGATTCAGCAGGTTCTGACCAGTTCTGGAGAACCGGTAGCGGAAATTTTGAGTAGTTTGGAGAACCAGTAAATACCACCTCTGACTGGCCCCGCCCCATCTATTCTCTGCCTCCCGAGTCCCAGCTGATTGGGAGGAAATGGAGATTTTGCAGTATCCTTCCCCTGCCACGCCCACCAGGCCACGCCCACCAAGCCACACCACACCACGCCCACCAAGCCATGCCCACAGAACTGGTAGTAAAAAAATTTGAATGCTACCATTGGACACTTCCTATAGCCACTGTTAGTAAAAGGGTTGGAACAGGGCAGAATTACAGAAGCCATGTCTTTCATTCTTTCCCTACTTTGTTAAATTTCTCAAGAGTACCTTCAGACATGGAAAGAATTGTGGGAAAACAAACCTGGGATGCTATCCTGGATTTCTATCCAGATATATAAGTATAGAAAGATGTGGCAACCTTAGTCTAGGACCAATAAGATCAGTCTTTCTCACCTAATTCTCAGAACAAGCTATAACATACATAGTTCAAGAATGTTTCCTCAGGAAATTTCAAGCCACACCAGATGCAGTTAGATAGTTAGCGTCCTTAGATATCAAACTATAACATCTATCCCATTGTGACTCTCGCTTCCTCGACCACGTCTTTAAAAGTGGCGCCCCTCCTGATTAATAATTTCTTCTGGAGGTTGAGATCCCTCATACCTAGGATGATGCGGTCTTTCATCATCTCCTCCAGGTTGATGAATTCACATCTGGAGGCGATCTCTCGGAGGCTGGCAACGAAGTTGTTTACTGTCTCTCCCTTGTGTTGGCGCCGGTGGTAGAATTCGTTCCTATTTACCATCGGTGTATCAGAGAGGGCATAGTGCTCTTTCAATGCTGATTGCAGCGTGGACCAGGAGATGGACTCGATGTCCGTGGGTGCTACCAGGGTCTCTGCCAATTTGTATGTCTTGGGTCCGCAATACGTGAGGAAGAGAGCCCTCTTCCTATTGTCCGGCAAATCCTGGAAATTATTCGCTTCCGGGAACATGCGGAATCTGGACATATAAGTCTTCCATTCTTCGGTCTGTGGGCTGAAGAAGGCTGATGCAGGAGATTGCTAGTGTGCCATCTTGTCGGTTGGCCGGAGCAGGTCAGAATGTGCTTAAGATGGCCGCGGATCGCCACGAGGTGCCTTTGTCCTGTTGTCCTGTTGTCTGCTTCCCCAACCCTCGTCACCAGTGTTAAGTTGCGCAGGAAGAATAGCCGAGACGTAGGAACAGTTCAGCACCTTTATTGCAAACTGTAAAGGACTAATACGGACTGCCGACTGGCGGCAGGGAAACCACTTTTAAGGGCTTCCCTGCCGCCTGCTGTCCACTGACAGCAGTTTATTTCTACAGCCGCTGACTAAGCCAATCAGCGGCGGGTATGCAAATACATACTCCATGTGTCAGTACGTAACAATGGTGCTTTTTTATAGTGCTTTTATTATGGTTTTATCTTAATTTAATATTTTATCTCATATATTGTATTGTCCACATACTATATACTGTATATAGTATACTGTATGTATTAACAGATAAAGGTTTCCCTGTCCAGTTGTGTCTGACTCTAGGGCATGGTGCTCATCTCCGCTTCTTGGCCAAGGGAACCAACGTGGTCCGAAGACCCTTCTGTGGTCATGTGGCCAGCATGGCTATATGCCAAAGGCGCACGGAATGCTCTTACCTTCCCATCAAAGTGGTACCTATTTATCTACTCGCATTCGAACTGCTAGGTGGGCAGGAGCTCACCCCTTGCATGGTGCTCAGCTCTCAAACCTGTTCTGTCAGCTCTCCAGCTGACGAGCTCAGCATGTTTAACCACTGAGTCATTGCGCTCCTATATACGCATACATATACATTTATGTATATTTATTTGATGATTTTTTATTTAAACTTATATTTGTATATCAGTGATTGCATGACCTCTGTAGATGCCATACACTAAATAAAATAAATAAACAAAAGCCCTGCCTTCTTCCCTTTCCCTGGAGCAAGGCCAAATGGATGGTTTTAGGCAGACACGGGCTTCCTTCTTGGGTGGCGATTCCCAGTCAGCCTTCTCACTACGGACAAGCATCAATTGGCACCTGTTTCTTTTACCGCTGATTTCCTATTGTGAGAGCTTTGCAACTTGAAAAAAAAAAAGGGCTCTGGGAATTTTTTTCGTTTGAAAAGTAACGAGTTCAATTGCCTGAAAAACTTTGAAAATCCCTGACCTAGATAACAGCAACACACAAAAGAGAAAGCCTCGTAGAAGGCATAAATTGCTGACTCCAGATGTGCAAAAATCCTAAATGAGATTAATTTCAACACTTCCCCCCCCCCTCAGAACAGTGTTTAGCATAATTTACTGTTTGCTTTAGCACTCTCAGGTTTTGAAGTTTTATCAGCTCTGGAAGTGCTTATAACTGCTGCTACTCATGCTAGCAGTTGCAAGCACTTCTAAGGTAAACAACGTTGTGCAGCCTTATCCAATCGAATACATTTCAAAGATGTGGGGTTATACCCCCATAATTCCCATCCACTACCTGTTTGCTGCGCCTATTGTGGGAGTTGGTTTCCCATATCTTGGAACCAGTAAAGTGAAGCTTGGTACACCATAACGTTTACTACTATAGGATTTGCTACCCTTAGCAATACAGATAGTCCTCAAGTTATGACTGTAACGGAGTCTGCCCATTATGGTCATAAGTCGTAACGGTCCTTAAAACATATGACATTTTTGCAGTGGCCGTTAAATGAAAGCAGCGGTCATTAAGTGCAAACAGCACAATCATAAGTGCAAACACCACAGTTGTTAAATGTGCTATTGTTTACTGTTTGCTATGGCATGGTTTGGCCAGAAGAAGTGCTAGTTTTCAGCAGGAATGTCATAAAAGGCAGGGACATAATTGTGGGACACTGCAGGTGCCTATAAGTGTTGGCTTGTTGTGGAGCACCCAGTGTGTTCATGAGGTGGGAGTACAATGGTCAGAATGTTGGATCCAGGTCATAAGTCCCCTTTTTTCAGGTAGGTTGTAACTTCAAACAGTCGCCAAGTCATAAGTCAAGGAATATCTACATCAGTGGTTCTCAACCTTCCTAATGCCGTGACCCCCCGCGACCCCCACCCCGCCGCCGCGCGAGTCTCCGCCCACCCTCCCAGACGCCGCCATTTGGGTTCTTTTACCATCTGCGCATGCGCAAAGCGTTCTGCGCATGCGCAGAGGGTAAAAGAACCCAAATGGTGGCGTCCGGGCAGGTGGGCGAAGTCTCCCGCTTCCATCGCTACCGGCTGTCCGGCGACCCGCAGGCACGGTCGAACCGAGAGCATTTCACCCCTGCTGACGGTGGCACCAAGATGGCGGGCTAGCACGCGCGGTGACCCCTGTGAAAAAGTCGTTTGACCCCCAAAGGGGTCGCGACCCACAGGTTGAGAACCGCTGATCTACATGATTCTTTCTTACCTTCATACTGATAAAACTGACAATAATACCAGGATTAGGACAACAACTAAGAAAAGTTCAGAATGCCTTATGGTGCTTAGAATTAAATGTAGGAAGTACAGAGGAAGGAAAAGGAAATGGAAGGGGTGTTAGTGGGTAAATAGGGGTAAGATATTTTATTATTTCCCTTGCATGTTGCCAATCAGATCTGGACTTCAAAAAATCTGGATAACCACTATTAGATCGCAAAGAGGACAAAAAATCCTACCTCTTTGTTGTGACCTACTGATTATCTGAATTTATCAGATTTGGTAGCCATAATTGAAAATTACTGTTGTTATTATTATTATTTACCAAAATACTTCACCTGACTTTCTTTTTAAAGGAACTATTATCAAGAGCGGAAAATCAAGTTAAGGGGTTTAAAGATTGCTCGCAGACCAATCTCATTACTTTGGCTTTCAGGTTTGAAGGGAAGGTAGAGAAACGTTGCCTCACTTCAACTTTTCTTTTAAAGGACTTTCTTCCTTAGAAATCAATGGCAGGAACTGACTCCATTAGGTTTAAATGAAGTGAGGTTTCTTTATCAGTACAGGAATGGACTGGAGGCTATGGAATGCAGCTGGTTTGGGGATTTTTAACAGATATTAAACTATTAAGGGAAAAAAGGACCTGGGGGAAAAATATCTATTTTTGAGCCTGGCAGCTTGCTGACATTAAATTGGGTACCTATAACGTGTCAAACCATGTGCTTCTCTCTTTTTGTCTTATTGCTATAGGAATCTTTGTGATTTATGATCTTGTTTAAACCCAAACAACTATATTTTCTTCAGCGATCCATGCTTTTTCAAAGCACGGCTTAGAGCCGTGATGGCGACCCTACGGCACGTGTGCCAGAGGTGGCATGCAGAGCCCTCTCTGTGGGCACGCGCGCCGTCGCCAGCTGTTCTGGGTTCTGTCATGTGCATGCGCGCCGGACAGCTGCTCTCCTCCGGGTTCTGGCGCGCACGCGGAAGAGAGTAGCTGGCTGGTGCGCATGCGTGTGACAGAACCCGGAAGAGCAGCTGGCCGCCGCGCGCATGCATGCAGAGAGGGCTCTGCATGCCACCTCTGGCATGCGTGCCATAGGTTCGTCATCACAGGTATATAATGTCATGGTCTGCCATCATATGGACCATGGTTGTAGAACAAATGTGGAGGGCATAAAGTTTTGCTCCAGTTTCGGCACTTGGTGCTGAAAAGGTTAGCGGTCACTGGCTTAGAGCAATGCGTGAATCTAGTTTCTGAAGTCTAACACCTTAATTGACAATTGTGTTGATGTTTCCAGAGTTCCCTGAGCTGAGCTGAGATCAAAAGATGTCTGGTACCAACTTTTCAGAGTAACCATTTTTAGTAAGAGAAATAAGCTTTGGGGGAGGGGGGCAGCTTCACAGAGGTGGGTTCCTCCCGGTGCGGACCAGTTCGCTTGAACAGGTAGCAACCCGCTGGTGATGTCACGGAGCCGGTTCGGTTGGTGCCAGTCCATGGACGCCGCCATCTTTTTTTTGGAATTTTTTTTGGGGGGAATTTTTTGGGGGGAATTTTTTTTGGATTTTTTTCTTCTGTGCATGTGCAGAAGCCGAGTTGCCGGCACTGCGTATGTGCCACCATCTTGTTTTCAGTTTTTTTATTTATTTTTTTTAATTTTCAGCACTGCGCATGTGCGCGCCCACGAGGCGCAGCCACGCGGTGCGGGAGGAAGCGAACCGGCAGCGAGGTAAGTTAGAACCCACCCCTGGAGCTACAGTACTGTGATGTTGTGGTTGAAACTGATGTAGGATTTAAATTGGATGAAGAGAAGACAGGGCAGTTCTATAGATGCAGGGTATATGTCAGAGAGACTACCGTACTGTACTTTATCAATTAAAATTGTGATGTGTTGAAAATCCATTGTTTTCATTACTGGTCTGAAAAGGTGCTACTAGACTCCTGATTCCATATGACCATGTGAATGTTGCAATGGTCAAAAGTATGAAAAATGGTCATAGGTCACTTTTTTTAACACAGTTCTAACTTCGAATGGTCACTAATGGTTGTAAGTCAAGAACTCCCTGTATTAAGGATATATCTTGAAAGTCTGAAAATATCTCTCTCCCTAACTCACCTTTACAGTCCAAAAAAACTAGGAAAAGCCCTTTCTGAGACATTTATCACCCCCTCCATTTATTCTGTAGGCTCAGCTGCCTTTTATCTGACCATTGTCTAGTCTGTGGATCTTAGGTCATTTTCACATACCAATCTACTAACTGACCTACAACATGACTTAAATTTTATTTATTTGTTGTCTAGTAATCCAGTTTGCATAGCTGCCCAGCTCATGGAAAGTAACTCTAATGCAAAATGATCTAACTAGTTTCGTTCTCCTAAAATGGCTATTAAAATAAACACTTTTCTGGGTTCACATGTTAGAATTAAACTAATTCAAACGTAATCCAGATTCACACCATCCTGGAGGTTAATATTTCCCAGAGATTTGTATTTGTATTATTTATTTATTTATTTTTACTTTCAGCAAATTGCTAAAGTCCTGTTTGTTCTCCATAGTGGGTGGAGCTAACCTCCAAGAATGGGATGACACTGTCCCTTCAGCCAATGAGGACTGAGTCTGTCAAATTGTATATCTTCGTCCTCTTGCCTCACTATCCCCTCTTTGACTCAGTCCTCAGCCTGAACAGGACATAAAATTTCTGCTCCCATTCTGTGAGGATATCTCCACCAGTCATTGGGCTAGGAGGTTTGTTGAATCCCTTTGAAGTTATTTTTGGTGTTTGTGTTTTTGATTCTGTCTTCTGGTCATTTGTCTTCCCCCCCCCCCCGATATGCTTTCTTTTAATTGCTTTATCTGTAAGCCACCCAGGGTTGCTATGGAGTTGGATAGCCTTGAAATTGAAATAAATTTTTTAAAAGCATGCTAGGTTACCTAAAAAGGAAATTGGTATTAGATAAATCAAACTTTATATGTTGTGCGAATGCAGAGGCTACTGTGTGACAGAGATAGCATAATCTCTTTGTCTGTAGAAGCTTTCTGCTCACTAGGGCCAAAGGCAAGAGAGAGGTTGTGGGATATCAGTTGTCCTCCTGGCTGTTTTTCATCTGTCCTATTGTTCAGTGAATCCTTGGGTTTAAGAAACAGCAGAATACATCCTACCTCTTTCTCGCTCTCTTTTGTGCTTCCCTCTGTTCAAAATGTAGTTTGGGTGGAAGGACTCCTCCACTGTCTTTTATTTCTAATGCAATGAATGCCTTCTAGCATTCAAAATAACAGGGTTGGAAGGGACCTTGGAGGTCTTATAGTCCAATCCCCTGCTCAAGCAGGAAACCCAATACCATTTCAGACAAATGGTTGCTTCTCTCCTTGAATAGTTTCCATCCATTGCTTCTTGTCCTACCCTCAGGTGCTTTGGAGAATAGCTTCACTCCCTCTTCTTTGTGGCAGCCCCTGAGATATTGGAACACGCTATCATGTCACCCTTAGTCCTTCTTTTCACTAAACAACACCTACCCAATTCCTGCAACCGTTCTTCATATGTTTTAGCCTCCAGTCCCCTAATTGTCTTTGTTGCTCTTCTCTGCACTCTTTCTAGAGTCTCTGCATCTTTCTTTTGTATTGTGGAACCAAAACTGGATGCAATATTCATCCAGTCTTACCAAGACACATGGTCTTGATTCTATCCCTCTGTTTATGCAGCCTAGAACTGTGTTGGCTTTTTTGGCAGCTGCTGCACATTGCTGGCTCATATTTAAATGGTTGTCCACTAGGACTCCAAGATCCCTCTCACAGTTACTACTGTTGAGCAAGGTACCACATATACTGTACCTGTGCATTTTGTTTTTCTTGCCTAAATGTAGAACCTTACTTTTCTTACCACTGAATTTCATTTTGTTAGATAAGGCCCAGTGTTCAAGTCTATCGAGATCCTTCTGAATCTTGAGCCTATCTTCTGGAGTGTTGGCTATTCCTGCTAACTTGGTGTCATCTTCAGATTTGATGATTTCCCCTTCTATTCCCTCATCTAAATCATTTATGAAGGTATTGAAGAGTACTGGGCCTAAGACAGATTCAGTGATAGTTGGGATGAGGCATGAGGGATTTAATCCTGGAGGAGAGAGCAGATCTGGCATGTATAACCGAAACCTGGCTGGGACAGGAGGGGGGTGTTCCCCTTTCAGAGATCTGCCCAGATGGGTTTCAGGTGCTGCACCAGTCACGACTCCAGGGAAGGGGTGGGGGAGTGGCTATCATCGTCCATAAGAGTCTTTGTCCTCGCAGGATCCCTGCCCCTGAGATTGTTGGGTGTGAGTCTCTCCTTGTGAAGTTGGACTTAGGGGTGCAGGTGGGTTTGTTGTTGACGTACCTACCTCCCAGCTTCGTCAACACAGCCCTGCCTGATCTGCTGGAGGCAGTAGCCGGGTTGGCAGTGGAGTTCCCCAGACTTATGGTCCTGGGGGACTTTAATCTGCCGTCCCTCAGCGAATCCTCGGAAGCAGGTCAGGAGTTCATGGCTTCCATGACAACCATGGACCTGACCCAAGTAGTTCAGGGTCCGACCCATAGGGGGGGACACACACTCGACCTGGTATTTCTCTCAGGGCAGTGGAGAGATGATCTGAATTTAAGGGGTATAGTGACATCTCC
>QLTV01003454.1:770517-789431 GCA_003457575.1 Thermophis baileyi
TGCCGGCTGGCGGGACCGCGTGGTAGGGCCTTCTCTGTAGCCACTCCGACTCTGTGGAACCGGCTTCCCCCTGAGATCCGTACTACCCCCACCTTACTGGCCTTCCGTAAAGCCGTTAAGACCTGGCTTTTCCGGCAGGCCTGGGGCCAATAGTTGCCCTGATTGGCCCATGCATGGTTGTGTGAGTGTTTTATTTTAAATATAGATGTTTTTTTTAATTGCTTTTATATGTTTTATTTTTTATGATGTAAGCCGCCCAGAGTCCTTCGGGAGTTGGGCGGCATATAAATTTTATAAAATAAATAAATAAATAAATAAATACTCCGAATCCAAGACAACTGTATTATGAATATTTCCTTTTTAAGTGGGTAAATAGTAAAGAAGATATGCACTTCAAGTTTAGACTGTTGGATCCTTTGTGTTCTCTGAGCGGGGTTGTTTTCTTGCATATGTTTCAACACTCAGCTAGGTAACAGTATCAATGCAGAGGGCAGTGTCCCTGTCAATCTTGGTTGGGGTGTAGTTTCTTTTCTGATAGTTCCTTGTTTATCGATTGTTTCTTCTGCTTAATGGGACTTTGACTACTAGGAATGTCCTGTTTCCATCTAAGTGTGAAACAACACCAGGTAAACAATGATGTTACCTAACCTAGAAATGAACTATCTGCAGGAAAACAAACAAGTTCAGAGAACTTAAATGGTGCTGCTTAATTATCTGATCATCTTTTAGCATTCAGCATTTGCTCAGGGGCACATTTTTTTTAAATAAGAACTCCTGCTGAATTCAAATCTCCAATGCTGGTCTTTAACCGCCCAGGTTATTCAAGTTCTTACAAGTGCAATGGATAAAAATGGACTCTAGGTAGCTATGTCTTTTAGGGCTACCATTCCCCTTGATCCCTGCACACATGGTTGATAGGAGACCTCTTCAAGAATTCAGCCAGTTCCAAGATGGCTTTGCAAGGAAGATGGAAATGAGATACTACTGCAGAAGCAGAGGGAGATAAGTGTTAGAACTGTGTAGTGCTCCAGATTAGAGATACGAATGTAGCGTTATATATACATATTTACATTATACTACCCTCCAGGAAAAGACAAAGCTGCTTTAAAGAGCTACAGACAAATGTTATATTTGCATTTCCGGCAGATTCTGAAACATGGTTTGGACTTGTGGCAAATTCCTGAAGCATTGCACAGCCCTAATCTAGATATAAAAGATATGTTTCTTGAGCAGTGTTCTTCTTTGCTGTCTTACTCTGTTAAAATATAGCAGGGAAGGTTAGTTTTCATATCAAAGTACACATTCTCTCTTGCAGCTTCCGAGCTCTCAGCTACATCCAGCCTAATTCTGAACCTTGGGCTCAGCGTGACTTGCAAACTGAGACAATTCTTTTCCTGCTGAGTAATAGGCTTTGTAGTGATGCTGCTTTCCTCAGTGTCTGAACTTTATTTATACTGTAGATAAAATAAATCTCTGCAATTGGTGTAATGGGCGGAACCCTGGATCGTAGCTCCGAATAAGTCAATATTCCGTGTGACCTACACTTTTATTATTACAAACTTAATCGAGTATCCAGAATATTCTAAGCTTTTTGCAAAAATATTGGCTCAATGGTTCACAGCCAAGGAAACTTCAACAGACATGAATCAAAAGGATCTGGAGGCAATAAGGGCCATGAAAGTAAGAGGGTACTTGGGTTTAAAAGACAATTCTGGCTTCCAATATCATTTTGTAGCCCAATTGTGTAACAATCAATAAAAAGTTTTAAAAAGCAGGGGAGGGATAGAGATAGGGAAGAGAAGCTTTCCCATAATGGATGTAGCCCATGGTGTTGAGACTATGTCTTTTGGTGTTACAAGCCAATCTGTCACTTGCAGGCACAATTTATTTTCAAAGAGAGAAGAATAAAAAGGGGATACATTTTGAAATGTATCTCAGTGAGAGGGGGGGGGAATACTAAGCTGGTTCAAGGAGTTGGAAGTGAAAAGCATAGAGATAAAAAAACATATTGAGCACAACAAACAGATAAAACATAATAATCTAGGTTGGAATATGGAAAGAAATTGCTTGAAGAAAAGGATAAAAGTACCAAGATCAGTAAAACTATACATTAAAAAAATGAATCTGTGAATGCTTTGAAAATGATTTTGAGGAGATGCTTCAGTACGTATAGGAAGGCAAGAACAGCATCTCTTTAAAGCAGCTACTTTTGGGTGATGAATTCTAGAAAACCTAAAAAAAAGTACTAGCTTTAAGAAGTTGACTCTCTTAAATAATCATGTCTTTGATGCAACTCATTAAATTCATTGATATTTTTCATTAAATGAGTTTAATCCTTAAGACAACCACATCTTTAATGGGGCTCATTAAAGCAGCTGCCTGTTTACAGGTTTACCTGTCTTAAAGAGTTTTTGCCCCCATGCATTTGGAACCGCTCCTTCTGAATAATTTTTGAAACATGTACAATCCTAAAAAATAAAAAAATAAAATAAGAGCAAGCTAATTTTAGATTTGGCAGAAAGAGCTTTAGACAGAAGCAATGCAATTTTATCCAATTAAAATATATATATCATAGAAACTAAACACTTCCTATCTGGAAAGCTAATTCAATTAATAATTTATTAGTCATTTATTAACTGTTAAAAATAATTATAAAGTTATTACACTGTTGGCACACAGCATTCAGATTTAAAGGGGAGAAAAAAAGGAACTAAGAAACTATTCAGTGATATCCATGGACATCACTGGAAAAAAAAGGCAAAAAGTCACATGGACCGAAGAGATGTCCCATCTTGTCTCTTTTGATCCTCCACTTCCCTGTGGGAACTAGTCTTTGTTAAGCCCCATGTAGCCAGTCAAGAAGCAAGAAACACACAGACTTCAGAAAAGTCTCTTTAATGCTGTTCAAGGGTAAATGGAAAACTGCATAAAGAAATCCCAGCATCATTTATCTTAATTAAGGCAGAAGCTCTGAATGATTTGAAGCAGCGGTGGGTTGCTCCCAGTTCTGTGAACCAGTAGCGGCGGCGGCGGGAGGCTCCGCCCACCCACCCGGGACGCTTCTGTGCATGTGCAGAAGCTTCTGCGCATGCGCAGAAGCGTCACACGCGAACGCACACGTGAACCGGTAGCAACAGGTTTTAGAACCCACTACTGATTTGAAGCACTTCTTCTCATGTTTCTTCCCACTTGGTCTAAGTTCCATCTGACTCACCTTTAATCAGTTGATTATTTACCCACTACTCTCCCTTCCACTCTTTCCCAGCCTCAACACACTCTCTTACACTTAGAAGTTGTAACACAGCAGAACAGAAGTAGTGAGGATGCCACATTGATCATCATGAGAAGAACTATTTTCACACTCTCTGCTCTGGGGCGGCTCCATTCTTGCCAACAACCTTTGTTTGTCCTAGAGTAGTGTCCAACTCGTGGCATAACGCTGTCATCACGTGATGTATCATGACTTCCCCCCCCCTTTGCTAAACTGGGGGTGGGCATGGCCAGCACGTGATGCATCCAGCCCACAGGCCGCGAGTTTGACACCCCTGTCCTAGAGCACCATCTCTAACCTACTTCCTATCTGGAAGAACTGAGCTAACATTTCAGCATTCAGATCATCCCCATGTGTCTAAATTGTGGAAAGTTATCTTGGTGCTGCAAAGAATTGAAAGATCACATTTCTAGATGTGCAGGAGATTCACACATTGCAAGGAAAAACTGTCTCTTGTGTGATTATCAACATTATAGAGCCGAGGTGGCGCAGTGGTTAGAGTGCAGCACTGCAGGCTACTTCAGCTGACTGCTAGCTGCAGTTCGGCGGTTCAAATCTCACCAGGCTCAAGGTTGACTCAGCCTTCCATCCTTCTGAGGTGGGTAAAATGAGGACCCAGATTGTTGGGGGCAATATGCTAACTCTGTAAACCGCTTAGAGAGGGCTGTAAAGCACTATGAAGCGGTATATAAGTCTAAGTGCTATAGTGCTATTGCTATGTTGCATAAGGTGAGAGTACAAGGGTGTCATCAGGGTACGGTCTATGAAAACCATCTTGATTTTTTTTTTTTTGAGCACACCTTGTGGGCACCTTTGTGAGGATATCTTTTGGAACAAACCTGAGTGAAATAGTCAGTCAACTATCACACTCTTTGCAACAGGGATGTTCTTTGATAACCTACATCCGTAAGTCAAAGATGTATCTGAGTCAGACGAAGAAGGAAAAATGATCCCATTACAAAAGTAGAAAAATAAGAGAGTGAAAAACTTTTTGATGTTGGCCCTGATAAGCTATGTCCACTATCTGAAAATGCTGTACCATTAAATCCAGAGGTGGGCTTCACATAATTTAACAACCGGTTCACCCAGAATCGAAAATGTGAGCGCACGTGCCTTGTGCACATGCGCGCTATGTCAAAAATATGGCGATTGTATAGGACGGGATAGCTTCGCTTGTGCACGCATCTTGCGCACATGCATGCTGCATCAAAAACATGGCGATTGTATAAGACTGGATCACGCCGGGGTGGGCGGGCCCAGCCGCTGGCCGTAACTACCGGTTCGCCTGAACCAGTCCAAACTGGCTGAATCCCACCCCTGATTAAATCTCAGTTTATGGCCAACATTTCTATGTCTTCTGTGTTGCAAGAGACAGTTATTAATGGTGGAACAACTGAGCTGGTTCACTCAACAAGCTAAACGACAACTCCAAATTATCAAACTCAACTGCTGTGTTCACCAGCAATAGCTGTAAGGAGGGCCAATGATGGGAGAAGGATCATACCATTGCAATGTAACTATTTCATGATATCACACTTGAGTATGAAAAAGCCAGAGTTATGTCACGACAGTGAGATGCTCTTTTCCTTGTTGGAACTAAAGCTTTGAATCCTCTGGGCATCTCTATTGTTTGGGTCACCTGCTATGCTGAAATAATTATGGTTTAATGTGATGGCTTGCTTCAGACAAGATATTAATGGAATAACTGAGTTTCCCATAATAGGGAGAATCAAAATTACCCAGGGTCAATTTAGGTTTGGAGAAATATATTGAGAGAACCCAGGCACTACAGAGAAGAGTTATGTATTAACTCGGTGTTTCTCAACCTTAGCTACTTTAAGATGTGTGGACTTCAACTCCCAGAATTCCGCAACCAGCATAACTGGGAGTTGAAGTCGAGATATCTTAAAGTTGCTAAGGTTGAGAAACACCGTATAACTAATAGAGAACTTCCCTCAAAGTTTCAAAGAAATTATTGTGGTTGCCCCAAATGAAGAGTTTTGTTTTACAGCACTACGACAAGCCTATGAAAGAACCATGCCTGTTTCCATGTCCATATTTGGTAAAACTAACTAGAATTCCTGCAGGTCTCCTGATTGGAGAAGACTTACCTAGGGTCTAATGACATAAAATAAAATAAGTCTCAATGTGCAGTTTAAGATCTGGTGAATGATATGTGGACTATTTCTAGTCTGTTTAGTTTCAGTTGGAACACGAATCTGAAAAAACTGAGCTTGTTTGTTTTAATTCCCACCACGACCTTTAGCGAGAAGCCAGAAGGAGATGACCATCGAAGGCTTTATACGATACATGCTGTCAGAAGAGTGCAGTATATTCAAAATGGAGAACAAAACAGTTTACCAAGATATGAATTTCCCGCTCTGCGATTACTTCATATCGTCTTCACACAACACTTACCTTATCCAGGATCAGCTAATAGGGCCAAGTCATCTGTGGGGCTATGCCAAGTATGTACTTCTTTTGGGAGAGGCAGAGAGAAGGGATGGTGGATGGATCAGAAGTGGGTTCCTACAGGGTCTAACCGGTTCTTTAGAACTATTAGTAACTCGGTGATGATGTCACGGAGCCGGTTCTGTCGGTGTCTCCGTCAGCGTCACCATCTTGGATTTTGCTTCTGTGCATGCGCAGAAGCTAATTTTTGCTAATTTTTGCTTCTGCGTATGCGCAGAAGCTATTTTTTTATTGCTGCACGCACACATGCACAGTGCGACCCTGAGCGAACCGGCAGCAAAAGGATCCAAAACCCACCCCTGGGATGGATGTGCAAAAAGTCAAATTCCAAATTAGAATACTGAAAAGGATTATCTGATTTATTCAACTATTCCTTTTCTCTATTCTGATCTTTGCTTGCACTCATGTCATTGAGCATTGAAAGGAGTAGCTGGTGACATCACCGTTACGTGGGGGGCACCCAATTGAGGGATCCTTTCATGACCCCTACAGGACCTGGAGCGAAGGACGGGAGCTCAACCCCGCCCCACAACAGCACTTGGATCTCAAACGTGGGCTCACTAACCTCCATCCCAGCGACCTAACCACACGAGCTACTATGGTCCTTTTCTATTCTAACCAAGACAGAACCTTGATTTATGTAGTTATGCAAACATTTATGGAATATACCACAATATCTAATGCTATTATTTGAAATAATGTACTTAATTGAATACCTAAGACTTTCTTAACTATTCTTGTAATTTATTAAGTTGAAGCTAGACATTAGTCATTTTTCCCCACTGAAATAAATGTGATAAATACAGTAAATCATACTTAATAAGTAGGTTAATTTTAATCTATTTCAATTTGGTTTATTTCTGACCTGTCTGAATATTTCATGTATTGGGTAGTTATATTATTGGTTAATATTATCTCCCTCTCACTGATTGTTGGTTTTAAAATACTGTTCCGATCTAGTAACTGTAAATTTCTTTGTTTTGGGATTATTTTTGTTACAGATATGTTTAATTACATTTTGAAACATTATCTAATATATTGTTACTATTTTTCAAGATGAATGCATCACTGATTTATTACTGTGAATATATATGCAAGTATTCCTTGACTTACAACCACAGTTGAGTCGAAAATTTCTATTACTAAGCAAGACAATTAAGTTTTGCTCCATTTTATGACCTTTCTTGCCACAGTGTTAAGTGAATCACTGCAGTTGTTAGTGAAGTCAGTAAGTAGCTAAGCAGTTAAGTGAATCACTGTAATTGTTAAGGTACTAACATGGTTGTTAAGTGAATCTGGCTTCCCCATTGCCTTTGCTAGTTAGAAGGTCACAAAAAATGATCACATGATCACTAAACGAATGGTTGTAAATCAAGGATTACCTGTAATCTGTATTATTATATAATAACACATGAATGTTACTGGGGGTTGATTCCTTTTACTGGCCTTATGATTCTTTTTTGTTAGTTATTATATAAATATGTTTGAATATGATTTATCTGTAAATGTATATACATAAATAAAATTGATATTGAACAACTCTTCCAGCATCAGATAAGCTGCAATGTTGTGATTCACTTTGAAATTTTAAAGTTTATTTCTAAATATTTATTGATCTGTAAAGTTTACCTGAAATGAGCTCTACTTTAGGCTGTTTCCAAAATTTAACAATGGAAATATAGTAGGATACAATTCAGGAAAATCACTGTAGCCAAACAGGAGACTAAAGGAATATTCACCTTGCTGAAGTGACTTTTGTTTCAATAATTTTCCTGCTGTAAATTGATTGTGGCAAACTGCTTGATTTTGATTTTATGAACGTATATGACATCAACATATCATAAGATGATGCTTGACAACTTCATTGGATTTGCTGCAGTTAATCAATTAATGCAATTTATTTGAGATATGTGTATTCCCGAGTCTTATTGTATGGATTTCTCTTAGCAAGAAACAATGGTTAAACAAATGTCAGCTTGCAGGAGGAAGGATCTATTCTTCCTTTAGCAAGATAAAACAATTCACGTTGGATCTACTGATCAAGAAAGGTAATCTGAACTAAGAGCGAATGTCAAACAAACTATCCCAAATCGTGGTTTCCATCATTAAAAGAGACTGAATGTGATGAAGAAATGCAAGCATTGGTTTGAGAGGCAATGGATCTTTAGTAAGCAGACTTCAGGCCATGCTTTCTGAGAGTTATGGTTAGTCAATTATTGTGGTCATGATTTTTGGGTAGCCTTGGACTTCTAGGCAATGAGATTTGGAGATGCCTAGGGAAGATGCTCAGACTTTTCTGATCCTAGGCATATGTTTATTTCTTCATGGTTTGGAGAATGGACTAAAAAAATGGGTGGACCTATATGGAAGTCTAAAGTACTGGGGTTTTTTTTTTTGATGAAAGATAATAATACTTAAAGACATTACCTCCAAGAACTTCGGGTCCAAACGACATGGGAGAAAACAACTGAAAGATTTTAGCATACTCATATTTTGAAATCGGATTATTTTTTATCCTGAAGCTTATGCTTTTTATAGGGATTCGGGAAGGATTCTGAAATGGTTTTAAATTGTCATAAAACAGATTATAGTAGTGTTCCGAAATTCTATGTCTGTTGAGTACATTAAAAAGATGGTGCACCGATTGGAGTTCTATGCATTGTAGAAGATGCAAATTGACTTATAATCTTGCATTTTAGTCAGTAGTTATAAGAACAAAATTCACAAAGGATACTGGAATGTCATGCAGCTGAATTAAGTTATCTCTGGGAGTCAGTCAGATTTGCAGTCTTTCATTCCCAGAATTTAGTGTCAGTACTGCCGTTATTGAAAATTCAGGGAGTTAAAATCTGTATACCGGTATATGAAAGGTAGCAGCTTGGCGAAGATTGGATTCTCCTTTCAGATCTTTTTTGGGCCATGAAACTCACTGAATTACTTTGGTCTAGTCAGTGTTATGACTTTTATCTTCTGATGTGAAGATAAACTTGTTTTTTAATACAGTCTTCAATAATTTTGAGGAAAGGCTACATATGATGGGTACATCAAGGTCGTATCATGCTTCATAACTCATAAATAGGGGCACTCCTGCACTGGGAGAAATTGTCAAATGCATCATGATTTGAATATAAAGGTGTAGAAACCCAGCAACATACTGATTTCTATGTACAAATGGTTGTGGTGAGTTTTGTGTTCTATGTGAAGACAAGCTCTCACCCAATAAAGAGCTATTGAAAAATAACCCTACAAATGATAAAGCAAATTCTGATTTAATGACCCAATGTTTGTAAATCATGAAGTCATCTTCAAGTTTCTGACCAAGTATAGACAGCATCAAAACAAAAGCAACAACACAGACAACTCCACAATGAG
This sequence comes from Thermophis baileyi, assembly GCA_003457575.1. NCBI lineage: Eukaryota > Metazoa > Chordata > Lepidosauria > Squamata > Dipsadidae > Thermophis > Thermophis baileyi. The sequence goes on from QLTV01003454.1 coordinate 779,633, forward strand.
TTCTACTGAATCCAATGCTAAAATGGGATGTTTTGTTTTGTTGTGTTGCTGATAACCCTCCAAACACATTTTTCTTTTAAAAGTTCCCTTAGAAGGGGATGCCGCTGCGTGGAGATTGACTGCTGGGATGGGCCAAATAATGAGCCAGTGGTTTATCATGGACATACCCTGACGAGCAAAATTACCTTCAAGAATGTCATCAACGTTGTAGAGAAACATGCGTTTGAGGTAGGTGGTGCCTATAGTTGATCAAAGCAACTGTCCATAATTCATAAAGATGGATGAGTGTGGATGGCTTCCTATCCTATAGATCAGGGGTCACCAACCTTTCAGACCTCAGGGACCACTAAATTCATAATTTTAAATCCCGTGGACCACTAATATGAATTAGTGATGGGGTGGGGTCCTTCAGGCACTTAGCTTGGCCGCCTGTTAGTGGAGAGAAGCGCCCGGGGTCAACCCTAGGTTTGCTGTCCATTGCAGCTAGGAATCTCAAATACTGCCAAGAATGAATGTTCGTCTTGTAGCCAGCCTGGGCGCTAAATCGCCCCCTGCAAACTCTGTCTTTTGAGGAGCCTGGCTGAAGTTTCGCATGCCGCTCACTGAAGCACCTGGACTCCCAGGGAGGGAGGGAGGGAGGGAAGGGCTGGAGCTACTAAACAGGCAGCCAAGCTAAGTGCCTGAAGGACCCAATCCCATCAGTGAGCGGGAATAATTGCTTCGGCAGGCCGTATCCGGCCCAGGGGCCGTAGTTTGAGGATCCCTGATTTAGTGCAATATAAAAAAATGCAAAAATGCAAAGATTTTTCTGCAGACCACCAAAATTTTCTCGCAGACCACCAGTGGTTCACAGACCACCAGTTGGTGACCTCTGCTATAGATCACAGTTCCCCAACCTTTCCGGCTTTGCAGACTGGCAGGAAGGGGGAGAGGGGATGGCTCCGTGCGAGTGGCCGGCAAGCGCACACATGCAGCTCCACTTGCGCCAGTGGCATGCACACGCGCCCGCCGCTCATACAAATGGAGCGTGCATGCACATGGTCCTCCGCTGCTTGCACAAGGGGATGCGCGCGCGCTCTCCTGCCATTTCCGTGGCCTGGTTGCAAATAGCTCATGACCCAGTAGTGGGCCATGGCTCAGAGGTTGGGGACCTCTGCTACAGACGTAACTGTTCCCCTTAAGTGTGACTGTCAGATGGTGGAGACAAGACTTAAGAGAATCACCTCCAAAGAAGACTTAGACACATCTTATAGACACATCTATAGAAGACTTTAGAGGTGCTGGTTGCAAAGGATTTGCTCTGTGCATCTTGTTGAGGGCAACATCACTGAAAAACATCACTGGCATTTTATTCCTTGATTTATTAATAATATTTATATGGTGCCCCATAAACGCTCTGAGAAAATAGCACATCTTAAAGTCACCAACATTCAAAGTCACTGTTTTAAATAATATATAATAAAGTAATAAGTAGGACGTAACATCAGATATTTAACATAACAACAAGTTAAAATAAGAAGAACATTTAATGTCTATGGAGATTCTCAGCCATCCAGGTCATGGTTGTCCCAGAGGTACTTTTTCAAGAGGCAACTGGACTTTCTGGTTTTTCTTTGAAGATGTTTCGCTTCTCATCCAAGAAGCTTCTTCAGCTTCTTCAGCTTCTTCAGCTTCTTCAGCTTCTTGGATGACAAGCGAAACGTCTTCCAAGAAAATCCAGAAAGTCCAGTTGCCTCTTGAAAAAGCACCTTTGGAAGAACATTTAATTTTGCTTCATTGGTAACAACAAGGCCTCTGACTATGTAAATAATGCTAGAATTGCAACATATGAAGACTAATGGGTGTGCCAGAACAACTGATTACACTTGTGAGGAATCTTTATAGAGAGCAAGAAACTTGTGTAAAAACAAGAGTCTGGAAAAACAGAGTGATTCAAAATAGGGAAAATATCCCTGTGTTTATTTGTTATAGTAGGGTTAAAAGCAATAAATGCTGGCATCAGATATACAGACAATGGCAAGGTAAAGATGACTAAGACAAACTCCTTCAGAAAGTAAAAAATGAAACAACCGAGTCAATGTTAAATATAAGATATCTACACGACCATCTGTTGTTTTTTTGTGAAGTTGTGACTGAGTACGAAAGACAGGAAGGCAGAAGATACTTTTATTTCTTTATCGTTATAGATAAAGAAGGGCAGTGTGTTAAAGTGGTAAAGAGATTAATCCTCGGGAGGGAAGCCATGATAGATGTGGACAAAGTGATGAAGGATAAGGACATTGTTATGACAAGCGAGTTCGCCATAAATAAAGCAAGGGTCTTTTCAGTGGTGATGTATGGCAGTGAAATATTTAGAAAGTGCAGGAGAAAAAAGATTGATGCTTTCAATTTATGGATTTGGAGATGAGTACCACGAAAAGCAGGAAGAATCGGTCAATTGACCCTGGACCAGGGGTGAAATTCAAAATTTTCCCTACCGGTTCTGTGGGCGTGGCTTGGTGGGTGTGGCAGGGGAAGGATACTGCAAAATCTCCATTCCCACCCCACTCTGGGGCCAGCCAGAGGTGGTATTTGCCAGTTCTCCGAACTACTCAAAATTTCCACTACTAGTTCTCCAGAACCTGTAAGAACCTGCTGAATTTCACCCCTGCCCTGGACTAAGGAAAAGCTGTTTTCTTGAGATGATGGTGAGTTAACAGAAATTCACATGATTCAGACCTGTGAGGGATGGGCTAAAACAACTCTACATGGCTAAACTGTAATAAGTAAAGAAGGTAAAAATGGATAGACAAAATTAAGAATTTCCTTGTAAGAACTACTGATAGTTGTCAGCATCAAGTCAACATGGCAGGCGTTTGTACAGACAATTGCTGCCAGTTGGACTCAATTTAGGAGCACCTAACTAAATTGTGCCATTTTCATATCAATAATCTTAATGAGCTTTTATATTCCAGCCCACAATGAAGTATGAAATCCTAGATTGTCTGTTCAATCCTGAATGGAGATTCTCTGTCATCCAAGTCATGGTTGTCCCAAAGATGCTTTTTTTCAAGAGGACTTTCTTTGTTTTTCCTTGAAGACATTGCACTTTTCATCCAAGAAGGAAAACTGAAGAAGCTTCTTAAATGAGAAGCAAAACGTCTTCAAGGAAAAACGAAGAAAATCCAGTTGCCTCTTGAAAAAGCACTTTTGGGACAATCTTGTAGTACTTTTAGTAGCAAAATATCCAGCTGCATCTTACCCTATCTTGACTAATACTAGATAAAATTCTACAAAGGGACAGCCTCATGGAACATTATAAAGCTGATTGAGGGATAGGATCAACTTATTTTTTAAAATATAGTTTAATTATTTTTTTTAAAAAAAGGAAGATAAAGATAAATACAAACTAAAGAAAAACAAAAGAAATTTAAAAAGTTAAAATGCAAGAAAGAGGAGGGAAAAAGTAGAAGAAAATTAGAAAAGAAAGAAAAAAAATTCAAAGAAGTTCCTTTCGATCCATTTGTATCTATTTCATACCCTCAATATGACAGCATAAACTTCCTTATTTTTAGAAATAAATTAGTGTAAAACCTCTTATATGTTTTAGTAGCAATACCTTTATTTTGGTCATTGACTTCAGATAAAATTACAGCTGTCCCATTGTAATAATCTAATCTATATCAGAAATGCCTAAGATTTAAATCACAAACTATAAAATTTTGATACCGATACCATTAAGATGTTAAGATTAAGGTTATGAAGACTAGAGTGAGTATGTGGTTTCTTCCCCAAACCCAAAAAACTTTAACCTTAGACTGTCTACTGTCGACCTCACCCCATTCCTAAGAGGTCTGTAAGGGGCGTGCATAAGCGCACCAGCGTGCCTACCGTCCCTGTCCTACTGTCCTATTGTCCTCATCTATCTGTATTCACTTTGATTATGTTTATGTTTATACCTATACCTGCTATCTTGTACATGTTTGACAAATAAATAAATAAATAAATAAAATAAATATACAGTCTGGATAAAACAGTGGGATAACAACTAAATATTTTTATTTATTTATCTATCAAATGAAGATTGCCCATCTGCCACATAGAGCTACTCTGGGCAGAGTACAGTTAAAATGCAGAAACATAGAAATGTGTTATGTAAACGTAAACCATCTCAACCATTTGAAATATGATTTAAAATAGCTGATACGAAGCATAAAATCATTACATCACTTACATCTGTATTTAAACAACAGTATTGTAAATGTGAGACTAGAATAGCATGGTGTCAAATTAAAAGGCTCCATAAAGAGAAATGACAATAACAATGGAAGGCTAAAGAGCTAAAACTAGGAAGTGTATGCAAACTTATGGGCATAGTCTTTGTTGGTCCCTAAATATTGTGATTATGCATGTAGCATAACCTCTTCAATTTATTTTCAGGCTTCAGATTACCCCATCATTTTGTCACTGGAGAATCACTGCAGCCCTCCACAGCAGGAAAGAATGGCAGCTCATCTTCTCGACATCCTCCGTGATAGTTTGTGTACTACAACCATTGACAATGCTGTGCCATCAGAATTACCCTCCCCAGAGGTAAAATCATGTGCTTCTCCTTCTTTAGGGGGAAAAAAAAGCAAAAGTTATGGATAAAAAATGGATAGATCTGCTATGGTTTGTTTTTCCCTCATAAAAAGTGAATTTGGGACAAATTTTGCTGGGAAGAGATGGTAATACTCATTTTGCTTCCAGTCAATGCAAACCTTAATTAAGAATAGAATAGAGTAGAGTAGAGTAGAGTAGAGTAGAGTAGAGTAGAGTAGAGTAGAGTAGAGTAGAGTAGAGTAGGAAAATGATGAACAGAACAGAACAGAACAGAACAGCATAAACTAGACTAGACTAGCCTAGACTCGACTCGACTAGACTAGACTAGACTAATAGAGATGGAAGGGTCTTCTAACCCAACTCCCTGCTCAAGCAGGAAATCTATACCCTTTCAGACAAATGCTGTCCAGTCTCTTCTTAAAAACCTCCATGAAAAAAGATAAGTTCAGGTTAAGGATAATACTAAGACTATGGTAGTCCTTGACTTATGACCACAATTGGGACCAAAATTCCTGTTGCTAAGCAAGATGTTTGTTAATTGAATCACACCTGATTTTACAACCTTTTTTTGTGATAGTTATGAAGCAAATCATTGCAATTATTAAGTGACTCATATGGTTATTAAGAGAATCTGGTTTCCCTCCCGTAACTTTAGTTGTTAGAAGCTGGCTGGAAAGTTGACCCCAGGATGCTGCAACTGTTGCAAATATCTGACGGTTGCCAAGAACTCGAATTTTGATACCGTCACTGTGGGGATGGTCATAAGTCACTTTTTCCAGGGCATTGTAACTTCAAATACTTGCTTAAACGAATGCTTGTAAATTGAAGAGTCTCCGTAAATTGACAAATCCTTATTGTTTTGAGAGTCCCTTGGGAGTTGGGCGGCATACAAATTTAATAAATAAAATAAATAAACCGTTTTGAAGTAGCTTGTTATTGTTTCCTCCCAGGATCTTTTGTTAATTTCCCAATCTATAGCACTATAGTAGCAATAGCACTTAGACTTATATACCGCTTTACAGTGCTTTACAGCACTCTCTAAGCGGTTCACAGAGTCAGCATATTGCCCCCAACAATCTGGGTCCTCATTTTACCCACCTCGGAAGGATGGAAGGCTGAGTCAACCTTGAGCCGGTGAGATTTGAACCGCTGAACTGCTGAACAGTCAGCTGAAGTAGCCTGCAGTACTGCACTCTAACCACTGCGCCACCTCGGCTCAATCTGGTTCACAGCCCTTGAATGTCCTGGTGATCTCCTCTATAAACACCAAGTTCAACTCTGCTTAGCTTTTCTGAGATCTAAGCTGGCTAGTTGTCACCACTTGCTGAGGGATAGATGTCTGCAGACTTTTGTGATAGAGATCACATACGTGGTTTGATAGCTAAGGGACTGAGATGCATTGTGCCAGCGATTATATGACAGTTGTGATTATTGGTGTTGCAACAGCATTGTTTATGTTTATTGACATATGAATCCCATGTCAGGCATGTATAGATTGGTGCAGAGCCATGATATCTACATTTGCTTGGCTGCCTTGGGACAGATTCAATTGAGATATCAGAGCCATTCCTGACTTGAATGCTGGTATTTGAATGGCTATTGAAGTTTAAAAAATGTGTCTGGAGGATGTACAATCCCTATTATGGTGCCAACTGACACAGACTAAATTCACATACTGTACTAAGCCACAATGTGGTTTTGTTTGCTACTTAACGTGATGTGTGAACCCCTTCTGTATTTGCTTATCAAATATTTTCCTAGGATGGAAGATAAGAAAAACAGAATTGGAAGGGACCTTAGAGGTCTTCTAGTGCTCAGGCAGGAAACCCTATAATCATTTCAGACAAATGGTTGTCCAATCTCTTTTTAAAAACTTCCAGTGTTGGAGCACCCACAATTTCTGGAGGCAAGTCGTTCCACTGATGAATAGAATAGAATAGAATAGAATAGAATAGAATAGAATAGAATAGAATAGAATAGAATAGAATAGAAATTGGGATTGGGATTTGGGATATTATTGATTGGCCAAGTGTGATTGGACACACAAGGAATTTGTCTTTGGTGCATATGCTCTCAGTGTACATAAAAAGACAAGATACATTCGTCAAGAATCATAAGGTACAACACTTAATCATTGTTCTCACTGTCAGGAAATCATTCCTTAGCTCTAGGTTGCTTCTCTCCTTGATCAGTGTCCATCCATTGCTTCTTGTCCTGCCTTCAGGTGCTTTGGAGAATAGGTTGACCCCCCCTTCTTTGTGGCAGCCCCCCTAGATATTGGAACACTGCTATCATATCACCCCTAGTCCTCCTTTTCATTAAATTAGAAACTTATCTTAATTGTCCTTGCCATTTAGTTTTGTAGCTTACCATTCTGAATGAGCGCACCTTTTCCTTTCATAGCAATTGAAATTAAAGATCCTGATTAAAAATAAGAAAGCTGGATCACTCCAAGACACCCTTCATCGGAGGGGGCAGAAATACCAGGGCCTTACAGAAGAAACTGAGGATACCTTGGAGTCAGACAATGAAGATGATGAAAGTACTGGACGCATGGTAAAGAAAGCGCTCATTCGGAAGCAAAGTAAAAAAGATAAGGACAAGGTAAGCCAAGGGCCAATCATCCACAGCAATGTTGCCCTGATTCTTTCAAAATAAGAAAACAGAAGTAAGGCTTTTTTCAAACACTTGCAGGCCCGGCTAGCTGGGTACGAAACTGTAAGAACTGGTTTCCAAAACATTAAAGTCTCAATGCGTAAAAAAACCCCTAGTGAAGCCATTATGAAAGAATTCCAGCTGGGGGAATTCTGGGAGTTGAAGTCCACACATCTTCAAGTTGCCAAGGTTGGGAAACTCTTCCCTTGATATATCCTTGTTCTCTCTCATGGGCTTGCTCTGTCACAACCTGTCTTGTGTGCTCTTGCTCATTCACTCTAATTCTCTCAATTGTTTACTCTGTCTCACTCACAGCTTCTCTTTCTTTCTGAAAACAGCTAATGGGGGCAATTGGCAGGTGCTGATAAGTAAACTCTAATTCTCTTGCCATCCTGTTAGCCTTGTGAGCACAGGTGGGTTCCTGCCGGTTCGGACCAGCTCTATAGAACCGGTAGCAGGAATTTCCCCCCGCTCGCCAAACCGGCGATGGCTGGCTGGACACGCCCCCGAACTGGCTTTCTTGGCAGCGCTGTAGGCACCGCCATCTTGTTTTTTGCTTCTGCCCACGCGGAGAAGCTGTTTTTTGCTTCTGCGCATAGGCAGAAACTTGGTTTTTAGCACTGTGCATGCGCGTGGCACGTGAGGAAGCAAACCAGTAGCGAGGTAAGTCAGAACCCACCCCTGCTTTTGAGGAAGTCCAGGCAAGAAGCACAACAAAGATTATTAGCTCTGTCTTTATTGTAAGTTTAACAGAATCTTGCAGGTCTAAAAGTACTCCTCCCATCCCCCACTTTTACTTTCCCAAAAACTAGGGAACCTCCCTTCTGAGATGGTTACATCACCCTTCCTCAAAATTTATTTATTAGTCTATTGAGTAAGCCGGGGAGGGGGGTGTCTCCAAACTTGGCAACTTTAAGACTTGTGGACTAAAACTTGTAGGCCTCCCTGCAGCCTCCTGGAAGCGAAAACGGGCCAAGGGGAGGGCGTCCCCCTGTGCCCCATTTTGGGCCTAGTAGGCCCAAGTAGTAGGCCTAGTAGGCCTCCCTGAACTTACCTGGGAGCCAAAATGGGGCACGTGGGGACTCCTGGAAGGGGCGGGGTGGGGAGGGGTGTGGCCAGTCAGCAATTTAACTACCGTTTCGCCCAAACCGGCCCGAACCGGCTGAATCCCACCACTGTTAGCACCCCACCTAATCCCTGGTCACAGACATGTCTGCCAGAATCCATCCTGGATAATTCTATCAAAACGTTCTTTGCAGAAAAAAATGTCGGAGGCACAAGGGTGTGGTCCAGAACATTTTAGGTGCAATGATCCCATTATCCTGAGACCATCTTACTCTAAAGATGGATCTTTACACACTCTGTTTTGTTCACACTGAATGGGAGGAGATTGAAGAACGTGTCTACCTAGAACTACACTGTCTTCCCAATCTTGTCACCTGATGTACTTAAACTTGACGCTACACATTACTTTCACTTCTGAGAGTCATAACATTTGTCAATCTCTGTTCTTAGGGCCATAAAGTCAAAGTGGCTATGCTCCTTTCTGAACTCGTGATTTATACCGCTTCTCGGAAGTTTGTCAGCTTTGAGGATTCCAAGGAGAAGCAGAAATGCTACCAAAATAATTCCATCGGAGAGGTGAAAGGTCAGAAGCTCATCAGCCGGAGAGGTAATGTAGAAGTTTCAACCATCAACTAATATTTAAGTGAGCTGCATATTTCTCTACTTGTTTCAGAGACAGCGTAGTTTTCAAAATGTCCTTGAGAATAAAAATGCCTTGTGTTAATTTATGAAGGTTTTCAATGTATTACAGGGATATATATTAAGATTCTTTTGTGTCAAATTTAACTCTGGGATTTCATGGACACTTCCACGTAATTGTTGTGGGTAACCACACTGATGTGGTTTTTCAGTGCCACCTCCTCTTTTTAATTTGTTTACCTACCAATCTAGCCTCCAGTCCTGAGATTTCCCACTGGTTTCCATCTAAATGCTAACCAGGACTGACCCTACTTGCCATTTTTTTTTTAAGATCAACCAAGTCACTTAGACATTGCCACCTAACCCGTCAAAACAGAAATAGACTCTACTGCCTGATATTTACGGTAGATGTAACCTCAAGGCTTCTCAATTCATCTACCTCCCTCCTTCCTACTACCTAAGCTGGAATAAATCTTGCAAATAGAACTTCCTACAGTTGGCTTAATCATGTCATTTTTCTTGTTCTGAAGTGGATGAATGTGGTTCATAATGCTTGCAGAGATATGGATCAAAGCAAAATATTTGGGAGAGTCGGCTGCCAGGCGGCCTTTTTGAAATTATCCAGCAAATATAAAGATAGAGAAACTGGGTGGACAATTTATCTGAATTTCTTCAGGAAAAGGAGACATTTATTTTATTTTGTTTTATTTTATTTTGTTTTATTATTTTATTTTATTTTATTTTATTTCATTTTATTATTTTATTTTATTTTATTTTTTATTTTTTATTTTATTTTATTATTAATTTAATAATTTAATTTAATTTAATTTAATTTAATTTAATTTAATTTAATTTAATT
>QLTV01003454.1:807477-823177 GCA_003457575.1 Thermophis baileyi
CTGGGGAATTTTACTCACTGTTCCAGGAGTCGGATGTTTCACTCTCTCTTTTAGTTCAATTTGATTGAGATCTCTGGTTTCCGATCTCTTTTTCTTTGGATCTCCGGTACCACGTGGTTAGTCTTTTTTATTGCTTTTATTTTCTCTCTTTCCGATGGCCCTAGATCCTAATTGTTATTTCTCCTGTTAACAATCCAAAACTTGCGATGAATACAAAAAAATTCTTTAAGTCTTAGCGTCTTTTAGGACATCATCCCGGGAGTCTTCCTTCCAGCTTCTCCCTCTGAATCAACCTCTGAAGAATTTTATGCTTTATACTGCACTGGTGAGACCATAACTTGGAATATTGCACCCACTTCTGGTCACCACAACACAAAAAAGATGTTGAGACTATAGAAAGAATGTAGAGAAGAGCAAGAAAGACTATTAGGGGACTGGATGCTAAACCATATGATGAACAATTGAGGGAACTAAGTATGTCTAATGAAGAGAAGGACTATGGATCATATGATAGCAGTCTTCCAGTACTTGAGGGGCTCTCACAGTGAAGAGGGGGTTGACCTATTCTCCAAAGCACCTGAGACTAGAGGTAATAGGTAGAAGATCATTAAAGAGTGGTCAAACCTAGAACTAAGGAGAAATTTCCTGACAGTGAGAACAATTAACCAGTGGAATGCATTACCTCCAGAATTTCTGAGTGCTCCATCACTCAAGGTATCCAACAAGAAACTGGACAGCTATTTGTCTGGAATGGTACATGGTCTCTTGCTTGAGCAGGGAGTTAGACTAGAAGACTCCAAGGTCCCTTCAGGGGTGAGTTCTAATTTTTTTTAACTACTGGTTCTGTGGGCGTGGCTTATTTTGTGGGTGTGGTTTGATGGTCATGTTACTGAGTGGGCATGGCCAACTTGACATTACTCATGTCCACGCCCACTCACATGACCCCCCACCAAGCCACGCCCACAGGAAAAGGTAGGAAAATTTCTCCTCCTTTAGCGGCCCCACCCTGCCCCATCCCCTGCCCCATTTGCCACCCCCAAATTGCGCCCCACTGCGAGACATGTGGAGACTGGCAGCACCATGCTCACAAGTAAACATGCTCACGAGTAAACTGCATATTAGAGGCAGCCGGCAGATTGCTGGCTTACTCGCTCTGCTGCTCGCCGCCCGCAGCTCACAGGCAGCAAATGAAACCGCCGCCTCCTGCCTCCGCGCATTGAGGAACATCCTGCCACAAGCATCGCCTTCCCAACAGCAGATGGAAGGTGGCGGCTGCGGCTGACTTGGGATGGAAATGCAGAGAAACGCCCGGCGAAGCAACTGCCTTTTCCCCTCCGACTTCTGTTAGCAGAGAGAAGGAAGAGGCAGAGGCAGCGGCAGCAGCAGAAGGAATGGGGCCGATCGCTTCGCAGCCGGCGTGGTTTCCCGGGCTCCCTTTGCATGGCTCTCCTCACACGCCGCCACACACACACACACATACACAAGGACGTCTCCCTCGAGAGGCTTCAGAGGCCGAGCCTTTTTTTTCTTTTCCCCCTCCTGCCGCCGTGAGTGCTTTGATGCACGGAGGCTTCTTCCTCCACAGGCCACGAGGATGGGAGCGGCCGCCTCCCGAGGTTTGGGGAGGGAAGTGGGGCGCATTAAAGAAAGGTAAAAGGGAAGTGGGGGTGGGTGGTGGGTGGGGTGGGAGAGATGCGCGTCTTGCAGTGGGCCACAATTTGGGCGTGGCAGATGGGGCGGGAGGGCCGTGAGACGAGCGCATCTTACTGGACACTGGCAGCTCCGGGTCGTCTCTCAGCCGTTGCGTGCAGGGAAAAACCTTGCAAAGTAAAGAAAAACTTCTTGTGAGTGTGAGGCAATTAACAACTTCTCGCCCTTGCGAGAAGTTTTTCTTTACTTTGCAAGGTCTTTCCCTGCACGCAACGGCTGAGAGATGCGACCGGGGACCGGTTTGGGGGTGTGGCCAGCAAGAGATCACTACCGGTTCGGGAGAACCGTTAGCGGAAATTTGGTGTGATTCCCCAAACTGGCAGCAACCCACCACTGGGTCCCTTCTAACTCTATTGTTCTATGTTTTATGTACAATTCCACTGAAGAGTATTTTGAAGAATCATGATTTTTTTAAAAAAAATATATTGAATTATTTCAAACAGAATAGCCAACAGGTGATGTGTACCATTGAACTGCTACATGGTCAAATATTCATCTGTTTTATGGAACATACTTTTGGTCCAGGAATGTTCCTATGTTGGATTCATTTTGTATTATTTTTATGTTGCATTTTTGTTTTAAACAATTAAATCAGGTATCATGAACATTTTCTCCTTTCCACATCATTTAATGAAGGAATCCTGTTGTCAGAGTCAATGTTTTTCTGTAACATTGATTCCAGGGTACAACCTTCTTAGAATATATTAAGCTAATTGTTAAAATGTGAAAGACTTGGGAGATTTGAAGATTATAACATCACTGAGAACCCCATTATAAGCAACATTAAATCACCTCAGCCCAAACGAAAATAGAGTATCCACTTACAGGTATCCTCCTTTAGAGACTACCTCATTTAGCGATTGCCTTATTTAGTGCCCAATTGCATTTAGGACAGTGATGAACAATTTTATGACCAATCCTCACATTATCAACCTTCACAGGTCTGAAAAGCAAAGGAAAGCTGAAGTAAGTTTGTAAGCACAGTCTTGGTTTCACTTAGCAACCACTTTGCTTATTGACTGAGTTATCATTCCCAACTGTAGCTGCTAAATGAGGACCACCTATATAATAACATTTAGCTTTGAAACATGATTTGAAACTTGAAACTTGATTCAAGGAATGTGTAGATGGCCCAGCATTTGATATTGTATTAACTTACAACAATAAAACAATGTAAAGTATAAAAAACAGACTGCAAGGTAAATCAACCTTAACCTACCATTTAAATAAACCATTAAAAATAGTTCGCATGATATAGAAAATACAGAGGGTTGTGGTATCAATGACATCTACAACCTAATCTTTCACTGCATCCATCTGGGTCCGCTTTATGTGGACCAAACTTCCATCCCAGCCTTGAAAAACATTAACTAGGGGATGGGGATGAACTGCCCCCTAAATTAGGAATATGGGCAGGGCAAGATTTCAGAGGAGGCTTGCAAGACTGATGTCAGCCTTATGAAGTAGAACAGACAGGAAACATGATATCAGATGAACAACCTTTATTGTAAGGTTACATTAACAGAATCTTGTAAGTCTGAAAGTGCTTCTCCCCTCCTATCCCCTTTACAGCCCACGAAACTTGGGAGGGTTGCTTCTGAGCCTCTTGTCTTCCCCACATTCCTGCTGTCGGCTCTTCTGTCTTTTGTCTGTCTTTTCCCTTGGTTGTGTCTCTTTGACCTGTCTCCCAAGGTCGTTCCCAGATACCATTATATTCACTAAACTCTCGCTTGCAGAAAACAGAGGGAGTAAGGGACTATTGATTTAGGTGAATTCTGGGTTCACTTTTATCCTCACGTGGCTGGTGGGAGGGGATCTCTATCCATGTACGAAAATACCCAGGATTGTGCAATTGTAGGAGATGACCAATCTGAGCTCAAGGGTGGGGTAAATGCATCATCAATTTGGAGTCTTGAATCAAGTTTCAAGTTTCAAATCATGTTTCAAAGCTAAATATTATTATATAGGTGGTCCTCATTTAGCGACTACAGTTGAGAATGATAACTACGCCCCCATAAGAGACCTAAATCCACCCCCCCTCCCCTGAAGTCTGTTGACTCTTATCTGGTGCCATTTTGCCTTGACCATTAGTAGATCAGATTCTTGTATATAGATAGCATGAAATAAACTTGTAGTTCTTTTGAACTGTGTATCCTGGCTCCTGATTTCTTGTGCCTGGCAACAATTGGATAATTACTTGTGCACTGATATAATCCAGCATTACTATAAGGATGCATACCAACATACATGTCTTTTCTCCAGATTATTAGCGGCTATCAGCTGCCTCCAAGTAACCTCTCCAAAAGTAACAAAGCTGATCCTTTAGTCAAAATAGAAATTCATGGTGTTCCAGCGGATATGACAAAACGGCAGACTTCTTCCATAAAGAATAATGGTAAATTGGATGAAATAGAAAGTTTTAAGGGTTAATTCAATAATCTGTAAAGCCTATCAGAGTTAAGAATGCATGGAACTGTCTAACTTCTGTCGGTTACAATATTGCGTATATTACCTTATTTTTCTATTATATCAAATGTTCTTCAGATTTTTTTTTATTAATAGGGGCTTTCAAATGCATAATTTTTTTGTAAATGGTTTACACAGAACTTTCTGTAATACATGCTATTTACAATACATAAATTTACATACTAGCAACAATACATGGTTGTTACAAATGTATTTATAATTATTATTTATTCATTAAATTTCTAATGAATTCTATATGTATAATGCATGGCTATTATTAATACTAATTTTTGTATGCAACTTTCAGCAACAGGATTGATTTTAACCCAATTACAATTATTTTGTATTGTAATACATCATATTACAATACAAAGTTTGTAACATTATGCAAACAATGTTCACAAATGGAAAAAGTTTTTGTGTGTAACATAAGAGTTACAAAATTTATGAATTTATAGGTGTTTGGTTATTTTAGTAGGTTATACCTTTTGGAATAGAAGGGATTGGTGTTTTTTTTTCTTTAATAATCCCTGATCAAAGTTGCTATTTGTTGATGTGCCAAAAGGTTGAAGAGTCTTAAAGAATAACAGAATAATGAGTCATAAATATAGATTATTTTATATTACCATAGATTACACCTTTAAGATATGCACGCAATGAAAGTGGTTTAACACTGACACCAGGGGTGAAATCCAGCAGGTTCTGGAGAACCGGTAGCGGAAATTTTGAGTAGTTCGGAGAACCGGCAAATACCACCTCTGGCTGGCCCCAGAGTGGGGTGAGAATGGAGATTTTGCAGTATCCTTCCCCTGGAGTGGGGAGGGAATGGAGATTTTGCAGTATCCTTCCCCTGCCACACCCACCAAGCCACGCCCACCAAGCCCACCACGCCCCACCAAGCCACGGCCACAGAACTGGTAGTAAAAAACTTGGATTTCACCACTGACTGACACCTGCAATTTTTAAAAAATATGTAGTGCAGTTTGTACCTCAGACAGACCTAAATTAGGGGAAAATATCCACAAAAAACCCCCAATTCATTAAGATGAAGCCCCTACAAAAAAAAAAAAAAGGATATGCTGGAATCAAGAAATGTGCATTAGGGAATAATTGTATAAAATTGTGCAGCATTAGGAAAGAAAAACTACAATACAGGTAGCCTGTAACTTACAACCATAATGGGATCAATACCTCCATGCTAACCAAGGCAGTTGTTAAGTGAATCACGCTCAATTTTACAACCTTCTTTTTTTATGTGGTCATTAAGCAAATCTGACTCCCTCACTGACTTCATTTGTCAGAAACCAACTGGAAAAGTTGTAATTGGTGATCATATCACCCCAGGATGCTGAAACTATTAAAAATTCATGCTGGTTACCAAGTTCCTGAATTTTGATCATGTGCCATGATCATAATTGTAAGGATCAGGTTATAAGTCACTTTTTTCAGTGCTCTTGTCTTCGAATGGTCACTAAATGAATGGTTTAAATCAGAGGTGGGTTCCTCCTGGTTCAGACCGGTTCGCCGAGCCGGTAGCAACCCGCTGGTGATGTCACGGAGCTGGTTTGGTTGGTGCCGGTCTGTGGATGCCGCCATCTTTTTTTTTGGATTTTTTTTTGGATTTTTAAAATTTTTTTTTCTTCTGCGCATGCGCAGAAGCCGAGTTGATAGCACTGTGCATGCGCCGCCATCTTGTTTTTGGCTTTTTAAAAAAATAATTGGAATTTTTGGCACTGCGCATGTGCGCACGCGCAAAGCATGCGCAAAGCATGCGCATGCCCATGCGACACAGCCACGTGGCACGGGAGGAAGCGAACCAGCGGCGAGGTAAGTTAGAACCGACCCCTGGTTTAAATTGAGGACTATCTGTATCCATATTTTAGGAAAATATCATACCTTGAGAATATGTCGGAAAAAGAACAGACGTACACACAAACATATAATTTTTTGCTAACTTTCTTGGAAAATTAAATTAGTACAGAATGGGGAAGTATGAACATTCAATTTCTTTTGCATATGGCTGACCATGACTTTGGTGAATACCTATTGCTTGTAAACTGCCCAAAGTTGTTTCAAGATGGGTGGCTTTAAAATATGTTTTAAATAAATAAATGAAATATTATTGATGTGATTAGACAAGAAGTATCCCAATAGAATCAGCTATGGGGTGTTCTACCGGTATATACATTGTTATATTATATACTTCACCTGAATTTTGCTTCCTTGTGGCATTCAATTGCTTTTGAGTCAATACATTCATGCAAAATTTTGCATTAAAAAGATAAAACAATGCAGGTATTATAATGTAACAATTCTCCTTGGAGACAAGACGATGTAAACATCTGCAGAAGCCCCAATATTTAAAAATCTCTTTGGTTTTAATTTAACTCTTTCCTTTTGGATGTCAAAGAACCATGTAGGTTCTGAAATAGGGACTAAAGGGAAAAAAGGGTGCCTCGGTATTTTCAAAACTCAGAGCACCTCTCGTGATTAAGGTTGAAACTATTAATAAGAGTTTTCTTCCTTGCTTATTTCAGCTTTGAACCCTAGATGGAATGAGACATTCACCTTTACTGTCCAAGTTCCAGATCTTGCCTTAATACGCTTTGTAGTAGAAGATCAGATGGCAGTTCTTGCCAATGACTTCCTTGGCCAATTTACTTTGCCACTTTTGAGCATGAATAAAGGTAAGACCATTGTTTTCTGACTAATGAGAGATAACAAGCAGTTGCCTGCCCTTTAAAAAAAACAACCAAGGAACAATGTAAGGTGAGGAGAATTACCGTCTGTAGCAGAAAACCTGGCAGCACAATATTTGATTTTAAAGTCCTACCATTAATGTCTATGGAGATTCTCAGTCATCCAGGTCATGGTTGTCCCAAAGGTGCTTTTTCAAGAGGCAACTGGATTTTATTTGTTTTTCCTTGAAGATGTCTCGCTTCTCATCCGAGAAGCTTCTTCAGCAAAGGCAGCAAAGGCCACATTCTGGACAGACAGGACTGCTGGGTTGAAGGATGGGTCAAAGAGGTCATCTACACTGAATTTGGACAGCCCTCTCTCAACAGAGGGGGAGGGATATAACACCATCTATCTCCTGTTTACAATACAGTCCTTTCAGCATTTCCAAGAAGGTTCCATACCCATTTGCACTATTCAGATGATCCTGAGGGTACAGATAAACCTCCAAGTGGCCTCAACAACTCTCAGAAAAACTGCTAATGACCAGATGATTGCAAGGAATATAAATCCTTCCATTCCCCATTGCAAGAATGGTTGCAAGAACTGGGCATGGCTAGTCTAGTGAAGAGAAGGACCAGGGATGACATGATAGCAGTGTTCCAATATTTGAGGGGCTGCCACAGAGAGGAAGGAGGCAACCTATTTTCCAAAGCATCTGAAGGCCAGACAAGGAACAATGAGTTGGGACTAGAACTTATGGTCTCCCAGTTTCTAGCTTGGTGCCTTAACCCAAAGATTAAAGTTTGTGAGGGATGATGGAAATAGTCCTCCAGCAAGGGTGACTGGCTATGTTTTGCCCATCCTAAACTAAAATATTATTTTTAATTCACTCTTTTGTACCACAGATTTTAGTTCGTATGTAAGGGACTTCATGTTGTGAGATTGTGTCCTACAGACGTTTTTCTAACTTTGTGTGCTTTGGCTTACAATGTAGCCAAGCAGTTAAAGAGCTAAGAGGTTGTGAAGGATGCTAAATTTAGATTCTACATTCTGGTAAGGAACCCTGCCAGTTGTGGTTCTTGTTTATGAACACGCACACTGTAGTATAATGGATTAGTGTAGCTAATGATCACTTAAGTGATCATGTATTGATACCTAGTTATTATCTGTTGTAATCCCAAAGGTGCTTTTTCAGGAGGCTGAAGAAGCTTCTTGGATGAGAAGCAAAACGTCTTCAAAGAAAAAACCAGAAAGTCCAGTTGCCTCCTGAAAAAGCACCTTTGGGACAACCATGACCTGAATGGCTGAGAATTTCTACAGACATCTGTTATAATATTTACAGATTTACTGGTGTTTGATCTTCTAGAATTAGCAGTACAGCAAGCACCAGAAAACCTTATTCCTGTCTTTAGCTCATCAGTAGACGAGATATAATACATATCAAAACCAAGGGAAGAAACTATACCCCGAATTTAGAGAATAGGAAAATGTCAAACCATATTTAACACACAGACATTGTTCTAATGTGGAGCCTTCTGAAGTCAAACTAGTTTTCAGTTTCCAGCCATCAACTCATCTAGAAATGATCCCTCCAGGAGCTGCAGAAAAACAGTATGTCTCCCTTTTTCAAATGCAGGTTATAAAATATTACTTTGAATTTAACATTACATACACAGCCCAATAAAATAGCCATTGAAATGCTCAGTTATATTTCATGCTAGCTTTTGAGGCCCTTAACCATAATAAAAAAATAAATAAAAGTTGACAGCACATTGAACAAAGATAAGTCACCGGTAAAAAGGACTGAGCATGATTTGAATATTCTTAAATTTACAAAAGGAGGGGATTAAACTCAGATTCCCTTTGTTATCCTTTGCTGCCTTTCTTGATTATACTGGAACTTCAGTTATATAGTGACAGTCAGTTTGGTCTAGTGGTCAATGCATCAGACTAGAAAGTGGGAGGCCTTGAGTTCTAGTCCAGCCTCAGCCATGAAAGCCAGCTGGGTGACCTTGGACCAATCACACTCTCTCAGTCCAATCTACCTCACAGGGTTGTTGTGGGCAAAATAGGAGAAAGGTGTGTTGGATAGTTCTACCACATGGACTTATTTGTAAACATAATAAGGTGGGATGCAAATAAATAAATAAGTAATAAATAAATAAACAAATGCCTTTATGTCTGTAAAAATCACAGTGCACACTTATTAATTTGCACATTTAAGCCTCTGCCTAATTCTGAATTAGACTGAATCCTGATTGCTTTACAAATACCCTGACTTGTTTGGAGGATTTAAATTAACCAAAATCAGATTTAGATAAGAGAAGATAGTGTTTTAAATGATTTTAAGTTTCTGTGATGGAAAGCAGTCACGTTCTCTAGTTCATTTCTTCTGTCATTACAAACTTGCAAAAAGCATAACATTTCATGTGTAAAATATTTTCCTGGATGTAATATTGCATGCACATCATCATAAAATATCCAAAGAAATATTAAGCTATATTTCACACTGCATGAAGCATCATGAAATATTTAGACTCTAATGAGATGACAAACTTGGTGTGCTGTCAGAGAATATCTATAAGTGTTATTATGGAAGGAGAAAACATCTATTTCTCAATAACAGAGCACCTAAAATCAATGATAAAATATATATATTTGTGTATGTCTGCATGAAGTTAGTCAGAGAAAATAGAAAGAGGAGGATTTTCTGGAAAATCTATATCAAATTGATCTCTGTTCTTGTTGAAGCCACACAAAGAGGAACAATTGGTTAAAATTTTGTAAAAATACATGGTTCTTTCTGAGGAAGTGTCTTTTTGCATGTGCCACAGTGTGCATGTAAGCCATACTCCAGATAACATGAATAGAATAGAATAGAATAGAATAGAATAGAGCAGAGCAGAGCAGAGCAGAGCAGAGCAGAGCAGAGCAGAGCAGAGCAGAACAGAACAGAACAGAACAGAACAAAATAAAATAAATTCTTTATTTGGCCAAGTCCCTTCTAGCACTGATGATGTTACCTAGTTGGATAATGAAACATCTGCAAGAAAACAACCAAGCTCAGAGAGCACCAAGGAACCCATAAGATATGTTCTGTTCATCTTGCCTGGTTGGATAATTATTCTTATTTAGTGTGAGAGACACAACCTCAGTCAGACTGTTGATCCATCTAATTCACTAAGTCAATGTGGATGGTAAGTTTTTTCCACTGTTGCTTCTTGCTTGACATGCCTGCATTGTTGTCATTTTGGTTTTCTTTCAGGTTATCGCCATGTTCCATTGGTCTCCAAACTTGGAGTCACCCTCAAGCCTGCCTCTCTGTTTGTCTACATATGGTACTTTCAACAGTAATGTCATCGCCTGCTCTTCCATCTGTGTGTTTTAATAAAGCAACCATGGTCCAAGCAGGTGATACCTTCTACTTTCTAATAGAAGAGCTAAGTGTTTATAGTACTTGAAGTATTACCGTGTTTCCCCGAAAATAAGACCCTGTCTTATATTTTTTTGAACCCCGAAATAAGCACTTGGCCTTATTTTTGGGAAGGTCTTATTATTTTGGGGCGCGTGGAGCAAGACGGGGCTCCTCTTGCCGTCTTACCTGATTTCCAGCTCTGTCTCCCTAACCCTAACCAGAGGAAATGGTGGGGACCGGCTGCGCATGCGTTTAAATATTTTCAGAGAGGGCTTATTTTTGGGGGGAGGGCTTATTTTTGGGGAAGGGTTTATTTTTTTGAGAAGGGCTTATTTTCGGGGGACGTCTTATTTTTGGGGAAACATGGTAGGTCTATGGAATAGGCATTCTGGCACGTATTTGGTGTTGGTGTTGGTGTGTGTGTGTGTGTGTGTGTGTGTTTGTGTTTAATTGTTGTGGAAGGAAAGCTTTATAGTATCTCCCTCCACTATAAATTGAGGTATCTTTGTGGCTCAGTGGTGAACTTGTTGGGCTTGGAGTGATTAAGATGCTAGAAAGGTTCGAGACCTGAGCGCCAAGTGACAGATGAGCTCCTGACCTTGCCCCAGCTCCTGTCAACCTAGCAGTTTGAAAGCATGCAAATGTGAGTAGATAAATAGGTAAGTAGATAAATTGGTACCACTCTGGTGGGAAGCTAACAGAGCTCTGTGACATCATGGTTGGAAATCTCAGCGCTAGTTCAATGGCCTTGAATCAGAGATGAGCAATACCCCTATAATCAGAAGAATTAGTGGAGTAAAATCCACAAGGACTCCTTTACCTAATCTTTTATACCTCTGCGGGTCGTCGAACAGCTGATAGCAACAGCTGAAGCGGGAGACTTCGCCCGGACGCCGCCATTTGGGTTCTTTTACTCGGTAAAATGAGAACCCCGATTGTTGGGGGCAATATGCTGACTCTTTAAACTGCTTAGAGCAGTGGTTCTCAACCTTTCTAATGCCAAACCCCCCTTGCGCAGAGGGTAAAAGAACCCAAATGGTGGCATCCAGGTGGGTGGGCGAAGTCTCCCGCTTCTGTAGCTACCGGCTGTCCGGCGACCCCTGCAAGTGATGGTGGCACCAAGATGGTGGGCTAACGTGCGCGGCGACCCCTCTGAAATGGTCGTTTGACCCCCAAAGGGGTCGCGACCCACAGGTTGAGAACCGCTGGCTTAGAGAGTGCTGTAAAGCACTGTGAAGTGGTATACAAGTCTAAATGCTATTGCTATTGCTACAACTCCGGTGGGAAGATAATAGCACTCCATGATGTCATGTCAGCCATATGACTGCAGAAACGTCTTCGGACAGCACTGGTTCAATGGTCTTGAAATGGAGATGAGCACCTCTCCCTATAGTCGGCAACAAATAGCAGAGTAAAATCTGCAGGGACTTTTTTTACCACCATAAACTGCCCCGGTAGTTGCACCCATTTGCATGATGATGTCCTCTTCTCTTTCCAAAGAAATACCTGCTCCAAAAATGGCATCATATAAATATGACGAATAATGTTTTGCAACTCTGTTGAATAAATGGAATCTGGAGAAGAATGTGGCATAACAACATAAAAATAGCCTGCTAGATGAGGCCAAGGTCCATCTTAATCAATTATTTTATTCTCCCAATGGCCATCAAGATGACTGTGAGTTGATCATAAGCAGGAGATGGAGACAACTCAAGATTGTTCTGTCTCAGTACAACTTAAAAATGACTGCCAGTTGTTTTATCAATCGATCTCCAGGACACATTTAGTAAACATTAAAAAAAAATTGGAGAAGCAGGGTGTCAACTGTCTGATTAGTGAACCCAAAATAAAGAAACACTCTCAGGTGCTTTGAATCCCCCAAAGTAAAACTTTATTGGACCTTACGTTTAGGGTCCAAAATTGAATTACAAAATTCAATTTTGGTACTGAAGAGGCAAAACCAGCTCTGGTTTTCCCGTGCAAAGGCTTACCTAGTTAAACAATATCTTCCCTTTCTCCCCACCCCTGGGTGATCACATTGTCCAATTATGAGATGTCCTTTTGTTATGGGAACAATTCATCTCTTTCTCAAGCACTTGCAGAGGTGACCTTGATGGTTGCTAGGCTCTCTCTCACACACATTCTCAGCATTCTGTTTCCCCCTTCCCTAGCCCCAGTTCATTGGCAAGTTGAAAAGCTTTAAGGTTTGAAAGAAGCTAAGTGGTTCAATCTTGACAGGTGTGAGTGGAGGTCAAAAAGTCATGATGGCATCTGAAACCATCTGAAGGACACTCCAGTCCTCTAATCATCTTTGTTGCTCTTCTCTGCACTTTTTCTAGAGTCTCAACAATTTTTTTATATTATGGCAACCAAAACTGGATAGAATATTCCAAGTTGGTCTTACCAAGGCATTATAAAGTATTATTATCACTGAAATGACTCTTTTTGAGTAACACTCCATTTCCAAAACCACAATGCCATCAATTGCTGCATGTCCAAGACAAGACTATCAATTGCCTTTGACAATTGTCTACCCAATTCACAAGGGTTTAGTTATTATCTTTTTCTTCTAATGGAAAACCTGGTGCCAAAGTGTGTGTATTTCCTTGTAGGCTGGGCTAATACATCTTTAGGTGGTTCTTTAGTAAGCCGGCAAACAGATTTTTTTTCTTCCATTGTTAAAAAGGAGATCTAAAAAAAAAAAAAATCCAACATGCATACATACTGATCACACTATTCCTTTTGGGAATGTGCAGTGTTAGGGGGAAAAAAGGAGAAAGGGACTAAGAAATTAGCCATAGACATTAAAGGATGAAATAAGAGTAAAGGAAAAGAAATTTAAATGTAGCTGGTTTATACCAGCATTATTCACTAGAGATCTCCATGTCTTTCTCTTCTTAACACAGTTCCAGCATATCCACATATTGATTCACACATCATTTTTTTCTGATTTAAACTTCTCTATTCTATCCCTTTTTGAAGTTCTCAGTAACTCCATTCAACCAGATTTATCAATCTTCCCCCTCTTCCTTTTTCCTTCATGTTTTTTTTAATTCAATCCTTACTTATTCTCTTTGTATTAAAATTAGATTGAATATTCTCTCATATGGTCAAACTGCATCAAGGTTACTATCTTTGAACTGGTCATTTTTGTGTCCAGTCCAAAATAATTCAGAACCCATTCATTTTTTATTCCTTCCCTCATTTGATCACACATGCTTCTTAAATAAGCTACTCCTATTACACACACATATGCACATGCGTGCACACATGCACACGCACACACGTACACACAAATACACATCCTGTTTACAAGAATGCCATATGGTAATCTGACCTATAAAAAAACACAGTTAAAATAATGAAAGGACTGGAGGATTTTTAGGAGCAAGTGTTGAGTGGCGGGAGTGATTTTAGCTTAGAAAAATGATGAGTTGGGATAACTCACTTCCAAGGCCCCTAGTTACAAGAAGGACATAGGTTTAGATTTGTTGCTAGTTGAATTCCTACCAATGGTTGCACTTCATCTCATTGATGACGTTACTTAGTTGGGTAATGAAATGTCTGTAAGAAAACAGCCAGGTTCAGAGAGCACCAAGGACCTCACAGTTCAGCTCTCTTGAATGACCACACACAGACAAAACCCAATGATTTAACTCATCTACAAGATAAACAAACAAGCAAACAAACAAACAAACAAAGAAATTTAAGAAAATCAGAAGTGAGCAAAGAGATTCATTATTTTTCTGAATCACAAATTCTTCAGGAAGATAATTTACCAGATGGCTGAATAGCCATCACCTTAAATCAGAATAAAAGTCTCAACTCAATGAGCTGAGGTGGCGCAGTGGTTGGAGTGCAGCACTGCAGGCTACTTCAGCTGACTGCTAGCTGCAGTTCGGCGGTTCAAATCTCACCGGCTCAAGGTTGACTCAGCCTTCCATCCTTCCGAGGTGGGTAAAATGAGGACCCAGATTGTTGGGGGCAATAGGCTGACTCTGTAAACCGCTTAGAGAGGGCTGTAAAGCACTATGAAGCGGTATATAAGTCTAAGTGCTATTGCTATTGCTATTGCTAACTTCAATTCTTAACTTTAGGATGTTTTCCTTTAAATTTTGCTAGAATCTGATTAGCCAAATCAGATTTCATGTCCTGAATTTCAGATGTTCTCTGCTATCCTATTAGGGGACAAAAAATTCAAGTGGCAATGGCAAGATTGACAAAACCAGGAAGCTGTTAAGCACACCTCTGCTACATGTCCATCCTAAATTGCCTACTGCTGAAGATGTTTCAGTGATTAAAAAACCAGGACTGGAACAGCATTAAGCACATTAGCCTGTAATGTGTACTTAGCCCTTTTACCTCTGCAGCAATTGCATGCTGCAAAATAAATATTGGCCTTTTATGCCCCCGTGCTAATGGGGACATTTGCACACAGAGGGTACTCTTTGCATGTAGATAACTAAATGACAATGGACCATGAAAAAGCCATTATAATTTCCCCACGATTAGCAACTTGTTATGTGCAGTTAGCAACCTCCCGTATGCACCTATTCTCCAAGGCAAAGGCTTCAGTTAATGTGGCAAAAGAGCTCACTCCGGGAAATAAGGAGGAGGGAACCACATCCTAATGAACAAATAATTCAATTGCCTCTGACAATGTTCAAATTACATCCTTCTCCAGTGGGGAAGCACTTTCCTGCATTCAGCTGGATGTTGTTTTGTGGAGCAATCAGCATCATCACAACTCTGTGAAAAACGACCTGCTGATTTTCATAGTCAGAGGCAGAGAAGATCCTTGGAGTTATGGACTGCAGAATATATAGCTACTAAACCGGAATTGCAATAAATGCGGAAAGAAAACAAATTAATACTGTTAACAGAAGGTTTAGTGTTTTGACAGATGAAGAAAATCAACATATGTGGTGAGGTTTCCAGCTGTTTTTATTCCTACCAAGAATTGCACACAGGTTAAGGCGCCAACATTTCATCACCATCATGGAGCACAGAAGATGCAAACTGTTGTGTGAACCAAAGCTCAGAACCACCTTTATGCCTTCAGCTGTGGACCACAAAGTCTGATTTGCCTTAATGAACAAAATGGTACTGATGCAGATACCAACATTAGTGCGGTGCTTTTTGCTATGTGTCATTTATTTATTTATTTATTTATTTGTTTGTTTGTCAAACATGTACAAGATATAGGTATCACAGGTATGGGCACACAGCTTTTCATCTCTGCAGTAGGCAAAGGACCTTAGGTATTTTCTCTCAAGATAATTTCTCTGCTTTTGCTGATCTCCTTCTTAAGAAGCTTATTTTATTTTATTATTTTTATTTTTATTTATTTATTTGTCAAACATGTACAAGATAGCAGGTATAGGTATAAACATAAACATAATCAAAGTGAATACAGATAGATGAGGACAA
>QLTV01003454.1:824444-842325 GCA_003457575.1 Thermophis baileyi
GGTTTCATCGTTATAGTCTTTACCATTAGGTCCTTTAAGGGGTGGGATGGATCTCGAGTCTTTGAGTTGGTTATTTACAAAGTTATAGAAGGCGCGGGTGGATTTTGTGTGTAGAAGGTTTTCTTCTTGATTAATGTGATAATTGGTGCATTCAGTCTTTATTTGGTGGCATAGATTTTTGTAGCGGCTTTTAAAGTTAGCAATGCAGCCAGTTTTATTTTTTCGCCAAAGAGATCTTTTTTTGGAATAATTGTTCTGTTTAGAGCCATAATTGCTATCAATCATAGGATTGAGCTGGGGGACAATGGGGGACAAAGACCACATTTTGCACTGAAAGGACCACTGGTTTGAAAAAGGGGTTAAAGAGGTCATCTACATTAAGGTTGGACAGTCCTCTTTCAACCGAGGGGGAGGGATAGGACACCACCTATCTCCTATTTCAACATAGTCCTTTCAGCAGTTCCAAGAAGGTTCCACACTCATTTGCACTATTTAGGTGACTCTGAGGGCCAGGAGTGGGTTCTGACTTACCTCGCTGCCGGTTCGCTTCCTCATGCGCTGCGTGGGCACATGCGCCTTGTGCGCATGCGCGTGCATGCACAGTGCTAAAAACAGCTTCTGCATGTGCGCAGAAGCAAAAAACAAGATGGCGGCACCTATGCTGCTGCCGAGAGAGCCGGTTCGGGGGCGTGTCCAGTCGGCCATTGCTGCCGGTTTGGCGAATGGGGGGAAATTCCCGCTACCGGTTCTATAGAGCCAGTCCGAACCAGCAGGAACCCACCTCTGCTGAGGGCACAGATAAACCTCCAAGTGGCCTCAACAACTCTCACAAAAAGTGCTAATGACCAGATGACTGCAAGGAATAGAAATCCTTCCATCCTCCACCATCCTTCCATCCTCCATCCTAAATCAGAACTATAGAAGCTTCTTGAATGAGAAGCAAAACATCTTCAAGGAAAAGTTCAGTTGCCTTTTGAAAAAGCATCTGTGGGACAACCATGACCTGGATGACTGAGAAACTCCATAGACAATGAGAGAAACCCTAAATAATTATTGACAAGTTTCTGGAGTAGCCATTGAGCAGACAGTACTGGATAGATAACCAAATTATTTTCCACACTGTACAAACCTGGCCAAAACTGTCCAATGATGATCTGGGAAAAAAAATGAGGTTGTCAACAGCCATGGAGTTCATAATTGTGCATCTCATGCTGGACTTGTAACTCTTACAATGCCTAGCTAACAGCAGAACTCAAAGTTGAGACAAAGTTGATGAAAATAAACGGGATGGTATCCAAGACTAGCAAAATATGAGATTTGTTTTGTGGAATTATGTACTGAATTATGACAAATGAATTCAGCTAAAAATTATATAATAAAATTGATACAGACCAGATATTTTGCTGGGTCCATTTCATCTGCCATTCCCACTGCTTGATCAGATATTGAGGATATGTGAAACCGCTAATCTAAGAATAAGAGCCTGCCAAAAGTGTCCTACAAATCAGCGGTCACCAACCGGTGGTCCATGGACCACTGGTGGTCCGTGAGAAAATTTTGGTGGTCCGCAGAAAAATTATTTGCATTTTTTTATATTGCACTAAATACTGTTTATCTTTTTAAAAAAAATCATATTAGTGGTCCGCGGGATTTAAAATTATGAATTTAGTGGTCCCTGAGGTCCAAAAGGTTGGCGACCCCTGCTATAAATTATGAGCCATGATCAAAAAGCAACTGTTCAGGCAGTCCATAAAAGTGGCAATCTTATGCTATGAACAACTAAGTCTGTTCGCTGACAGGACCAGTACAAGAAAGAAACTCCACTGTGACATTTCTTCTCACAGAGATAAATCACAATGAAATCCAGTGAAGCTGATCATCAAGGACCAGGAAACTCTGTAAAGCAGTGGTTCTCAACCTTCCTAATGCCGCAACCCCCCCCCCGCCCCCGCAACCCCCTTCCCCCCGCGCACTGCCCCCTCCCCCCGTGCGATGAGGTGACAAAAAGGCAACCCCCTTCCCGCCCCCTCCCCACACGTGCGTGTTGACAGTCACCAAGATGGCGGGCTAGCGCGCACTTAGGCGACCCCTGTGAAAGGGTCATTCGACCCCCAAAGGGGTTGCGACCCACAGGTTGAGAACCGCTGCTGTAAAGGAAAACAAAGTGATTTTTAACAGTGGATGTAGCTTCCCTATTGTTCTAGAACAGGGGTGTCAAGGCCAGGGGGCCGGGTCTGGCCCGCAGGGTGCTTAGACCTGGCCCACCTTGGAAACAGTGAAGGACTGGCCTGCGGTGGCTCTGCCAGCAAAAATGGAGCTTGGGAGGGCCATGCGCGGCCCGCCTTAGCTCCATTTTTGGCCGCGACGGCTTCCTGCAGCCCTCTGCCAACAAAAATGGAGCCTAGGGAGGCCACATGTGACACGCCCGGGCTCTGTTTTCAGCCGTGACAGCCTCCTGCAGCCCTCTGCCAGTGAAAACAGAGCTTTGATGAGTGATGTCGAGCTGGCCATGCCCACCCTGGCCACACCCTCCAGCCACACACACACCCTAACCAATTTAGATTAACCCCCCCAGCCCCCCAAGGTCAAACGCAACCAAGATGGGGCCCTCAATGAAATTGAGTTTGACACCCCTGTTCTAGAGTCTCGCCGTGTCCACTACCCCCGAGGTGGCCCTTTGGCCAAGTGCGGTGGGCCCAGAGCGGATTTCCCTTTCCTACCATTGGCCTTACCTTCCAGTTCCAGCCCACGGAGCTTGCACCCTCTGCTCACCGCGGCTGCCCGCGAAGGTAAGGCCCATGCTCGGCTGAAGAGCGGGGGCCGGTGTGGGCCGGATTAATTGCTTTGGCAGGCCATATCTGGCCCAGGGGCTGTAGTTTGAGGACCCCTGTTCTAGACATAGGTACACATT
Source organism: Thermophis baileyi (assembly GCA_003457575.1). NCBI lineage: Eukaryota > Metazoa > Chordata > Lepidosauria > Squamata > Dipsadidae > Thermophis > Thermophis baileyi. Next base: position 827,356 of record QLTV01003454.1, read on the forward strand.
TACATGGAGTTGTTGCCGCCAGAATTCCTGGAAAATAGATGCATGGATTTTGTATAGTCCCAATGCTTTACTGATGGAACAAAGAAGAACACAGGTTGCAGATAATAATAATAAAAACAAAATCTCATAAGAGGTGATTTCTTCTTCAGATGATGTTTGGAATTGCCCAAGGTGGGCTTCAACATATGGATCTCAGTAGTGGGTTCTAAATTAGTTTGCTACCGGTTTGCGCGTGCACTCACATGTGTGACGCTTCTGCGCATGCGCAGAAGCTTCTGCGCATGCACAGAAGTGTCCCTGGTGGGTGGGCGGAGCCTCTTGCCACCGCCGCTACCGGTTCTAAGAACTGGGCCGAACCAGGAGCAACCCACCGCTGATGGATCTGATTAAAAGTGAAATCTTGTCCAATAAGGATACAAACTATTTGGTAGTTGTGAAGTTTTCTGATAAAAATTGAAGGAAAGGAGAGCTTCATTCCAATCCATGCTTTTGAGAAAGGCCATCATCCTGTTTAGTGAAGAAAGAAGAAATTGTAAAATGGAACTTAATTGAACTTAGAAACAAAAAGGGTCTGGTTATATCTCCATGCAACTTAAAAATACTATGGGTGTGATTATCATACCTGCTCTGTCGGGAGAACGAGGGGTTCCAGAAACTGAGGCGAGACAGGTTAGAATGGAAAGCCTTTATTGGCTTAACTAGATAACTTAACATCAATGCTAACAAGAGGCAACTCCGAGCCGGCAACAACTTCCCCTGCATCTGACAGCTCTTTTATAGTCGGCTGTCAGATGCGGCAACCAATGGCGGGGCTCTAAATCCCAGTCTCGGCCAATCAGAGGCGTTCCCGCTGTTTGCGGCATCTGAGGGGACGTAACAATACCTAGTGATGATGGTATATATTTGAAAAAGAAATGAGTCCCTTTCAATAGAAGATGTCAGGTCTCAAGACTGGTTAAATGACCAAAAGCTTTCTTCCAATTGCTGTACACTTATATAATATTTTTGAGTTTCCTGGAGTGAAAAATGTAAAGGGGCCACTTTTTATATGACTGTATGAACACCTTACCAATTGCATAGGCAGGGACATCTGCATTCATCGCAGAAACCTTTTCTGGATCCTGGTAACATAGAATTGGCTAAGAGATAAAGGTTTGTTCCAGATGGTGAAATAGTTGGAGAAACTCTGTGTCGTGGAACTGAAATTTGGTTTACAGCAGTATCATATTCTTGAGGAAGTTGGGAATGATGCACTTGTAATTATTGGCAAAGACTAAAATGTTCTGTATATCTTTTACACACCTGTATTTTGTTCCTACAAAAGCATCATCTCTTTTGAAGATTTTTTTTTTCTGGAATCCAACTGCCAAAATGCAATATTTTCAATCTGTTGTGGTCTGAGTTTTCCACCTTGGCACACAGATGATGAATCTGAAGGTGGTAAAACATGACTCAGTTATACTGCTAATGATCTAATGAAGCAGTGGAATTTATAAGCAGTTGATAGAGGTATTCAATTAAGGAACAATCTAGAGCAGTGTTTCTCATCTTTGGAACCTTGAAGATATATGGATTTTAATTTGAGGGGTTGCCACAGAGAGGAAGGGGTCAAGCTATTCTCCAAAGCACCTGAAGGCCAGACAAGGAATAATGGATAGATACTGATCAAGGAGAGATTCAACCTGGAAATAAGGAGAAATTTTCTGACAGTGAGAACAATCAACCAATGGAACAGCTTGCCTTCAGAACAATGGAACAGCTTGCCTTCAGAAGTTGTGGGAGCTTCATCACTGGACGCTTTCAAGAAGAGATTGGACTGCCATTTGTCAGAAATGATGTAGGGTCTCCTGCTTGGGCGGTGGGGGGGGGGTGTTGGACTAGATGACCTACAAGGTTCCTTCCAACTCTGTTAATTTGTAATCTAATCTAATTCCCAGGGAGTTGACGTCCATACATCTCAAAGTTGCTAAGGTTGAGAAACCCTGATTTAGAGCATTCCAGAAAACATCATTAAGAAGATTCTTCTAAGGCACAGGTCACAATCTTAGGAATGACTTAGTCATCAGTTTCTTGTTTCCATACATTTCATGGGAACAAAAATCTCTTTCATCCTTCCAATCATCCATTGAGTACAACGTAAGACTTGTTAAATGATAATTGGGCCCTTACAAATTCACTGAAATCTCAACATGCAATCTGTTTTGAATTTGATTTGTAAGGGCAAATTTATCCCAAGCTAAACTCCGTCTGGAAGCTAAAAGTCATGGATGTATCCCTTCTACAAGGTGGTTGCTCTGTCTCAGATAGTTTATCTTCCAATTTGCTGAAGCTGCTTCCAAAGCATTTTCATACATCCACTTTAGTTGGGCTATAAAATTCAGTGTGTTGTTCAGAACTAGACTTCGCCAAAGTCAGTCATTCTGCAAATGAGTGACTATAAAAATCGAATGAATAAATGAGGAGAACTTACTTAGCATTAACCACTGCCATCAAGCTAATAAGAAGTATTGCTCCTGTTGGGATAGGATGGAAGGGAAACCTTTTTATACACAACACAATTTGATTCAGAAATGCAGAGCAATGTTTTTGCTCAATTCTGATTTTGTTTTGTTGATGAACAGTTTGAAATCTTCCAATGAGGAAAGGAACCTGCTGAAAGCTGTATTTGCCCAGCAACTACAGATGCCAAGTCATCTGTACTCATAGCATCTCCTTTGCTTATCATAATATTTTCTATTTTATTGCCAAAAGTGATTAGAACGTTGCTTGCAATCTGTCCTATTTGACAGCCATAATTGCTATCAATCACTCTTAAGTAATTAGCAACACTGGTCTAATGCAGAGGAAAAACAACAAAGCCAAACAAAAGATATTGAGTAGAAAGCCTGAGGGTAGTAAGTTCTTGCAGGTAGCATAGTCTGCTGTTTGTATATAGGGTTTTCTTACTTTGAACGTCAAAAAGAAAAAAAAAATGGGTCCTGAATCAGTGGTGGGATTCAAATAGTTTAACAACCGGTTCAATGCCTTAATGACCAGCTGGGTAGGTGTGGCTGGGTGGTTATGTGACTGGGTGGCCTCGGCCAACTCGACATCACTCATGTCGAGGGGCGCCTCGCCTCCCCCAGCCTCTCCTTGCCACACCCTGCCCTACCTTGCCGCTCCCCTCCCAGCCACTCCTTGTCACGACTGGCCGATTGCTTCACTGCCCAGCTGGGTGAGCAGCTGGACAGCAAGGCGAGGAGTGGCTGGGAGGGGAAGGGAAGGGTGAGGTGGGGCAGGGCAGGGGCGGGGATGGCAAGGCACACTATTCAGCTGGTTCGCTGAACTGCACAAAAAGTCAGCTACCAGTTCTACTGAACCTGTGCGAACCGGCTGAATCCTACCACTGGTCCTGATACATAGTTTTGGATTCAAGAAAAAGATCCATGTGATATACAGGATTGAGTAAATACTGCAAAGGATACTGAAGAAGCTCAGAGGGCAGGTTTAAATATGCAGAGCAGGGCTTTCCTCCTTGATGAGGCCTAGTAGCTTTGTTGGAGAAATTCTTATTGTCTGCTCATACTATTTCTTCACCCTAGTAGCTTTCATTGCTTTGGTCTCTTGGACCTGGATTCCATAACTCATCATCTTCAACTGGAGGAGAGAATATTCTTAAGTTATTCCATAATATTTGGCTGGGATGCCAATGCCTCCTGCAAGGTCTTGAGGACTCAAGATAAACATGGCAATCATCTAGATGCACTTCCTAGTTTAATGAAGGAACATCTACCTATGAAGACCAAGATTGTCTGTAACAGGGGTGTCAAACTTGATTTCATTGAGGGCTGCATCAGGGTTTTGTTTGACCTCAGAGGGCCGGGGTGTGCGTGGCTGGGGTAAGCATGGCCAGGGTGGTGGTGGCCAACTCGACATCACTCGTGCCAGGGGCTCCTGTGATGGCCAAGTGCTAAGGCAGGACTTCCCTCAGACCCTCCCTCACTCTCATTATGATCTCCTTCCTTCCTTCCTTCCTTCCTTCCTTCCTTCCTTCCTTTTCCTCTTTTTCTTTCTGTCTTCATTCTCCTTTCTTCTTCCTTCCCCTCTTTTCTTATTTTTCCTTCCTTGCTCTCTTCCCATCTTCCCTTCTTTTTCTTTGTCTTTCCTCTTTCCCTTTCTCCTTTCCTGTCCCTTCTTGCATGCAAAAGGGGAAACATTTCTCCTTTTGTTTTGTTTATAGTTTGTTTTGCTAGCCCTCTCCCAGCAAAAATGGAGGTTGGGGGTGTCATGCGTGGCCCCCTCGAGCTCCGTTTTCGCTGGCAGAAGCACCACAGGCCAGTCCTTTGCTGTTTGCAGGGCGGCCCCGCAGGCCACATTGACACCCCTGGTCTACAACATCCCTAAATGTAATTGTTTCATCAGACTCCGAAAAATCACTAGGCTATCATAAAATTAGGTTATCGAACTCATAAAATCTGGCAATCCTGAAAAATGTTGGGCAACTTTATTATTTATGTTTTTTTAAAGGATGCCTGCACCATTGAGTCAAACTGCATGCTAATTCCTTTAATGTTTACTCACAGAAGTTATGTTCTCTAGTAATATTCCCAAGAAGAATCCGGCAATTTACACATTTACTTTTACACATCGGGAAATAACATGAAAAATCAATTTCATAACATTATTTTTTTTATAACAATATCCTTCACAGAAATATTTGAAAAAGTCAGCCCGAGACGGCACGTTTTGTACAGAATGAGTAATTAGAATGGCAATAAATAGATAGCTGAGAATAAGTTTTTAAACATCTAAAATACAGAGAAAAAGATGCCGGACACTTAATATATTAAAATGAACTATGAATTTAGAACCTAAGACTGAGAAACATGTGATTGATGACCCATTCTGATTGTGTTTCCTTCTTAACAAACGTGAGGAAAAGCAGGAGATATTACAACTGTATTCCCTCCCTAGTCAAGTAGTGGTGATCTTAATTTTCTACAGATTTTAACACTTGAGTATATTGACCAATCATTTTAGAATTCCTCAACTTATGACCAGTTGCTTAGCAACTGTTTAAAGTTACGACGGTCAGCCCCAGGGCTACTTGCAACTCAGATTAAAAGTGCCAATAGCCACCACCCAGGTCACATGATCACATTTTGGCCACTCAGCATTCAGCCTACATTTAGGTTTGCAGTGTCCTGCAGTCACGTCAGAGGTGGGTTCCTCCCGGTTCGCACCGGTTCTATAGAACCGGTAGCAAGCCGCTGGTGATGTCACAGATCCGGTTCTGTCGGTGCTGGTCCATGGACGCAGCCATCTTTTTTTTGGATAATTTTTTTTTTGGATTTTTTTTTTGGATTTTTTTTACTATTTTTTTTTCTGCGCATGCGCAGAAGCCGAGTCCCCGGCACTGTGCATGCACCGCCATCTTGTTTTAAGCTTTTTTGGGGGGAATTTTTTGGGGATTTTTCAGCACTGCGCATGCGTGCGCCCGCGCAGTGTGGCCACGTGGCGCGCAATGCGTGCGCAGCCACGCGGCATGGGAGGAAGCGAACCGGCAGCGAGGTAAGTTAGAACCCACCCCTGAGTCACGTGACTGTGATTTATGATATTTTTGCTGGAAACAAGCATTTAAGAGACGTGGTGGTACAGTGGTTAGAATGCAGTACTGCAGGCTAATTCTGCCTATTGCCAAGAGTTCAATCCTGACCAGCTCAAGGTTGACTCAGCCTTCCATTTCCATGCACTTTCTGACTGCTGCATTTGCTTAACGAACATTGCAAAAAAAAAAAAAGTTGTTAAATCAGGCATGATCCCATGGTGACCCACTTAATGACCAGCATGACTTACAACCGGGTTCATTTATAGCTGTAAGTCGAGGACTAATCTGTAATTCTAGTTATGATGCTTAAGCATACTTTTTTTTTCCAAAAGAAAGCAAAGAACTGACATTTAACAAATTTTATTATTGTATTGGTTTAACAGTCTCTGTAGCATTTTGCGTTGTAGTTGCAAAAGATTTAAGTTACACTCTTTTGTGTTATTTATTTGATTTCTATCCTAGGCCTCATGCAAGTGTTTGGGTTAGGGTTATATACTTCCCTTCACTTTTTCCACCTTGCAATGATCCTGCAAATAAAAAAAAACCCCTTAAAACTTGAATAGAACAGAATAGAACAGAATAGAACAGAACAGAATAGAACAGAACAGAACAGAACAGAACAGAACAGAACAGAACAGAATAGAATAGAATATAATAGAATAGAATAGAATAGAATTGAATTGAATTGAATCGAATTCTTTATTTAGCCAAGTCCCTTCTAGCACTGATGATGTTACCTAGTTGGATAATGAAACATCTGCAAGAAAACAACCAAGCTCAGAGAGCACCAAGGAACCCATAAGATATTTTCTGTTCATCCTGCTTGGTTGGATAATTATTCTTATTTAGTGTGAGAGACACAACCTGCATGGATACTGTAATAATAAGTTTATCAATCCAGAAGCTAAACACAGATTAGGAAGTTAGTTGCTAGAGTCAGACTGTTGATCCATCTAATTCACTAAGTCAATGTGGATGGTAAGTTTTTTTCCACTATAGAATAGAATAGAACTGGAAGGGACCTTGGAGGTCTTCTAGTCCAACCTCTTGCTCAAGCAGGAGAACCTGTACTATTTCAGATAAGTGGCTGTCTATTCTCTTCTTAAAAACCTGATGAAGCATCCACGATTTCTGAAGGTAAGCTATTCCATTGGTTAATTGTCCTCACAGTTAGGAAGTTTCTCCTCAATTCCAGGTTGCTTCTCTCTTTGATCAGTTTCCAACCATTGTTTCTTGTCCTGCCCTCTGGTGCTTCTTGAGTGCAAGATTAAATCTGAAATGCAAAAACCCATGTCTCATCATTTGTATGACACAAGGCACAATATTGTAAGATCATTTCACATTGTTTGAAATTGCAAGCATAAAAATAGTTCCTGGGATTGCTGTGCCTTCAGCAATCATTGAATACGCATCTCTTAAAATGGGAGAGTTGTTTTCTTGGTATGAACATTCGGTGATTATTTTGACGGCAGCCTTGAGTTCACCTAGTGGTGAAGGGTGTTTGTGCCCATGTCAGGCAGCAAGCTCATTTGCACAGCCATCTTTTCAACATATATTCTCTTTGTAGAAAACGCAGGCAGATTGTGCATTTGACAACATACAGAAATAATTCATTTCCCAGACAGGCGCTTCTAGTCAAAGTTGTTGTATTTTGCATTCAAGCAAGAAATGAAAAAAGAGAGGTTCAAAAGGACAAATTGCTACAGGCTGTTTGGGTTGGATTTGGCGACCCAGAAATTATAGTTAGTCTACATCAGAGGTGTCAAACTCGCGTCATCACGGCGTCATCACGTGACGTATCGGGACTTTTTCCCCCTTTGCTAAACTGGGCGGGGGCAGGGCCAGCACGTGATGCATCCAGCCCGTGGGCCATGAGTTTGACACCCCTGATCTACATATGATAGAAAAAGTCCTCAGCTTCATTATTCAGCGACTGTTCAAACTTACAACAGCATTGAATGAGGGAGATTTATGACTGGTCATCAGAGTTCCAGCCATCACAAGTGTTCTTGCAGTCATGCAATCATGATTTCTGATGTTCACTGCCTGTTTCCCACAAGCAAAGTCAATGGAGAAGCTGGCAGGAAGTCAGAAGCTGCATTTGCGTGAGGTCCTCACTCAGTGATCCATGTGGTTCTTGCTTAATGATGGCAACTAGGATTATTGGAACTGCAATTGCTGAGTAGCATAGTCACATGACATTGCACTTTACAAATAGTCATTCTGGTTCCAATTGCTGTTAACTGAGGTCTACCTGTGTAGCTTCTCCTTCAGCTAGCTAATTGATATATTTATTTTAAAGTTGGTATGCTGCTCTTCAAAAATGGACTTTCCCCATCAGCACATTCAGAGAAAATGCTCCATACCAGACTATTATGAGCTGTTATTCTTCAGAACAGACAACACTGTTCTAAAACAAGAATGATTAGGGGCTGAAGGGATACAAAACATACGAAGAGCAGTTGCAGGGACTGGGTATGTCTAGTCTAATGAAAAGAAGGATGAGGGGTGACATGATAGCAGTGTTCCAATATCTCAGGGGCTGCCACAAAGAAGAGGGAGTCAAGCTATCCTCCAAAGCACCTGAGGGCAGGACAAGAAGCAATGGGTGGAAACTCATCAAGGAGAGAAGCAACTTAGAACTAAGGAGAAATTTCCCAATGGTGAGAGCAATTAACCAGTGGAACAACTTGCCTCCAGAAGTTGTAAATGCTCCAACACTGGAAGTTTTCAAAAAGAGACTGGACAACCAGTTCTCTGAAATGGTATAGGGCAGGGGTGTCAAACTTAAGGCCTGCGGGCCGGAACTGGCCCACGGGGTGCTTAAATCTGGCCCACGGAAAACAGCAAAGGCCAGGCCCATGGTGCCTCTGCCAGCATCCCTCCCGAGCTCCATTTTCTCTGGCAGAGGGTGGTAGGAGGACGTCGCAGCTGGAAATGGAGCTCGGGAGCCCATTTTTTCTGGCAGAGCACAAGCGCCCTCGACATGAGTGACATCGAGCTGGCCACGCCCCCTGCCCCCCCCCAAGGTCAAACACAATCCTGATGCACCCTCAATGAAATCGAGTTTGACATCCCTGGTATAGGGTCTTCTGCTCAAACAGGGGGTTGGACTAGAAGACTTCCAAGGTCCCTTCCAACTCTATTATTCTATCTTCTATATTCACCAACTAAATAGACAAATAATCCAAACAAGTGTAGGGCATAAGCCTTTCTCCAAGCAAATTGGAATAGATAGGCTATAAAATGAAGATTAAGGATTCCTAGTTAGGGAAAATTGCAAGACAGTGAATGCCTAATTCTGGATCAGGTATCACTTCTGGGCTCAAAGTTTTCTCCATAGACATGAGGATTTAGAATCTTACATTCCCTACTTTTCCATGATGCTTGTTCCATAGTGATTTATTGTGTTTACATAATGTACTTAAACATGGTTTCTGAACCACTGGGCTTTTCAATGCATTAAGTAAAAATGCACTAAAGTAAAAAATAAATCAACATGCAGGTTTGCATAAGATTGCAAACCACAAAAACACCCAACCAAGTTCAGTGTAGCATTAACCAGATGATTTACTAACTGTAGTTATGAAACATAGCTATGATAAATAACTCAGCCATATGCAGATTCTATGATTGCAGAGTTAGAGAGTAGCAATAATAGTATAAGGATCACAAGGATATCTTATACTAGCATAAGGATCATAATAATTTCTTACAGGAGCTATCCAGATTTCCCAAAGGAGCTATATCAGCCAATGGATCCACAACATATGGCTCCAAGTCATGCTACCAAATTTGGGGGACATAATTGCTAAAATTATCTGGTTTCTAACCTGGAGTGGCATGGCGGCCTAGAAGTGGAGCTGTCACCTCACAATCAGGAGGCTGTGAGTTCAATCCTAGGTAGTGGCAGATATTTCTCTCTCTGGGTGCAAAGAAAAAATATCTGCTGCGAACTTTGCATAGGCATCAGGAAGGGCATCCGGCCAGTAAACGCTCAGCTCCATTCAGTTGCCCTGACTCCACCCTGTTTCAAGGGATTACAGGGTCATTAAAAAGAAAAAAAAATGTGGTTTCTTACCTTTTCAGGAAAAAAAAGGTAAACAGGCCTTTATTATCTAAAGTTCCTACTTTCTGATTCTAATGCTAGCCTTACTAATACTGTGGCTAATTTTGGTGTTCCTGTAATTAAAATGCATAATTAAATATTATATCCTGGACTGTTAAGTTTTTGGTTTTATGTTTTTATCTGGGTTATTGATTTTAATAACAATTAAGTAAAGGGAAAGAACATTGGAAACTCAATTTTATTACTCAGCTTAATGTCAAGCATCTCTATGAATTAAACCACAGTGTGCATTTTCAAGCTGCACCCAAAACAACATTTCAGTTTCAGTAGAAGCTATTTACTGTAGCAGCTTAAGTCATTAGAAGCAATCCTGTGTTATTTTTGGCATCCAAAGCCAGCTTACTATAGTCTTCTTAACGATTAAAATGATTGCAGAATTAGAGTAACCACAATTTCCATTTTGAGATGTGTATGTTAATAATAAAAAGGGCAAAGGTACATGGAATATAGCATGCAGATTTGATCTTAGGATGTTATATCTTCACAGATTCCATGAATTCATTTTTCTATGCTCCTTTTTTGGGGAGCAGCTGGACTAGGCTGCAGGATAAAGATTTTTCTTTAGAATTCACACCCAAGAAAATGAACCAGGTTGCCCATCATCATTAATCATTTTTGTCTCTCCCATACTGCTCCCACTCCTAACCCCCACTAAATTGGTGGGATTTGCTTCGATTGAACTAAACAAGGAATAAACTCTGAACTATAGAATTATATGTTAGTGCTAACATACAGTACATGATAAGCACCTTATAAATAGAGCAACCAGAATGATTAGGGGACTTCATAAAACATATGAAGAACGGTTACAGGAATTGGACATGGCTAGTCTAGTGAAGAGAAGGACCAGGGGAGACATGATAGCAGTGTTCCAATATTTGAGGGGCTGCGACAGAGAGGAGGGGGTCAAGCTATTTTCCAAAGTATCTGAAGGCCAGACAAGGAATAATGGATGGAAACTGATCAAGGAGAGATTCAACCTGGAAATAAGGAGAAACTTTCTGACACTGAGAACAATCAACCAATGGAACAACTTGCCTTCAGAAGTTATGGGAGCTTCATCATTGGAGGCTTTCAAGAAGAGATTGGACTGCCATTTGTCAGAAATGATGTAGGGTCTCCTGCTTGGGTGGGGGGTTGGACTAGATGACATAAGGTCCCTTCCAACTCTGTTAATCTGATCTGATCTGAATTAAAGTTCTGATATAAATGGAATAGAATAGAATAGAATAGAATAGAATAGAATAGAATAGAATAGAATAGAATAATAGTAATAGTAATAGTAATAGTAATAGTAATAGTAATAGTAATAGTAATAGTAATAATAATAATAATAATAATAGAATTAGAATTAGAATTAGAATTAGAATTAGAAATAGAAATAGAAATAGAACAGAGCAGAGCAGAGCAGAACAGAACAGAACAGAACAGAATAGAATTCTTTATTGGCCTTTAAGTTCTTTAAGTGTGATTGGACACACAAGGAATTTGTCTCCAGTGCATAAGCTGTCAGTGTACACACATACAACAACAAAGTGATAGGTCATAGATCAAAAATCATAGTTACAATCATTAATCATAAGATACCAATGGGAGAAGACAGCTGGAAAGATGAGGAGAAAAGATGAGAAATGAGAAGATGAGAAAGATGATAATAGAAATACAGTACAGCCCTACTACACGGGTAAATTTCTTAGGCCTAAGACAGTGCTGTGGGAATTAAGGGTTCAGCAGAGTGATGACATGGGGGGGGGGGAGGACGACTGTCTTTCAGTCTAGCTGTTTTGGCATGCAATGCCCTATATTCTTGTGTTCTGTAGTTCACTGTAGTTCAGTTCTTCTTCAGAGAACTGAAGAAGCTTCTTGGATGAGAAGCGAAATGTCTTCAAAGAAAAACCAGAAAGTCCAGTTGCCTCTTGAAAAAAGCACCTTTGGGACAACCATGACCTGGATGACTGAGAATCTCCACAGACATGAACCAGGAGAGAGTCCAAAAGTACTACAAGTTTATTTCATGCTACCTAAACACAAGAATCTGAACGACTAATGGTAAAGGAGAATTGGCTTCTGATAAGGGTCAATGGACTTCCAAGGGGGCTGGACTTGGGTCTCATACAGGGACCCAAGTATGAGGGACATACAACACTGATGTGTTTGGCTCTGCCTTTAGGTTTAGCCTGGTCGTCTCCTACAATTTCTCCCATAGCAGAAACTATAAAGGTAGTGCAGTATTCATGGTTTGTGCTTTCTGTCTGGACTATCTCAAAAGGGTGACAGCCAGCCAGCAAGTTCTCTGTGCATTTTAGTTGATGTTTTTGACTAGTTTTCTAGCCAAGAGCCCAGCAAATAAAGGACCCAGCTAGCATGTCAAATAAGGCCCTGGCTGACACATGCTATAGCAGGGGTGTCAAACTGGATTTCTTCGAGGGCCGGATCAGCATTGTAGTTCTCCGCGGGCCAGCCAGAAGGGGGAGATGGAATGGACGACCTCCTACAGCACTTTGCCAGTCAAAACGGGGCACAGGGGGCTGCATGTGGCTCCCGCGTGGCCCATTTTCAGCCTGGACGGCCTCCTGCAACACTTTGCCAGCCAAAATGCCTGCCCCTAGAAGATAGGCTCAAGATCCATACGGATCTTGACAGACTTGAGCGCTGGGCCCTATCTAACAAAATGAAATTCAATGTAGAGAAAAGTAAAGTCCTACACTTAGGTAAAAAAATCCAAAAGTATACATATACTGTAAACTGGGTGAAACCAGGCTTAATAGCAGTGACTGTGAGAGGGATCTTGGAGTCCTAGTGGACAACCAGCTAAACATGAGCCAGCAGTGTGCAGCGGCAGCCAAAAAAGCCAATGCAATCCTAAATTGCATTAACAGAGGGATACAATCGACATCAAGTGAGGTACTCTTACCACTCTATAAAGCCTTAGTTAGACTGAACCTGGAGTATTGCATCCAGTTTTGGTCACTGCACTATAAAAAAGATATTGAGACTCGAAGATCAGGAGGAACTTTCTGACAGTGAGAACAAACAACCAATGGAACAGAAGTTGCCTTCGGAAGTTGTGGGAGCTTCATCACTTGAGACTTTCAAGAAGAGATTGGACTGCCATTTGTCAGAAATGGTGTAGGGTCTCCTGCTTGAGCAGGGGGTTGGACTAGATGACCTACAAGGTCCCTTCCAACTCTGTTAATCTAATCTTAATCTGCTCCCCCCCCACACCCCATTTTGGCTGCCAGAGGCACCGCGGGCCAGTCCTTTGCTATTTCTAGGCCGGCCCCGCAGGCCAGATTTAAGCACCCCATGGGCTGGATCCGACCTGCGGGCCTTGAGTTTGACACACCTGTGCTATAGCATGCGTGTTATAGCAGCATGTATCTATGTGTAAAAGCACACATGTGCTATGTGTAAAACACATGTTTTATTCATTTGACTGTCATAGCTTTGTCTCCGTTTCATAGAAATAATGCTTGAACAAGTTGTTCACCCCAACCCCCCCCACACCCCCCCCCACACATCATATATCATGGTTACAGATGTGTAACATTAGGAATGCAGTTTTCTTGGTTGGCTGATGTTCCACTCCAGATATTGAAAATCACAGCACTAACCTTTGCTGCTAGTTTAGTCCTAAGAGAGGGCTATCCAGAGGCCAGTCCAATATTTGTTTTACCCAAATCTAGTATTTGCTTTACAATCAATGAAATGAAGTTCTGATTAGAGTTCCATCAGGCAAGAGATCACTGGCTTGTACAAATATTTATTCATGAACCCAAAGCTACATTTCCCGCTTATTTCCCTTCCTAGAAGGTCATCAAGGGAGGTAGAACTATAAGTGGGTTTCAACTAGATTGAATAAAGAATGTTTCCTTTGCATCGGTTCATTTGCAAATTGAACTCTTGTTTAAGTGCTCAATTTTGTAAATATAATTGGGTTGAATCTTTCTGGAGAGAAAGAAAAAATATTTATAAAATCATCTCTTCATTAGGTCCAAAAGAACAGGACATTCAGACTATTACACTAAACTTTCAGCTGTCTTCAGTGTTGTAACATGCTACTGTATTTGTTGCCATTTTAATGTTATTGTGGAGATAAATGGGTACCTATCAAGAACTTAAGCCTAGATGTTGCCGTTTAATTTAGAATTTACAAGTCAGATAGTGAAGGTGGTTTACACAGCAGAAGATACCAGGATAATTACACTTAACAAAAGAGTTTATTAATGAAAATCCAGTACTTACCGTGTGGAGAGATTCCTTTCACAACAGAGAGATTGGGCAGAGAAGGCATGTTGTGGGTACCATCTACTAGGGACCTACATTTGGTGGGTCCCAGGAGGTGAGCCTTCTGTGCTGTGGCACTCAGCCTATGGAGCCTTCTCTGCCCCATACCGAAGTGAGATCAGCACCATTCGTGTTATCAGTCTGAAGTCGCTCAAGATCTGGTTATCTCACCATGCCTGGTGGCCCTAGGGAGCTGGAGACATTCTTACATGGCTCCATTGTAGTTGAACTTCTATTCTCTCTATGTGCTTTATATCTTTTAAATTTTCACAGTGTTTTAACAATCACTTTTAATATTTTTATAATGATTGATTTTTATAGTTGTTTTATTGATTATTATTGATTATTATTCACTGTCTTGAGTTACTTCTTGTGACATGGGTGGTCATCTAAATATGATTAATAAATAAATAAATAAACTCCTATGATGAGCCAAAGGGTAAAAATTCTAGCCCAACACCCTGCTCAAGCAGGATACCATTTCAGACAAATGGCTGTCCAGTCTCTTCTTAAAAATCTCCACTGATGGAGCACCCACAACTTCTGAAGGCAAGTCATTCCATTGATTAATTGTTCTAACTGTCAGGAAATTTCTCTTTAGTTCTAAGTTGTTTTTCTCCTTGATTAGTTTCCATCCAATATTTACAATGAAATGAATAGAATAGAATAGAATAGACTTTTTTATTGGCCAAGTGTGATTGGACACACAAGGAATTTGTCTTGGTGCATATGCTCTCAGTGTACATAAAAGAAAAGATAAGTTTGTCAAGAATCACAAGGTACAACACTTAATGATAGTCCGGGTACAAATAAGCAATCAAATCATAGTAGGAACCAGTCAATATAAATTGTAAGGCTACAAGCAACAAAGTTACAGTCATACAGTCATTTGTGGGAGGAGATGGGTGATGGGAACGATGAGAAGATTAATAGTAGTGCAGACTTAGTAAAATGAAAATATTTACAG
>QLTV01003454.1:850389-872223 GCA_003457575.1 Thermophis baileyi
ACTTGGATTTAAGTAAGGCATTTGAAAAAGTAGACCACAACCTACTTCTTAGTAAACTAGAAAAATGTGGGATAGATGGCATCACCGCCAGATGGATTTGTAACTGACTGACAAATATGTAGCCCTTAATGGAACTATATCTACATGGAGGGAAGTGGGGTACCCAAGATTCTGTCTTAAGCCTAGTACTCTTCAATATCTTCATAAATGATTTAGATGAGGGAACAGAATTCATCAAATTTGCAGACAACATCAAGCTGGTGGAAATACCAGCACCCCAGAAGATAGGCTCAAGATCCAGATGGATCTTGACAGACTTAAATACTGGGCCCTATTTAACAAAATGAAATTCAATGTAGAGAAAAGTAAAGTCCTTCACTTAGGTAAAAAAAAACCAAAAGTATAGGTACAGTATATGTGGTACCTTGCTTAATAGCAGTGACTGGGAGAGGGATCTTGGAGTTCTAGTGGACAACCAGCTAAACATGAGCCAGCAGTGTGCAGCGGCAGCCAAAAAAGCCAATGCAATCCTAAATTGCATTAACAGAGGGATACAATCTAGATCAAATGAGGTAGTAATACCACTCTATGGTATTAGTACCTCAGCCTTAGTTAGACTGAACCTGGAGTATTGCATCCAGTTTTGGTCACCGCACTATAAAAAAGATATTGAGACTCTAGAAAAAGTGCAGAGGCGAGCAACCAGGATGATCAGGGGACTGGAGACTAAAACATATGAAGAGCGGTTGCAGGAACTGGGCATGGATAGTCTAACGAAGAGAAGGACCAGGGGAGACATGATAGCAGTGTTCCAATATTTGAGGGGCTGCCACAGAGAGGAGGGGGTCAAGCTATTCTCCAAAGCACCTGAAGGCCAGACAAGGAATAACGGATGGAAACTGATCAAGGAGAGATTTAACCTAGAAATAAGGAGGAACTTTCTGACAGTGAGAACAATCAACCAATGGAACAGCTTGCCTTCGGAAGTTGTGGGAGCTTCATCACTTGAGACTTTCAACAAGAGATTGGACTGCCATTTGTCAGAAATTGTGTAGGGTCTCCTGCTTGAGTGGGGGGTTGGACTAGATGACCTACAAGGTCCCTTCCAACTCTGTTAATCTAAAAACTCTCTCTCAGCCCTAGGAAGAAGTAGGAAATGGAAAATCACTTCCAAATCCTGCCAAGAAAGCTCCATGGATTACTCCAGCAATCAATATTGACTTGAAAGCTTCCGAAAACCTTCTAGATCAGGGATCTCCAACCTTGGCAACTTTATGACTTGTGGACTTTAACTCCCAGAATTCCTCAGCCAGCCATAATAAAATTGCCAAGGTTGGAGACCCCTGATCTAGATCATAAAGAATAACATCATAAACCTTGATCTTCACTTCCACACACAACCTCCATCCCAAACCATGAAGGAGCATTGGATCCTGGCTTCTCTCACTTAGAGTCCAATGTGGGAGAATTGAGATTGATCTTCTACCCATATGTTTCTGCTTTCTTTGAGACACCAAGACCCAGCATAGAAGAAGCGACTGGAATATCTCCAAAGAGACCCAGAACTCTGCTAGGCCAGGCTCCTATTTTGAATACACTTGAGGCCGTGCAGTACCTTTAATGTTGCAGAAGGTGGCTTTTTGTTCTTTCACCCCACATTAAAAAGCTTTCCTTGTGCCTAAAGTTTAAATTTCCATTCTTCATCTGGCTCAATGACAACAAGAAAGTTATGATTAAGTTGTCAGCAGACTAAATACAGCTTGTGTTACAGTAGAATTTGCCATTGCTAATAAGGACTTAACAGTGGCTGTCAAAATTCATTGTTCGGAGACTTCAGAGGTTGTCAGGTGCGATTACAGCATCCCAGCCACAGTGTTTCCTGCAGCAAGGCCACACGTGACAGGATTTCTTTGCACCTTATTATCAGGGTCATACTTAATTGAAACCCATTTCTGGCATACGGCAGGACCAACAGGCATTTGAGAAAGCAGTATTTTCATTTTCTTCTCATTGCAGAGCCACGCAATGATCTGGGGATTGTGAGAAACTGAGAAACTTTGATCGATTCAAGGGCAGAGGTGAAATCCAGCAGGTTCTGACAGGTTCTGGAGTAATAGTGGAAATTTTGAGTAGTTTGGAGAACCGGTAGAGGACATTTTGAGTAGTTCGGAGAACCGGCAAATACCACCTCTGGCTGGCCCCAGAGTGGGGTGGGAATGGAGATTTTGCAGTATCCTTCCCCTGGAGTGGGGAGGGAATGGAGATTTTGCAGTATCCTTCCCCTGCCACGCCCACCAAGCCACGCCCACCAAGCCACACCATGCCCACCAAGCCACGCCCAGAGAACTGGTAGTAAAAAAAATTGGATTTCACCACTGTTCAAGGGTGTTTTTTTTATCCACACAGAGTACATTTTCTCCAATAGTGACATCTTAGATTAAACTAGACAGCGGTTTACTACTTCCTGAATCATAGGATGTAAGGACGAGTGGAAATTTTCCAGATTTTTAGTTATAGCTATGACTTCCAGCTTGAAGGTCTGCTGGCTTATTAGCTCATTAATAAATAATTAGAGGCATTTGTAAGCAATGAATTAACTTTGGCCAGAGCAATTAGCTTATTTGTGCCTTTGCCTGCTCAAAGTAACACATTTCTTTTACACCTATTGGCAAAGGCTAGAGAGGTCACCCACAAAAATGTCATAGGTTGTCCACAAATATCTCCTGTATAGACCACCTGACAGGTTGTGGCTTTGACCTTCAGCTAAGATATCTTGCAACAAAGCTGTATTGGAGTCAAGGAATGATGTGATATTTAACTTATGCTGTAATTGGGAGCATTCGAACAAAGATCCGGAGGTAAGCAAAGTTTATTATTAGTATAGTAAAAAAACACAGCCACAGCTAGTCAACCTATGTGATAATGAAGTAGAATTAAATAATTGATGGAGTGATATTGGATGCCTTGGCTTTGTGCGCATGTGCGACTGACATGTAACTTTGTGACCTATCAGCAGTTCTCTCACTTTTGCTTCCTGTAGTAAATTTGGTCTACTGTTAAGGCACCAGGCTAGAAAGTGGGAGGCCATGAGTTCAAGTCCTACCTTAGCCATGGCATCCAGCTAGGTGACTTTGGACCACTCACATTCTCTCAGTCCAACCCACCTCACAGGTTTGTTATTGTGGGGGAAAAAGGAGGAAGGAGTATTGTAGGTATCTGCCTTGAGTTATTTGTAAAAATAATAAAGGCGAGATATGAATGAATGAATGAATGAATGAATGAATGAATGAATGAATGAATGAATGAATGAATGAATGAATGAATGAATGAATACTGTGTCTGATTTCTGGCAGACTCCTTGGGTGTGAAACCCAGAGGTGTCTTCTTCTGCTTATGTACAGAAATAAAAGAGTTTTGTCTTTCCTCAATTCCTGTGTTGGCTTCTTCACACTGGGTTGTCCCACCTAGACGGCCAACAAGAAAGAGGACCATCAATGCTGTCTGCTAGGTAGTGACAGTAGAAGTGCTTCTGGTTCTCTAGTCTCAAAGTGGATTTTGTGAACTATGAAATTGTCAATTGTCCACTGGGAGACACAGAATGTTAGGTAGATAGACAGGTGAGCTACCTATCAGGCCTTTCCCTATAGCCTTTTGTCCTTGTTAGATGGAAAAATAAATTCCTCCAAGAATATCCACACTGTTTTCTGTGCAAAGAACCAACACACAGAATTAATTACAAGTTAAAGCTTCAATATTCTGCGGAGCCCAAATAGGTCTAGATTAGAAGTGGAAAGAAAGCTTTTTTACAACTTGCTTAGCAGAAGCAGATGGACTTTTTAATTGTTTCAGTTTTGAGGCATGCCATTCCCAACTTTTCTCCATGTGTTATTACCCTACTTCAAAATTCACACTTCAGAACTTTCCGATCAATAGCTGTCCATGATTACAGAGCAGCTACGATTAATATCTTGTCAGAGGTGTTTGATTTACAGCAGTGGTGAAATCCAATTTTTTTTTACTACCGGTTCTGTGGGCGTGGCTTGGTGGGCGTGGTGTGGCTTGGTGGGCGTGGCTTGGTGGGCGTGGCAGGGGACGGATACTGCAAAATCCCCATTCCCTCCCCACTCCAGGGGGAAGGATATTGCAAAATCTCCATTCCCACCCCACTCTGGGGCCAGCCAGAGGTGGTATTTGCTGGTTCTCCGAACTACTCAAAATTTCCGCTACCAGTTCTCCAGAACCTGTCAGAACCTGCTGGATTTCACCCCTGATTTACAGGCAGATTAATCAAGAACGTAATAGCAATCAATATTAAAAAGAGTTATAGGTTTTGGGACATGTCAGGGGCTGCTTTCAACAATGCTAAAATGCATTTATTTATTGATTACACAAATGTATATGGCCACCAGCTCACACAGAGGTGACTCTGCGTGGCTTGCAACATTAAAAAATCCACAGCATAAAAACCCATAAGTAAATAAAACAAGGATAAAGTTAAATTTTGGGTAACTTTTTCACCGTCGTCAAATTGGCTAACCGCCAGATGACATCAGTTGAAAACCCCTGTAATGTACGCATGTAAGGCTATTTTGGAATTTTTCTAGAGATACCTGTTCCATCAATGGTTCATCCTCATATTTTCCCATATTTGTGACAGCACTAGACAGTTTGGAAAAAATTCTAAATTCCAAAATAATCTTACATGAATAGATGGATTGCTTGGTTTTTAAAATTTTAAAAATTTAGCTTTATGCTTGTTTGTACCAGGGGTGGGTTCCTTCTGGTTCGGACCGGTTCTCCCGAACCGGTAGTGGCCCGCTGGTGACGTCACAATGACATCACCGAACCGGATCAGTTGGTGCCGGCCCATGGGGGCCGCCATCTTGTTTTTGAATTTTTTTTGAATTCTTTTTTTTTGAATTTTTAAATTTTTTTTTTCCTTCTGAGCATGCGCAGAAGCTGACTTCCGGCACTGTGCATGCAGTCGCCATCTTTTTTTCAGCTTTGTTTTTTGTTTTTGTTTTTTCAGATTTTTTGTTACTGCGCATGCGCGTGCACGCAAAGCGCGCGTGCACCCACGAGGCATGCCCACGCGGCACAGGAGGGAGTGAACCGGCAGCGAGGTAAGTTGGAACCCACCCCTGGTTTGTACCACCTGAACGGGTTTCCTACTTTCACCCTTCGAAATAAGTATGTTTAGGATTGTACTGTAAGGCAATGGTTCTCAACCTTGGCCACTTGAAGAGGTGTGGACTTCAACTCCCAGAATTCCCCAACCAGCCAGCTGTAAGGTATATAACAGTGATGGCGAACCTTTTAGACACCGAGTGGCCAAACTGCGAGCGCGCATGCCCAAACTGAAAGGTGCGCACGCATGAACACGCACATGTGCGCACATGCGTTCACGCATGCACAGACATGCATGAACACACATGCATGGACATGGGCAGACGTGCGCATGCACGGACATGCATATATGTGCACATGCATGGACATGTGTGCATGCACAGCAGAGACCCGAAGACCAGCTGGCCGGCGGGAGGCGGGGCATCCCAACACCGGCAGCGCAGCAAGAGGTAAGATCTTTTTCATTCGTGAGCTTCTGTTTTGTCGTTTGCAGGGAAACAGAAGCTCACAAAAGAAACGCCACAGAGATCTGACCTGGGGCGACGGTGCACGTGCCAGCAGAGAGGGCTCTCCGTGCCACCTCTGGCACGCGTGCCAGAGGTTCGCCATCCCGGGTATATAAGATCTAGTATATTTAGGATTCCATAGGCCAAACAAATACTTTCTCTTTGTATCTGAAAAAAAAAAACCCTCAAAAGAGAAAATAAAATAAGTGCAGGATTTATTTTTAATTAACCATTCTCTAATAACTGCTCCTTTCCTTTAATTTGCACAGAAATCTTGAATGTTTTTTGCATCAGCATTTTTAAAAAGAGAAATTGTGCATTGTTATGCCCCGCACAGGAAGAACCTGAGCAAGCATGGCTGCTTATTTTGAGAAAACAGATCAAACCTAGAGGGAAGCTGTGTCCATTTAACACATTATTTTGCATTTATGTAATACATTTCAATAGAGAAAATGCTGTGCAAATATTAACGAAGTACACCGCATGGTGCTCCTCAGAGGCAGGCAAATGTTTATTCTGCCTGTTGTTTTCCCCCTTCTCTTTTGCCAGTTAGCTTAGGTTTTTATTTTCTCCTCACAATGCCAACTAGGTGGATAGATTGCAAAATACTCAGGTTGGAATGCCATGATATGAAGGTAGGATTGGGTCACCCCTGTAGTATTGCACGGATGAGACCACACTTGGAATACTGTGTCCAATTCGGTTCACCATGATACAAAAAAGTTGTAGGAAGAGTGCAGAGAAGAGCAACAAAGATGATGAGGAGACTGGAGGATAAAACATAAAATGAATAGCAATAGCAATAGCACTTAGACTTATATACCGCTTTACAGTGCTTTACAGCCCTCTCTAAGCGGTTCACAGAGTCAGCATATTGCCCCCAACAATCTGGGTCCTCATTTTACCCACCTCGGAAGGATGGAAGGCTGAGTCAACCTTGAGCCTGGTGAGATTTGAACCGCTGAACTGCAGGTAGCAGTCAGCTGAAGTAGCCTGCAGTACTGCACTCTAACCACTGCGCCACCTCGGCTCTTGGTTGTGGGGAAATGGGTATGTCCAGTCTAACGAAGAGAAGGATGAGGGGGGACATGATAACTCTCTTCCAGTATTTGGACGGTGTCACAGACATGAGGGGGTTGACCTATTCTCCAAAGCATTGAAGGCAGGACAAGAAGTAATGGGCACAAGATCATTACAGAGAGATACAACCTAGAACTAAGGAGAAATTTCCTGTCAGCAGGGGTGGGATTCAAAATTTTTAGCAACCGGTTCTCTGCCTGGTTGCTGGGTGGGCGTGGACATGGTGGGCATGGCCTACTCGGTCTCCTGCACCATGGTGGTGGTGGGTGGTGGTGTTTTCGCCCTCCCCAGGCTCCGGAGGCTTTCCTCGAGCCTCTGGGAGGGCGAAAACAGCCTCCCCCGGGCTACGGAGGCCCTCCGGAGGCTGGAAACTGGCCCATTTCCAGTCTTCTGGAACTTCTGGGAGGCCCATTTTTCACCCTCCCCAGGCTCTGGAAGCTTTCATTGAGCCTCCAGGAGGGCGAAAACGTCCTCCCCTGGGCTCCAGAGACCTTCCGTAGGCTGGAAACTGTCCCGTTTCAGGACTTCTGGAACTTCCGTGAGGCCCATTTTTCACCCTCCCCAGGCTCCGGAGGCTTTCCTCGAGCCTCTGGGAGGGCAAAAATGGCCTCCCCGGGTCCCGGAGGCCCTCTGGAAGCTGGAAATGGGCCCTTTTCCAGACTTCCAGAACTTCTGGGAGACCCGTTTTTCACTCTCCCAGAGCCTCCGCACGGGCCCTGCACTTACCTGGCATCCAAAATGGGCCGTGTGGAGACTCCTGGGAGGGGCAGGGTGGGTGGGGCCAGCCAGTCCTTGTAACTACCGGTTTGGCGAACCAGATGTAAAATTAGCATACAGTTCGCCCGAACCGGTCCGAACTGACTGAATCCCACCCCTGCCTGACAGTGAGAACAATTAATCAATGGAATGACTATGGAGATTTTCAGTCATCCAGGTCATGGTTGTCCCAAATATGCCTTTTCAGGAGGCAACTGTGTTAAATCCTTAACGCGAGGGGAAAGTACTGAGGCGAGCCAGGACGTGAGTCGGAACAAGCCTTTATTAAGGCTAACAGATTAACAGCAACTACAACAGAAGAACAGCTTCGTACAGCCAGCAAAAAGCCGGTCGCGTCTGACAGCTCTTTTATAGCCGGCTGTCAGACGTGCCAGCCAATGGGAATGCTCTAAACTCCTGATCTCAGGCAGCTTGCGTTATAGCCTATCAGAGAGGTTCCTAGGCAGGCTTGCTCGTCCTGAGGGGACATAGCACCTCTCCCCTCTCGGATGGCGCACGCGTAGTCGTTCAGATAGGCGGGGCGCCTGCGCGGCCGAGTCGAGCGCTGGAGTTCGGGAACAACTGGAGGAGGCGAAGGTGGGAGCGGCTGGTCAGCAGGCAGCAAGACTGGTGAGGCTTCCGGACGCAGGAGAGGCGTGCAGTGGTCATTGGAGGCGGACAGGCATACCGGTAAGTCATCCGCAGGAGTGCCGGACTGGGGGGCGTGGTCAACGGCGTCGGGCTGGGAACACGGAGTTGCGGCTGGCACCGAGGAACTAGGTGGTGGGTCGACGGTGAGTGTGAGTCGCCCACGTAGCTGGTCGAGGTGCCGGTGCCAAGTTCGGCCGTCGGCCAACTCTACCCTGTAGGAACAGGGGCCGGTTACTTGGACAATTGTGCCTGGTAACCAGCGAGGTTCCCCCCCGAAGTTCTGAGCGTAGACCGCGTCGCCCTCTTTAAACCCCCTGGGCCAGCTGGACGAGTCAGTGGGGG
Organism: Thermophis baileyi; assembly: GCA_003457575.1. Classification (NCBI taxonomy): domain Eukaryota; kingdom Metazoa; phylum Chordata; class Lepidosauria; order Squamata; family Dipsadidae; genus Thermophis; species Thermophis baileyi. The sequence goes on from QLTV01003454.1 coordinate 858,852, forward strand.
TGGCAGGCGAATATAGAGGGTGCAAGCGGTCGAGGTCAGTGCGGAGGCGGCATCCCAGTAGCAACTCGGCCGGGCTGCGATTGGTGGATGGGCATGGGGTGGAATGTTGTGCCAGGAGATACTGCGAGACCCTGTCCTGCCAGTCGGCCGAGTCCAAACGTCTAAGGGCTTCCTTGGCTGACCGCACGGCGCATTCAGCTCTGCCATTGCTGGCGGGATGCCAAGGGGCAACCAGGGCCTGGCGGATGCCATGGGATGCCAGGAACATCTGGAACTGGGTGGACGTCAGCTGCGGCCCGTTGTCCGAGACCAGGACATCGGGCAGCCCGTGGGTGGCGAAAAGCTTCCTCAGAGCCCTGATCACGGCCTCAGACGTGGTGGAGGTCATGAGTTCAAGTTCAACCCACCCTGAGTATGCATCAACCAATACTAGGAATTGACGGCCAAGAAAGGGCCCTGCAAAGTCCAGGTGGACCCGGGACCAGGGGGCACTAGGGGTTTCCCAAGGCCTAGGGTGGGCCGCCAGGGCGGCTGGTTGAGAGCATTGGCATGCCTGGCATCCTGCCACCCATTTGTTGATGGCCCGGTCCATGCCAGGCCACAAAACGTAACCGCTGGGGCGGCTGGTCAAGAGCATTGGCATGCCTGGCATCCTGCCACCCATTCTTCGATGGCCCGGTCCATGCCAGGCCACCAAACGTAACTCCTCCCCAGAGCTTTCATTCTAACTATGCCAGGGTGGCAGTCATGGAGCCGTGCAAGGACAGGTTTATATAGTGGTGGGGGAACTACCACCCTGCTGCCCCACAGGAGGCAGCCCCTCTGTACTGACAACTTGAGCTGCTGAGATTTGTAAGGGCTGAAAACTGGATCGACCCTGCCCAGGGGCCAGCCCCTCCTCACCCAGTCCAGGACCTGGCGCAGAATGGGATCCCTGGCAGAGTGGGAGGCAATGTCATTAGCAGAGAGTGGAGGACCCAATTCCTCAATGAGGAGGACCTCAGAAGCTGGAGCAGGGTCAAAGATGGCCAGGGGGAGGGGGCAGCAACTGAGGCCATCAGCGTTAGAATGGAACTTGCCAGGGCGGTAAAGCAATGTGTAGGAGTAAGCGGCCAGGAACTCAGTCCATCTAGATAGGCGAGGGGAAATGATCAGGGGTGTTTGACGGTCCCCAGCCAAAAGGCCCAGAAGGGGTTTGTGATCAGTGATTAATTCAAAAGGATGGCCATACACATACTCATGAAACTTCCTGACAGCCGCCACCAAGGCCAGGGCTTCCTTATCAGTGTGGCTATAATTACGTTCGGTGGAAGAGAGGGTGCGGGAGAAATAAGCGATGGGCGCCTCCGTGCCATTGGGCAGTCTATGGCTGAGGATGGCCCCAATGCCATATGAGGAGGTGTCAGCGGCCAGGATGAGGGGCAACTTGTGGCTGTACTGGACAAGCACAGCGTCGGATGTTAGAAGACGCTTAACAGCCTCAAAAGCAGCCTGTTCCCGCTCGCCCCACTGCCAAGGGTGTCTAGAATCCAGGAGCCTGTGAAGAGGCTCAGCAATCGTGGCCTTGTGGGGGAGGAACACGCAGTAAAAATTTAGAAGGCCCAGGAAGGCCTGCAATTCGGCCTTGTTGGCCGGGGGCGGGGCCTTCTTGATGGCAGCCACCTTAGAAGGAGTAGGGTGAATACCAGCAGAATCGACCAAGTAGCCTAGGAACTCTACAGAGGGAACCCCCAATTTGCATTTACTCCTCTTCAATTTGAGGCCGGCCTGCCTAAATCGCAGGAGGACACCCCTAACCCTGGAGAGAAGTTCCTGCTTGCTAGAAGCAGAAATCAAGATGTCGTCGAAGTATGGGATGACCCCGGGCAACCCTGAGAGCAGTCTTTCCATAAGATTCTGGAAGAGGCCGGGGGCAACACTAACGCCAAACTGGAGGCGGCGGCACTTAAAGGCCCCCCGGGGGGTGACAATGGTCTGAGCCTCTGCATTGGCTGCAGCCAGTTTGGCGAAGATGGAGCCCCGGCCCAGGGAATGGAGCAGGTGTTGGACGACAGGGACAGGGTAAGGATGCGCCTGCAGTGCCTTATTAAGAGAACATTTATAGTCGGCACACAGGCGAATAGACCCATCTGGCCTAATGGGAACAACGATGGGGGTCTCCCACTTCGCATGGTCAGTGGGCTCCAAGACGCCCTGAGCTATTAACTTATCCAGCTCAGCGTCTACCTTAGGGCGTAGGGCAAATGGAATGCGCCTGGGTTTTAGGCGGATGGGAGCTACCTGGGGGTCTAAGTTGAGGGAAATGGGGGTGCCCACATATTTACCCAAGGAGTCCTCGAAAACGTCAGCAAATTCGGTGGCCAGGTCACTGAAGTCATCACTCGCCGTAGAATGGATGCCAGAGATGCCAAGGCCTAGGGAAGAAGACCAGTCCAGGCCAAGGAGTGAAGGGAGGGACCCAGAGACGACAATCAGGGGAAGGCGGCCCGTGAATGTTCCCTTCTCCACAAGGAACTGGCCCTGCCCCAGGATGGGAATGTTATTTCCCTGATAGTCCCTGAGCCTGATGCTGCAGGGAGTCAAAGAGGCCTGGGAGAGAGAGGGTACCAACTGCTTAAGGGTGCCCCAGGACACTATGCTCCTGGAGGAGCCGGTGTCCACCTCCATGCTACAAGAGGAGCCTTCAATCTTTACAGACAGGTGGATTTTCTTCTTACTCCCCCCAGAGGCCAGGCAGACATCCTCCTCTGCAGTGTCAAAGTCTCTGAGAACCACGAAACAGGCGTCTCTCGGCTTGGGTTGGTTCCGTGAAGGGCGGCGGGACCCCGGCTGGGGGGAAGAGGCTTGCAGGTTGGCGCGGCAGACCCTAGCCAGATGGCCCAGTTTGCCACATCGTCGGCAGGTAGCCGTTTTGAAACGGCAAGAGGCGCGGGGGTGCGCCTCCCCGCACCCGAGGCAAGGCGGCAAGGCAGGTTTTCGCGGAGGGAGCCACTTCTTCTGAGGCATGGGCCGAAGGCGGCTAACGTCGTCCTCGGTGTCCCCGGCCCCCACAGGGTCAGCGTCGTCATAGTGGACAGCTGCATAACGGCTGGCGGAAGTGGTAGTGGGCTGGAACTGTTGGATTTCAGTGGTGGAATTATTTGACATCTCCGCGGCTCTGGCTTCGTCGATGGCAACTTTGAGGGTCAATTCGGAGCGGGCTAGCAGGCGGCGTTGTAGGCGAATGTCTCGCACGCCGCACACAAGTTGCTCGAGAAGGGAGTCGTCTAGGTCAGGAAACTCGCAGTCCAGAGCCGCATCTCGGAGGGAGGCCATGTAGTGGTTAATCGGCTCACCCTCCTTTTGAACTCGCTGCCTAAAAGTGAAACGCCGGGCGATACGTGATGGTGTGGGCGAGTAGTGATTCCTCAGCTTCGTCAGTAGGTCATCCCATGGCACCGTGTAAACTAGCTGAGGGGCGACTAGGGCCCGCACGGTGGAGAACATCTGGTGGCCACAAGCATTCAGGAAATAGGCTCTTTTTTCTTCCGCTGGACACCTCGGTGAGGTCGTTTGCCTGGAGGAAACGCGTCCCACGTTTCTGTGGCTGGGCTATATGCTTCAAAGGAGGTCAGGTTGTTGTTGCTTGCCATCCTGAAAAGGACAGACTGAGGCGTTTGCCTTCATGACGAACAGCTCAAGGTGGCTCAGCTCAATTTGCGGGGGTTTCATCATCCGCTGCCTCAGGATCCCACCTTCATCGCCAGTGTTCTGTCCACAAACTGAGGGGTTAATAACTGAGGCAAGCCAGGATGTGAAACCAAAGAAGCCTTTATTAGGCTTAACAGGAACAGCAACAACCTTAACAATCTAACAGCTCCAGTCAATCAGCGAAACTCTTCGCGTCTGACAGCTCTTTTATAGCTGGCTGTCAGACGGGTCAGCAACTGGACTTTTTTGTTTTTTCTTTGAAGACATTTTGCTTCTCATCCAATGTTCTGACCCAGCCTTAGCAGAAACAAGAAACAGACTCCTTGTCACGAAAAACCCCTCTTTATTTATCTCCTGTGAATTAATGGCATTCACACACCAAAAAGTCCAGGCAATAGTCCTTCAAAGAGTTAACTGCAGTAACAGACCTTATCAGTTCCTTGCGATAATTGCCAGGCCATGAGCTCCCAGCCGCAAAGCTGTAAATTAAGTTCTGACAAGCAGTCTCTGAGGCATGAAACAGGATGAGCCAAATCTTCAGCAATCCGAATGGTTGTCTCCTGCGACCACCCCTCCCCTTTCCTCCTATTTATTCCGCAGCCAGGGAGGGGCCATTCAGCATCCACGTGTGCCTTGCTTCCCGAGTCGACTCCTTGTCCTCAGTTGTTCTCCTCTCCTAACAGCACTGCGCATATGCACATCTAGAACAGGCCCCAGCTGTTCTTCCTCCCCACTTATCTCAGACTCCAAAGGCAGCTGCCTGTCCGGTGGGTGGGAAATGTTGGACGGCCCTGGCTCAGGGGTGAAATGCTACCGGTTCGGCCCAGTCCGGGTGTACTGGTAGCGGCGGCCGCTGGTGGTTCAGTGAACTGGTAGCGGCGGCAGCGCAAGGCTCTGCCCACCCGCCCGGACATCACCATTTTCTTGATTTTAACCCTCTGCGCATGCACAAAGCATTCTGCGCATGCGGAGAGGGTGAAAAAGCACGCGCACAAGCAGAGCGGGGGTGAAAAAGCACGCGCGCAAAGCACGCGCTTCCGAACCAGTAGGAAAGGTAAGTAGATTTCACTGCTGCCCTGGCTCTATCTCTGCATCTGACGCAGAGCATCCATCAGAGCCTTCCCAGACTGCAAAGCTGGCCCAAGTTCCTCCCCAACCTCCTCATCATCTGAGTGTACTGCCAGCTCTGCTGGCAGCTGGTGGGCCACAACATCCAAGAAGCTTCTTCAGCTCTGACTAGATGGTGTGGAATGGAAGGATTTATATTCCTTGCAGACAGCTGGTCATTTGAATTCCTTTAGAGCAGGGCTGTCAAACTCACGGCCTGCGGGCCAGATGCGTCATGCGCTGGCCACACCCATGCCCGGTTTAGCGAAGGGGGGAAAAGTCACGATACGTCATGTGATGCCACCGTGATGACGTGAGTTTGACACCCTTGCTTTAGAGAATCGCTGAGGACACCTGGAGGTTCATTTGTGTCCTCAGGGTCACTCAAATATTGCAAATGGGTTTGGAGCCTTCTTGGCTGCAGGATGTTGTCTGTCCTGTGTCCCTTGGGAGATAGTCCAGTCAGAGCTGAAGAAGCTTCTTGGATGAGAAGCAAAACATCTTCAAAGAAAAAACAAGAAAGTCCAGTTGCCTCCTGAAAAAAACACCTTTGGGACAATCAATGGAATGGATTACCTCCAGAAGTTGTGGATGCTCCATCACTGGAAGTTTTCAAGAAGAGACTGGACAGCCATTTTCCTGGAATAGTATTGGGCAGGGAGTTGGACTAGAAGACCTCCGAGATCCCTTCCAATCCTATTATTCTGTCTTCTATGTTCTAAACAGTCTACAGCTTGAAGTCTCCTTTCTAACAACATATTTCTTTATTAGTTACAATTTCTATGTTCCTCACTTCCAAAAGAAATGCACTGACACCTTCTTCTTCTCTATGTTAAGAAAGTATCTCATTATTTATTTATTTAGTGTGTAAAATACATGGACTTACAATGAACATTAATATTTCACTTAAATTAAAATAACAGTAAAACATGAATATTAAAAAGATCTATATTCAGTCTAGGCCAGTGATGGCAAACCTTTTAGGCACTGAGTGCCCAAACTGCGAGCGTGCATGCCCAAACTGAAAGGTGCGAACGCGGGCATGCGCAAACATAAGTCGATATGCGCATGCGCGGATATGTGCGCATGCACAGCAGAGACCCGAAGACCAGCTGGCCAGCAGGAGGCGGGGCATCCCAACACCGGCAGCGCAGCAAGAGGTAAGATCTTTTTCTTTCGCGAGCTTCTGTTTCGTCGTTTGCAGGGAAACAGAAGCTCACGAAAGAAACGCCACGGAGATCTGACGACGGCGCATGTGCCAGCAGAGAGGGCTCTCCGTGCCACCTCTCTGTGCCATAGGTTCGCCATCACGGATCTAGGCCATCTAACCATCTAACCATTGAAGCGCAGCATTGTTTATCTGAAAGAAATAATAAACTGGATTGTTATATGCCCTCAACTTACAGCCGGTCATGATATGACCTACAGTTTGATGTAGGACCCCACAGTCACATTGAAGGGGGGGTGGTGGTGAAAACTATGCCCCATTTATACAATGAATCCCGGCAGACACCACGTGAGATGTGAATCCTATTCAAGATTGTCCATTGCTGGCAAGGTAGTTCAGAGCTTGGCACCAATTGCGTAGGGTTATCTATATGTCTTTCTATAGCAACTCATTTGGCTTTTCATTGGGAATCATTGTTAAAGTTCTTGAGCAGATGTTGTGCAAGCGCCAGTCAAGGCTTCTTGATTTGAGCCTTCCAACTGATAAATGTGGGAAGTGTCTTGTAACAAAGGCCTTGGACTTTCAAGGACATGCCAGGAGCCATTCTTCTTTCTCCCACAAAAAAGTCAGTTACAAAATTAGTGTAACGCAATTTCATTTACATTTAATTGCTATTACATACCATCAACTGATTACTCTGTATCTCTGGTAAAGGTTCACTGCACCCAAATTTGATTTATGATGAGTTCATAGATAGGTCCATGGAGTTTTTTTGAGCCACAATACCAAAGGAACAAGGCCGATAATAATGATTATATAGCAGGAAGAACTAAAATCAGCTTGTTTTGCTTTGAAAGGCCTGTTGAAATACCGAATTCTTTATGCACTCTCCTAACCTCCAAAATAGGGCTAATTGAATCATTGAGGATCTGATAAAATAATTTAGCATCTAAGTCTAAACAACCCTGGGCAAGTGCAAAGACCTCTACTTGTGTGTTAAACTATTTTCTCCTTGTTTCGCATTAACATTTAATCATAAACTTTGGAGGTCGCTGGGAATCCCAGCTTGCAGGCAACACATAGTTTTAAGATCTCAGATATGTTTGTTATATAGACAATAAAGCAAAAGACACAGAAAAGAGTATGCAGAAAGAACCCTTAAGAAATGACACAATGAAATAAATCATCGCACACTTGGCCATCTATATTTCTGTTCCAATTGTCCCACAGTAGCTTCTTCTTACGTATCCTCTTTCACTCACGGTCTTCAAAACATGCAGGAGTTCTCCAGTCCCTTGACTTTGGGAAGCTGTATGAACTCTGCTCCTTTCCTATTGACTCTTTCTTGTAAGCCATCATGAAATCTTTGTGATGAAGCTGAGAAGGTCTCAGGTGACCCAAGTGGAAAAAAGAAGAAAAGAAAATCAATGTGCCTGGCAGCTTGAATAACTGAAGTAACCAACTTTATATGATTGATTGACTGACTGAGAGGTACACTTGGGGAATTGCGGTCTTTGACAGATTATGTCTTGCGCTCCATCTGGTTTGTCTTACCGTAAGGCAAATGTTGCAAATTTAATGAATTTAATAACAGCAGTGCATTTAAAGAAAAGAGGAAATGGCTACATTGCGAGACTTTGTAGGCCTGTTGGTTAGGACGCATCTTTGGTTCCATTGTCATTATGTGATTCAATAAAAATAATAGCAGCAATCGAAAGAATTGCAACAATTACAGCTCCTGTGCACCGTATTCTATGTCTTTTCTGCACAGATTCAGCCCAACCTGACTGGTCAATTTGAGAGACGATGTTTCTCTACCCCAGGTGCAAGGAGTGTGCTATGGTGGCATGCCTCTTCAATGGTGTTCCTCATATTTTGGAACCCATAAGGTCCGGCCTGCCACCATTACCCTATACCAGTGATGGCGAACCTTTTAGACACCGAGTGACCAAACTGCATGTGCACGCATGCTCAAACTAAAAGGCGCAAATGTGCACATGCACGGACATGCGCGCATGCGCAGCACAGACCTGAAGACCAGCTGGCCGGCGGGAGGTAGGGCATCCCAACACCGGCAGCGCGGCAAGAGGTAAGATCTTTTTCTTTCATGAGCTTCTGTTTTGTCGTTTGCAGGGAAACAGAAGCTCACGAAAGAAATACCACAGAGATCTGGCCTGGGGCAATGGCACACGTGCCAGCAGAGAGGGCTCTGCGTGCCACCTCTGGCCCTATACCCATTTCATAAAAAACGTACGTTCTGAAATGCCTTGATGGTGGACCTGGAATAATTTTGCATTGGTATTGTTGGAGTGGCTATGATTATAGGAGAAGATGTGACAAAGTCGAGAGTGGTAGTGGTGGAGTTAAGAGAGTTATCAGTCTGGAGTCCTTATGTTGCCACAAGTGATCCAAGTCCAGCCTCTGCTGAATTCCATTGACTCTTATGTAGCATCAATTTAATGCTGACCATTAGTTGACTAGATTCTTGTGTATAGATATGAGCAATAAATCTACTGAACTAGAACTTAAGGTGTGATCTATGGATATTCTTTGCACCTGGCAATGATTTTTGTTATATAGTATGACTGGTTTTAGATTCATTGCCCTGTCAACTTTGTAGTTTTTCAAGGTTGGACAGTCTACAATCAATTATATGAATAAATAAAAAAGAACAACTTTATCTCAAGTCCTGAGAGTTGTTGCTACGTTTCATACAACATCAACCAACATTGCAAGATCCTGACAACCATCTACATATTTTACAAAACAGCATGATGGGAATACAAGACTGCTATTCGTCTTGAAATAAATTTGGCATGGAGGCACCTATTTCCATAGCTAGCAGCAGAGTACACAATCACACATTTTAATTTTACTCGCTAATAAGTGTAATTACCTGCAATATTGGAAAATTAAAACCGACACTAATTAGCAGATGCTGTCTTAATCAACACCCATGGGCCGCTTCCTATTCGCTTCTTGTATCCTTCTATGTTCACTTTACCACAAAGCCAGATGTTTACCTTTGCATGAAGGCTAAAGGAGAAATTGAAATTATTTAAAGACACGTAGGGCATTGCCGGAATATGGAACAATTTGGGAACATAGGAAGCAAGCTGTTATCCTCTAACTCAAGAGTCTCTCAACTTTGGCAACTTTAAACCCAGTGGATTTCAATTCTAAGAATTCCCCAGCATGCTGGCTGGGGAATTCTGGGAACTGAAGTCCATACAGCTTAAAGTTACTAAGGCTCAGACACACTGCTCTAACTATTCATTAATCTAGCCAAGCTTTGCCATTTCAGACTGGCAGCAAATTCCCATTGCAAAATCCCAGGCAGAGATTTTGTTTACATCCTTTGCTATCTGATCTTTGTACAGTAGAGAATCGCTGGGAATGAGGCCGAGACCTTCTTGTACAAAGAACATGCTTTCCGCTAAGCTACAGTTCCTTCCATATGTTGCTAGGCACAAATGCCCTTTCTAAATTCTTCCCCAAACTTGTGAGCCAAGGATTGGCAAGATGGGGAAAAATTCTCTGAATTTCTCCAGGGATTAGTGGCAATACTATCTAAGTGTCCATGGAAGGAATTCCTTTCTGACGTCTTTCTGAGTAGGGAGATGTGGTCACTGAAAAGGAATGTGAATAATACTGGTTCAGAGCCTATATAGATTAGACAGAACCCCCCTGTGATGGAATACAAACCTAACCAGGAGGGCACTGCATATTTTCTGACTTTGAACAGATCCACTGAGCACCATCTCTTTGTGGGTCCCTTCCTTCCTTCCTTCCTTCCTTCCTTCCTTCCTTCCTTCCTTCCTTCCTTCCTTCCTTCCTTCCTTCCTCATTGCTTCTGAATCCAAAAGAAACTGTGACCCAATCCTGATGGGCTGGGGATAGTACAATACATAAGTGACATTTATTAAAGAATTTTGAGTTTAGGAATTTGTTTTCAGTAGCAAATTGAATAGCAGCTAGCATTCTGTTGATAGAAAGATCCACTACAGAGTTTCTTGAACTTTCTTCATTAAATGACATTTTAGGGTTAGATCCAGAGTCAAACCCACTGGTCTGAAGAAACCAGAGTAAGAATGCCTCGCTGATCTACTGTGGATCAAAGAACTGGCACTATTCATTGGCTGTACCACAGTAAAATATAATTTTATATTGACATGGCACTTGTAAAATCATCTTTTAGAAGGTGAAAGCCACATTTGTTTTCTTGTACTTTTGCCGAAACTTCATTTGGAATCTATCTAATTATTTCTTTCCTGTTAAACTATTCAAATTGGTTTATCCAGGCTGGGCTGGCTTGTGAAATGTTTTCAACAGTTGTTTAAAATATTTTTCTTCGATGTTTTTTTTTACAAGCCTCCTTGGCAGAATAATACAAATGTTGTAAATTAATACGTTAATATTTTTATTGTAAGTTTTAAGAAAGACACCTACATCGTTGCCAGTCTTTGATAGTGTCAAGAGGTGTAGGGACACTTAGGTAGAAATAAAGTGGATCATCTCTCCATCAAGAGCCGCGGTGGTGCAGTGGATAGAGTGCAGTACTGCAGGCTACTTCTGCTGATCACCGGCTGCCAGCAGTTTGGCAGATCGAATCTCACCAGGCTCAAGGTTGACTCAGCCTTCCATCCTTCCGAGGTGGGTAAAATGAGGACCCAGATTGTTGGGGGCAATAGGCTGACTCTGTAAACCGCTTAGAGAGGGCTGTAAAGCACTGTGAAGTGGTATATAAGTCTCAGTGCTATTGCTATTGCTATTGCTATTGCTATCCTTCCATCTATCCTTCCATCCACTCATCCCTCCATCCAGCTGCTGTTAGTGGAATGCCATCATGACTGAGATGAATTACTAGGCCTTTTGTCTCACCAGTCTTCTAATATGCCAAAAAGTCAAGTCCAGCAATTGTAAATCCAGAAGCCAGGCATCCTTTGCTCTAATTTATTAAAAAAAAATGTCTTGCAAGTGATTAATTCAAGCCTCTACCAAGAACTGATGAAGCTTCTTGGATGAGAAGTGAAATGTTTTCTTCTTCCTCCTCAAGGAAAAAAACAACAGTCCAGTTGCCTTTTGAAAAAGCACCTTTGAGACAATTATGATCTGGATGACTGTGAATCTTTACAGACATTTTGCCTCTAACAAGAGTGAATTATTTCTTGTCAGAGAGAAGGTGCAGAAAAGGATGTTACTATTGGAAGTTGTTCAACAGAGAGTGAGAGCAGGATGGAATTGTACCTTTCTACATTATCCTCCCCTTCCTTGTGTTCCAGCTCACATTTACTTCTATTCCAGTTAATGGCAGGTAGTTAGGGAATGGATTTTCCCTAACAAATGCAAAAAAGAAAAAAGAAAAAAAAAGGACACTTCACAATTCTGTTGTAGAAGAAGTGGCTAGAGGGATGTGATAGGCAGTATTAATAAGGAGGGAGGGAGAGAATGCATGAGTAAATTTTGAGACCTCTGAATTGCTTCTGAAATTGTTTCCAGCTTGTATTTTGTTCTGCTTTGCTTGTTGATTGTATCAGAGATACAAATAGACCCAAGAAAATGGCACCCGATTGGAATCTTCACCCTGGCACCCAGTTAATCTTGTTTTATAAGATTGGCTCTGGCTCCTGAAAAGATTTCTTCTGCACATCTTTATAGAAGATAGAGAAATAGATTTGTTTCACCACAGGTAGAGTAGCTGCTGCTATTCATTTCCAGATCAGCAGGCAAAAGGTTCATTACAGACTTTGAATCCTGGCAACAAGAGAGAGAGGATAGGATGAATGATAAGACTGTCTTCGGTCAATGCCTTTAGTGCTCTTTCGTTTTGCCTGCTCTGTGCCCAAGGAAACTTAATTTTTGCCCCTCTTTGCCAAAACTATGTTTGGTCCAAGCGAATCCTCAGCCTTTGTTTCAACATCTCAAGGAGATCTCACGTTAAACAGGGGAGGTGTCCTGGATTTTAGAGTCTGTAAAACAGAAAAAAAAAGTGTATTTGCAGAGAACATGCATGTATTCGCTTTCTCTTACTGTCTCTCTGCCATGCCTAAGCCCAAAGGCAACCCAATGACATCCAATCAAATCCAGTTTTGAATGTTTATGACCATAAGTGAGCCTGGCAATTCTGGTCATAAGTTCTGACGGTCATATAGTGACTGGCTCAATTTTATGACCTTTTATTCAGCAGCCATTAACCACCATTGTTCTCTTTGTTCCCCCCATCCCCCAGAAACCAGAAGTAAATGGCGGTTTCTAGGACAAACATTGTAAATTATAGTCACGTGACCCATGGGTGCTACAAATGGCTGTAAAAGCAGGCCGGTTGCTAAGCACCCAAAATAGAGTCATGTGACCATAGTGGGCTGGGGAAGGTGGATGTCAGAACTTTGGAATCAGGTGTGTTGTAACTTCAAATGGTCACTAAGTCATCCATCGTAAGTCAAGGAATACCTGTAAACAAAACATTACCAGACCAAAGCTGTAACCTTCTAACTTAAGAGAGATACTCTGAGAGATTCTAAGGTGTGTCTATCCTAAACCTTTTCCTCCTTCCCCCATGGAGTTCAAAACTATGCAGTCTCTTATCTTCGGCCCTTCTCTGGAATATGCTGCCTGTTCCCTGGGAAACTGTGGTCCTGCCAACATTTCCCTCCCTCTCCTTCAGCTGCATATTCCATCACACTCCTATAATGTGAGAGAAAAATCAATAGGGGGTAGTGGGATAGTTCATTAATAATAATTCTTATTAAAGGCTTTCTAATTTATAATTCCTTGCATGCCAGAGACCTAGTCATGGACAGCAGAAGAAAATAACTATTTCGGTCTAAGGAAATAAGTGAGCAAGGCAAAAGAATGAAGAACATACTTGTACTAGAAAGTATTGCCCGCTATGAAACATCACAGCGTTTCCTATCTTACTACCATTTCTCCACTAGTAATTCACAACCTCTTCATAACTTTACCACATTCTCTTTGAAATAATAAAACAATTGTCTATTACCAGTATGTTGGTACCCTGATGGTTGAATACATCTAGAAGATGCTATCCATCTAAATGGGCAGTCTTGATTCTGAGACCCCTTAACTCTCCTAGAAAAAGCTCTACATTACATATCTTGGGCATAACTTTGGCTGAATAGCTTTTTAGGGGGAAAATAATATTTCTGTCCATAAGCAAAAGTACTGAAGGACTGGGTCTCAGCTCAAACAGGATAGAATCATAGTTAGGGGACACTTACTAATCCTGAATGAATTCAGATTTCCAGGAAGAGATGGATTACTTCCTAGTATACTAAAATATATTATGGATAGGGTAGCTGAGCTCTTTGAGAAATTCTAGTGATGATAGATAGATAGATAGATAGATAGATAGATAGATAGATAGATAGATAGATAGATAGATAGATA
>QLTV01003454.1:872674-883157 GCA_003457575.1 Thermophis baileyi
GCAGATCACACAATAAAAGAGAAATATAGAAATTGAATAAAGACAGACAGACAGACAGTGATAAACACAAAGAACATAGATAGACAGACAGACAGACAGACAGACAGACAGATGATAGCCTTTATTGTCATTTTTTTACTGTGGGCACACTGGCACAAATTAAAAATGAAAATTTTAATTTGTCTCGCTGTTGAGCAACCAAGATGACTAGAGAAGAGTTATTATGGGTCTTTATCTTGGAAAGGGAAGGGAGGGGGAAAAAAGAGAAGAAACCAAAAGTGATCTAAAACCATTCTTTATATATCTGAAGGATATCTCACAGATAAAGGTCAAGATCTGTAATGTGTCATTTCAGAGGGCAAGACATGGAAGACATAAATTACTAAAAGCAACATCAGAAGAACATTAAGAAAAACTTCTTAATAGTTATGCTGCTTTATATCTATGGAGATTCTCAGTCATCCAGGTGATGATTGCCCCAAAGGTGCTTTTTCAAGAGGCAACTGGACTTTCTTTGTTTTTCCTTAAAGACCTTTCGCTTCTTATCCAAGAAGCTTCTTCAGCTCTGTAGTTCACCGTAGTTCAGTTCTTCTTCAGAGAACTGAAGAAGCTTCTTGGATGAGAAGCGAAATGTTTTCAAGGAAAAACAAAAAAAGTCCAGTTGCCTCTTGAAAAAGCACCTTTGGGACGGTTATGCTGCTGTTCCACATACAGAGGTGTGTTCTTTTTTTGTAAATCCACAGATGTTATAGCCCAAATGTTCCTGTAAACATAATATTTAATTTTGTTCTAGCTGATTGCAGTGCCAGAAGATGTTATCAAACTACAATAAAGTAAAGCGATACACATTTTGTTCAACGTGGAATATGCTTCACAAAACTCTTCACTGAGGTGCTTTTTTAAAACCATCATTGAAGCAAATCACCAATTTAAAGCTCTGTACAGCCCTATTTTCTAAAGATAAGAGCGATTTGACAATAGGACTAATTACTGAGAGGACATTTTGAACATCCTTTCTCTCAACATATTCAAGCAGAAGGTGGACAGCCATGTTTCAAAGAGACATTAATTTCGATTCTGGCATTAGACTCAATGGTCTAAATAGCTCTTTTCAAAGCTATAGTTATAATTGAGTGATTAGAGCATTGGACGTGGACTCAAGAGATCCATATTCAGATCCTCAGTCAACCCCAGAGCAGACTGGAGACTATCAACCATTCGCTACTCTTCAATCCAGCTTTTCATTGTGCAGGGAACTTCATTTGCAATGTTTCAGCTCTCAAGAGAAAATGAAAAAGATGACGATAATGATGAAAATAACAATCTTTGGGAAACTTGATTATAATGTTGGGCATTTATCAGTTGTTTCTGAAATTCCTGAATATGGTATAATCCCCAAATTAAAATTATTGTTGAAAACGATGATATTAAATTTTGTGGGATTTTTTTTTTAGATAAAGCAATGATACACATCTAGGATGCAACACACCACTATAACAATACTTGAAAAGAGTAAATTCTGTAGATGGAGCAATGCATAGAGAGAGAGAAGAATTGAGGAAAAGCAATTGGAACAGATTTAAAGAGCTGTGGTTAGAATGCAGTAGTGCAGGCAAATTCTGCCCTCAACCAGGAGTTCAATCCTAACCAGCTTAAGGTTGACTCAGCCTTCCATCCTTCCAAGGTCAGTAAAATGAGGACCCAGATTGTTGAAGGCAATATGCTAACTTTGTAAGTCACCCAAAGAGTGCTGTAAAGCACTATGGAGCAGTATAGAAGTCTAAATGCTATTGCTACTGCTATTAAATATAGACATCCAATGATCAAAATGAGTCTATTTTTGGAAAAGTCTTGCCAAGTCATCCCTACAGTTATCGGTGCTTTAGGCGGAATTACAAAGTAAATACATGTTTACAAGAACTAAATATTGCTACTATATTGTTTATGCGTGCCTTGGTCCCTTCCAGGTGGGACTACTGCATCATGCTCTACATGGAACTACCTCTGAAAACCACCCGGAAGTTACAACTGGTCCAGGATGCATCAGCATATGTGGTGTTGTGTATTACACATATGTTGCACAAGCTACCCTGATTCCCAGGTTGTTGTTTTTTCTGGGTGCGAGTCAAGGAGTTTAACATCAGCTTTAAAGCCCTACATGGCACAAGGTCAGGTTATTTGTTGGAAGATCTCTTCTTGTGGGTATCTGACTTCCATCAGATGAGATAGAGTGGGCACATTCCAGGCCCTTTGTCTTAAATGCTGCCATCCAGTGGGGGTCTAGGAAGTACGCTTTTTCTGCAGTGATCCCTGCCTTGTGAAACACCCTTACCCCTGGGGTGCATCAGGACCCAACCCTCTTAGCTTCCTAGAAGGTTGTAAAGAGATAGGCTGTCAGGCCGAAGCCATATTTTATTAGAGACTTTGGCCTGCCACATTTTATGCTTTAGAATGTATGCTGCTTTGCTATGGGAATTTGGGAGGGGCTGTTGCATGAGGGATGTCTGCACGTAGCCATAACAAATTCCTTTCAGATTGCCAAGGTCATCCTTTGTCCTGCACCTGCACGGAAGGAGATGGGAGTTGCTGCCAAGTGCCAGATGAAGATTGGTGCATGTGATGGACTTGGGGGTGTGGGGACAAGGGCTTGAACTTTCAACTGGCTGGAGAAACCCTGGGGACTTCAGATCCGGGTTTCTCACAGCCGTGCCAGCATGGCTCTTTTATTAAATTGGAAGTTAGAGGAAAGCTTTGCCTCGGACTCTGATTTGATTTTAGATGCTATCTGGAACCCTGACATAGGCCTTCCCACAAGGACTACGATGGGGTAAGGTTGGAGCCTGAAGATGGTGGTGTTGGTTGCATTACAGGAGAAAGGTTGTGGAACCAGGTGTTTTGCATTTCATTGTATTTCAGTTTTGCTGCTGTTGTGAGCCACCCAGTGTGTCTTTTAAGACATATAATCAATCAATCAATTAAATTTTCTGGGCACATGCTATGTCTTAGTAAAGGGATTGCCAACCTGTGGGCCAGTGGTGGGATTCAATTTTTTTTACTACCGGTTCTATGGGCGTGGCTTGGTGGGCGTGGTGTGGCTTGGTGGGTGTGGCTTGGTGGGCGTGGCAGGGGAAGGATACTGCAAAATCTCCATTCCCTCCCGATCAGCTGGGACTCGGGAGGCAGAGAATAGATGGGGGCGGGGCCAGTCAGAGGTGGTATTTACCGGTTCTCCGAACTACTCAAAATTTCCGCTACCGGTTCTTCGAACTACTCAAAATTTCCACTACTGGTTCTCCGGACTACTCAAAATTTCCGCTACCGGTTCTCCGAACTACTCAAAATTTCCACTACCGGTTTTTCGAACTGCTCAAAATTTCCGCTACCGGTTCTCCGAACTACTCAAAATTTCCTCTACCAGTTCTCTGGACTACTCAAGATTTCCGCTACCGGTTCTCCAGAACTGGTCAGAATCTGCTGAAACCCACCTCTGCTGTGGGCCACATCCCACTACCGGGCCATGGGCTATTCGGGCCATGGGCTATTTGTAGCCCACTACCGGGTCATGGGCCTGCCGCTCAAACAAAGGAAGCCCCTCACACAAAATCATCCCCTCTTCCCACCCCCCCCCCACATGCCAGGCCACCAACCGGAAAGGGTTGGGGAACGCTGTCTTTGTACATTGGCTGGACAATTTCTAGGTTCCTGAATGGAATTTGAATTTCAAAGAACATCAATGATCTTCTTTGGTATTGTATTATTCTTTTACAAATCAAAACTTAATAGTAATAGCCATAGCAATAGTAGTAGTAATAGTTATCCTTGTCACTCAGGACCAAAATATAAATAGATTTTAAAAAAAGGACTGATTAATTTTCTGCTTGCCATGTCTTCTGGAGAAGTCTGCAAAGTTTATATGCTTTGCTTAACTCATATCAATCTGGGATGTGTATCTAATAATGTGTTGAATTAGTGTTTAAAGCAATAAACCAAATCTCTCAGGGGGAAAAAAAGAGTATATACTGTATATTTTTAAGCAAAGTCACACCAGGATATTGAACTCATAGAAAGATCTTAAATTAAAAAAGCAACTGCAATTGCATTTTATTGGCTTTTTCATTTAACTTTCTCTACCACAATATCTAATTTCTAATGTGATTATCCCTCTTCCTTCATACTGCCTTTACTAAAAATGACAAGTGTTTTTTTGAAAAAAAAACCCCAGCCAATTGTTAAACCAACCTCCTTCCTTCCTTCCTTCCTTCCTTCCTTCCTTCCTTCCTTCCTTCCTTCCTTCCCATAATCCCTCCCTCCCTCCCTCCCTCCCTTCCTTCCTTCCCATGCTCCCTCTCTTTCTTTCTTCACATGATTGAATTCATCTGCCAACTGCATTTGTCCATAAAACAAAATATACCACCTCTTTTATCAGCAGGACTCACTGTGCATCACATTTCAAATTGCTTCAGCTTGACAAAATATGGTTCATCAGTCAAAGGAAATCATAGAAAAAGCAGAACATAGAAAAAGCGAAGAAGATATTTAACACAAGGAGCATATATCTCAAAATAAAATATATTGTCCAACAGATCGAAAAAGAAAGAGAATGTTTGCTTGCTTAGGGCAGCTCTCACAGAGTGGTATAGAGGGAAAAAAAATACAAAGTTGACTTCCTGGAGCTACTTTATAGAGAAGATGATGGTCAACTAAAATACTCTCCTCATTTCCATTCTTGGAACGTTTTGATGAACCAAATGTGTAAAACCAAAAAATGGAAAATATTAACTAAAATAATTGTAGTTAAAATAATAACTTTCTTCAATATAAACACATCTTTTGAGATGTCTATGCAATTGAAAACTGGGCTGTAGCATATTAAAAATGCAACATCTAATGAACACTTACCTTCTAATCTATACATGGGCTCAAAGTGAATTTCACCTACTACACCAACTAATGTATCAGGAGGGGGGGGGCAGAGGTGGGTTCCTGCTGGTTCGGACCGGCTCTATAGAACCGGTAGCGGGAATTTCCCCCGGCTCACCGAACCGCCAGTGATGGCCGGCTGGACACGCCCCCGAACCGGCTCTCTCGGTGGCACCGTAGACGCCATCTTGTTTTTTGCTTCTGCGCATGCGCATTCCCCCCCCCCATTTCCCAGGTGTGCAAAAACTATCTAAGATAAAAGATGCGAGATTTTCTTCTATTTCTCTCCACAAACCAGTAGAAAATATGCTGCTTTTTCTTCAGAGATTTGTAGTCAGATTTGAATGAGGCTGTATTGGGCTGAAGGTTTTAGCATCCCACATATGACTTATGGGCAAAAGTTTGTCTCTTCTCTTCTCTTCTCTTCTCTTCTCTTCTCTTCTCTTCTCTTCTCTTCTCTTCTCTTCTCTTCTCTTCTCTTCTCTTCTCTTCTCTTCTCTTCTCTTCTCTTCTCTTCTCTTCTCTTCTCTTCTCTTCTCTTCTCTTCTCTTTCTTCTCTTCTCTTCTCTTCTATTCCTATTCCTATTCCTATCCTCTCTCCCTCTCTCTCTCTCCCTCTCTCTCTTCCATTGCTAAGTCCCTTAAAGATGGTTAGCTTAAAAAGCCAAGCAAGTTGAAGAGGCATGTTCCTAGCAGCTTCAGCATTCTTTCACAACACCAGAAAGACAGGAAGAATAATGATAATAAAAAAAAGCACTCCGATTTGAAGAGTTTGAAAGGAGACCCCAGGGTACGCAGCAGAGAAGCTGGTTAAAAAAGAACTGTGTCTTGAGTGGCACACATGAAAAGGGGGGGGAGGCCTTTTATGTCAAGCCACTCTGATCTTTCCATTTCCCTCTTTGTCAGCTGCTCAGTAATAGGTAGGTTAGCTGAAGTAGATTTGCGATGGGGGTGGAGGGATGTTAGCACAAGTTTCTATGGCTGCAATGTCTTTTGAGTCGGTTTCAAAGAAAATGTTATCTCTTGGTGCCAACAGAGCCAGGGTGATGCTTGAAAAGGAGGAAGAATTTTGATGTCCTTCTGTCAATGTTTTAAAATACAATAACAAGGCAGATTGCTACAACTTCGTCTTCTCAATCTTTCTTTGACAACGTCAACACAAACTCTTTTGCCTCTAGGATTTGTGTGCCATGTGTCTGTGGGGGGGAGGAATGTGCACACAGATATGCATGTTCTATTTATCTGTGTAACACTCGGTGTATATAGACACCATGGAGACTGTTTGAGGAAGTGTAAAGAAAAAAAAATGTAAAGAAACTACTAACAACCAACTATCTGAGACTGCCAGGGAGAAATACAGAGTGCCTTGAAGGAAAACATTGGTTTTCTATTGCTTACCTATAGATTTATACCTTAAAAACATAGAACATAGAATAGCATAGTATTGGAAGTGACTGTTTTGGCTTGCCCCCATCCCGTGCAGCTGCTCATGGATCCGGAAGACCAAGAACCGACCATGGGGTGGCAAGAGCAGTCTGTAGCTCGGGCACCAGAGTCCGAGACCGAGGAGGACGCAGGGCCAGAGGACGATACTCAATCAGGGCCTTCTGCACCTCCCCAGCAGGAGTTCAGTGACTCCAGTGAAGAGGAGGAGCCTCTGATTGATGCTAGGGCACGCAGGGCAGCTAGCCGGCAAGAGTGGCTTTGTAGAAGGAGGTCTACTCACAGGTAAACCTGCAGGCAGAGGGGCCACGCCCTAAGCCTATATAAGGTTGACTCACAAAGGGCAATCTTGCTGGAAACAACTTATGTCTTTTACCTGGCTTCTGATTACTCTGTCGGTGATATCAGTTGGACGAACTCCAGTCCGGGCTCTCGGCCAATTCCAGCAAGTGAGGCAATTAAGGACTTCATAATCTGTTTGTTTTGTTTTATATTCGAAATCCCGGCCAAAGTGTTATGTGAGTGGTAACAAGCACTTTGGGAGAAACTCTGAACTTAAATGATCACTAAGCCTTGATTAGTGATAAAACCTTCTTTAGTTTGGACAAGTGTGTGTGTGTGTCATTTCTGGGGGTTTGCTGCGCTGGGTCACAACAGTGACCTTGGAGATCTACTAGTCCAGGTGTGTCAATTTCATTGAGGGCCGCATCAGGGCTGTGGTTGACCTCGGGGGGCCAGGTGGGCATGGCTGACTGGGCAGGTGTGGCCAGATGGGTGGGCGTGGCCAGATGGGTGGGCGTGGTCAGCTTGACGCCACTCCCCAAACTACTGGCATGTTTCCTCTTTGCATTGGGTAGACTGGGCCAAAGTCACACCGGCCCAATGTTTCCTCTTCACATTGGGTAGACCAGGTTGAAACCACGCTAGTCCGATGTTTCCTCTTCGCACTGGATAGACCGGGCCGCAGCGACACAGGTAGACCGTGTCACTACGTTCATTTTAATTTGTCAGCAGGACTCTTATTCTGAAATGACACTGTATACTGATATGAAGTTCTCATGTGATACCTGTACTGCGCATGTGTTAATCTTTCCTTTGTTCCCTTTGTTCTTCACCATGTAGACACAGACTTAGGTGTTCTTATTTTTGTTATGCAAATATATTACTTTTATTCTTTCCTGGACTCCGGTCTTATTCATGAGGATTGAGGGCAGGGAAACAAGATTCATGTCACCTCTAATTATTTATCTCCGCAACAGACCGGGCCGCAGCGACGCAGGCCGGCCCCTTACATTTTGTAGGATGGC
Organism: Thermophis baileyi; assembly: GCA_003457575.1. Taxonomy (NCBI): domain Eukaryota; kingdom Metazoa; phylum Chordata; class Lepidosauria; order Squamata; family Dipsadidae; genus Thermophis; species Thermophis baileyi. The sequence goes on from QLTV01003454.1 coordinate 880,345, forward strand.
CCTGAGGGCCTTGAGTTTGACACTCCTGTTCTAGTCCAATCCCCTGCTTGACCTTATATCATTCCAGACAAATGGATGTCCAATCTCTTCTTGAAAACCTCCAATGATGGAACAATTTCTGGAGACAAACTGTTCCACTGATTAATTGTTCTCACCACCAGGAAATTTCTCCTTAGTTTTAGATTGAACCTCTCTTTCAAGATCTACCCATTACTTCTTTTGCTCCCTTCTGGTTTGTTGGAGAATAGGTTGACCCCTTTCTCCGTGAGAGCCCCTTAAGTACTGGAGGACTGCTATCATGTCACCTCTAGTTCTTCTTTTTGTTAGACATGCTTGTTCCTTCAACTGTTCATCGTATGTTTTAACCTCCAGACCTCTTATCATTTTTGTTGCTCTTTTCTGTACTCTTTCTAGTGTCTCAGCATTTTTTTTGTATTGTGGTGACCAGAACTGGATGCAGTATTCCAAATGTAGTCTCACTAGTGGGCAGCTGCATCAGTAGTGGTCCACTAAGACACCTGGATCCTTCTCACCGTTCATCTATTTCAGGGGTCCCCAAACCTGGCAACTTTAAGACTTGTGGACTTCAACTCCCAGAATTCTCCAGCCAGCTATGCTGGCTGGAGAATTCTGGGAGTTGAAGTCCACAAGTCTTAAAGTTGCCAAGTTTGAAGACCTCTGATCTATTTCATATTTTGAATGGAGTTTTGACACCTGGTGGCTGTATGGTCATGATAATGTTCAGGGGTGGGTTCCTCCCGGTTCGGACCGGTTCTCCCGAACCAGTAGCGGCCCACTGGTGATGTCACAATGATGTCACCAAACCGGATCGGTTGGTGCCGGTCCGTGGTGGCCGCCATCTTTTTTTTTTAATTTTTTTTTGATTTTTTTTCTTCCTTCTGAGCATGCACAGAAGATGACTTCCGGCACTGTGCATGCGGTCGCCATCTTTTTTTTGGCTTTTTTATTTTTTGGATTTTTTTGTTACTGCGCATGCACGTGCACGCCCACGAGGCATGCCCATGTGGCGCAGGAGGGAGCAAACTGGCAGCGAGGTAAGTTGGAACCCACCTGATAATGTTGCTGTTTTTCCCCAGGAGCAATATAGAAGTAGCTTTTCATTTTTTTTCCAACTATCCAGTCCAATCTGTTGCAATGGGATTGCCTGAAAATCATCAATTAATAATCAGGTGCAGTCCTGCTGAGATTTTTCAAGATCAACCAATGTCATCTAGAAGTTGCCCTTTATTATGACCTTCACCTCTGCAGTCAATTACATCTTGCTGAGTAGGACTAGTAGGATTTCTTGCAGAGACGTGCAGACATTCTAAGGGTCATGGAACTTCATTAAAGATTTAATAAAGTGCCTGTTTGAAGTCTTTAAATGAAATTGTGTGTCACATCTAGTCAACAGATGAGTAACACCACTTAGCTCCAGTCTATAACAGTGGCTTTTAGGTATGTGTGCTGATAATCACCTTTAAAGCAATCCCATCTAAACACCTTTCCCAATGTTAGGAAAGTAACTTTTAGAGGAATAATATCAGACCTCTATCATCACAGTAGTGGAGAAAGTTGACCAGCTTTCTAAACTGTGCTTGGCTTTTACTGTAGCTCCTTCCTAAGTGTGCATGGTGAATTAATGTACGAGAAGAGCAGGCTGAGTTAGAAGGTAGAGTTAAACATGTCATCAGCTTGGAATCACTGCATTGCCACCAGAGACCCAAGTCCAGCCCTCTTTGGATTCCACTGACTCTTATTTAGCACCAATTTAGCTTTGACCATTAGTTGAGCAGATTCTTGGGTATAGATAGCAATAATAAGCTCTTCTGTGTTTTGAAGTCAACAAATGCTCCTGGTTATTTGTGCCTGATATTAATCACATTTGACCCAGCTCCATTTATTACTTCTCATCAGGCATCTTTAGTTTCTCTAGTACAGCAGGTCTGCCAGGAAGAAAGCACAGAGGTACCTGGAATAGTTTCATGGAAATAGGGAGCAGCAGGCATAGAAAAGACAAACTGTCATAATTCTGTTGTTTTGACTTGTTTTGGAAGTGGGGGGAAGTGCCCAGGAGGAGCTTGTGAATCTTTCCCTTTTGGGTTCTCTTTGACACTCTGAAACAGACACTCAATGACATATGGACAAAAGGATCTAAACACTTTAGGATTTTACTAGGTCCCTTTCCCTAAGCAGCACACAACATGCATAGTCATGGGTATATACTGTTTTCTGTTAAGGCAGAAGCTTCATGTAGTGCCCCAAAGGTTGAGTGTGCCCAATATGCAGGCAAGTATTAATCATTAGGCTTACAGAAGGGTACAAATTGCATGGATGAAGTGTGATCATCTGACATATATAAATTAAATTACATCAAAGGCAGTGCAAAGTAGATCAGATTTGGGGTTTTTCATCCTACCGTCACCCCCTTTTTTATTTTAGTCATACCCATTTGTTGAAGTGTATGCTCTAATTATTATTATTATTATTATCTCTTTTATTCATTAAACATGAAACTCAGTCAACTGAACATTTAAAAGTGTCACAAATACCACTGACTGGTGCTAATGGTTGATACGGGTTGCTGCCAGCATCCTAGGTATCAACCAAGTATCTTCTTAAAATATATGATGTTCCGAGTAGCGCAGTCTTTTGCAGTTCCGCTGGTGTTATTGCAGGAAGCTGCAATTTCTTGATGTGTTTTGTGAAATTCTTGGACATGGTACCAAGTGCCCCGATGACAATGGGTACCACTGTTACATGTTTCATCCATAGCCGAGTAGTTTCGATGGCCAGGGCGCGATATTTCGTGA
>QLTV01003454.1:886373-901915 GCA_003457575.1 Thermophis baileyi
TATTATTATTATTATTATTATTATTATTATTATTATTATTATTATTATTATTATTATTATTATAAGAACAAGTGTGACCTGAAAAAAGAAGGTTGGGTCATCCATCCTTCAAGAAACTTTTAAGTAAAACATAGAAGAATATTATTATTATTATTATTATTATTATTATTATTATTATTATTATTATAAGAACAAGTGTGACCTGAAAAAAGAAGGTTGGGTCATCCATCCTTCAAGAAACTTTTAGGGAAAACCTAGAGAATTTCACGTGGAACATTTTGGCTATTGTGACCAGGGGTGGGTTCTGGCTTACCTCGCTTCCGGTTCGCTTCCTCACGCACCGCTTGGGTGCGCGCACCTTGTGCTCCATGTGGGCATGCTGCATGGCCACAGGGGAGCACAGTGCTAAAAACCCAGCTTCTGCGCATGCGCAGAAGCAAAAAACAAATGGCGGTGCCTATGATGCCGCTGAGAGAGCCGGTTCAGGGGCGTGTCCAACCGGTCATCGCGGCTGGTTCGGCGAGTGGGGGGAAATTCCTGCTATCGGTTCTATAGAGCCGGTCCGAACTGGCAGGAACCCACCTCTGATTGCAACTATGTAGTACTGTATTAAAATAAAATCTAAGATATATTATATCTTCCTGTGTGAATTACACAACTGGGGTTACTTTTTTTTATTGGGGCCCATCTTACTCGAAGGGTGTGAAAGTTCAAACCCAAGCAATTTTGTATCCTGTAGTTGCCAAGGTCTATTTTGGATGATGACCTACAGTATAAGGCAATTGTTCTTACTTTAGTATATCTTGAACAAGAAATATATTTGCCCTTTTGACTTCTACATCAGTGCAGGGTAGGCTGTTATGAGAGTGATGAGATGTGCAGACAGGAAGTTGAGAGACCAGCCATGTGCAACTGGATGACAGATGAATCTCACCAATCAATCATCAATATGCAAATAGAGACACTGAGCATTGTCCATGTTTTTCACTGTGATATTTTGGAAAGTGCTTGGTGCTAATCCTATTCCTTGAGAAATCTTGCATCTGGTCCCTTTAATTTTACTCTTGATAGTTTAATGGCCTCTTGTGAATTGCTTTTCTTTTATTACCAAATGAGAATTAATGGTACTAACCCCCTCCCCCCCCCAAAAAATAACATGGGTTTCAGAAACAATGTTTTAAAACTCCAGATTTGATTTACACTGTGATAATGTGTAATTTTATCCGTCTTCTATTTCAACCCTACAATTTATTGCTCTGCCATGTTCCATCTGTGATTGCAATTGTTTTGCCCCAATGTCACACCACTCAATTCTTTTGTCATTTAATGAAGCAAAACTACAGGTGACTAAATGGGTATGTAGGGCTGATCTCTCATGGGTAGCAAGGTTGACACAAATATCTCCATTAGGAGACAATCTGTCAGGTTTCCAAGTGATGAAACCCATTCAAAAAAGAAATAGGCAAAGTCCATCTTCCAAAACAAATTTATTTTATTTAGGTAGGCATCAAATTGGCAAAGTCTGTTGTAATTCCGGATCTGACACAAACCGGAATTACACCACATAATATTGTAAATTAGAAACATCCCTCAAAAGTCACATTCTCCAATAAACACTCAATGCACATTTCCCGGTGTCTTCAAACTCCATCTTCCATTCTCACCAGGAGCAGCCTCTGTTCCCACAGGAAAGAAAGTCACCTAGCCAAAACAATCCTCACTATCTATTCGCTCCTTCCAACCCCCCCCACCTTAAGAATGTGGTGAGCCTGGAAACCCCCCTTACATAGTAAAGAGAAAGGAAAGGAATATATGAGTAGAATAGAGAGCTAAATAAAATAGCTACACATTTGTCAAATTCGGGCTCGACACAATCACTTGCAACTAAAGCAAGGCTGGTCTGGACCACATGTTCATTAACTGAGTTCATGGAAACAAAACTATCCCCAGATTTACTCATTTTTTCTTTCTCACAAACCTCAGAGGAGCACTGGCACTTGGACACTGCTTTAACACAACTCTCACACCAGCTTGCTGGAAAATTAACCCATCTTCAGGGTCAATTAATTAACCCTAAATTAATTTAGGGTTAACTGATTGCTCCTTAAATTAATCAAGCTGGCTGAGTGACCTGCTAAGCCACAAAGACAACAGTAACAGTAAGATGTCTCCTCCTGAACCAGACCGTCTATTTCAGAAATGGCATTTGGAATTGCCTGAGAGCTATTTCCCTTAACCTCTGCTTTCTTCAGCCACTTTCTGAGACTTCAGAAACAGAGGAAAAAGCTCTTTAATTCAAGAATTAGGAACAAGACACTTAAGGGATCATCTGGCCTTTCTAGTCTATTTAAGGCTTAGCCCCACATTTGATCTTTGATCTGAGAAGCAGGTTGAGATGATGGATTTATTTTTTTTTTGGCCGAGAATTGCCTTAATTCACGAACCATTGGAGTGAACTCTCCAGGGTCCTGAAACAACTCCAGCGCTGTTCTATCTTCCACTTTCTGTTTGCACAATATGCTTAACTGACTCAGTTCAAAACTACAGGTTTTGACTTACGTGTGTAAGTCATTGACTTACAAATGTAATGGAGCCTGGCAATTATGGTTGTAAGCCATGTCATTGTAAAGTGGATCATCATGTCACAACCTGATTTTATGACCTTTTTGTGTGTGATGTCAGTCATTAAGAAAACCATTATTTGCTATGGGGCATTTTTGCCAAAAACTGGAAATAAACACTCATTCTCAGCAAAAACATTGTAAATTGTAGTCGCATAGCTGTGAGTTTTGCAAACAGCCATAAATGTGGGTTAATTGCTGAGCATCCAAAATGCAGTCATGTGACTGTGGGACTTCAGAATTGGACTTTAAATATCTTTTGGGGCGGAGAGGGTTGTTGTAACATTGAGTGTTTTAAAAAAAACTGGTCATAAGTCAAGGACTACTGTAAGCAGCTCTATTTGACTAGCTCAGGGCTGTCAAACTCCCGGCCCGGGGGGCCAGATGTGTCACGTGAAGATGTGTCACGGGAAGATGTGTCACGGGAAGGGAAAAAAAGTCCCAATACATCATGTGACGACACCATGAGTTTGACACCCCTGGACTAACTCATGAATCTTGGTTAACTTTACTTTTTGGGGGAGGGAGGCATTTAAGAACATTCTGTGAAACCAACCTATTTAGATAGTTTATGATGACTTGTCTCACACAAACCTGGAAATTGTCCTCTGAACAAGTTCATGGTAAGTAATCTCATGTGGACTTCCTCAGTCCTCATTTAGGCAAAGTGACTTGCTTCAGCAGTAAACTAGAAGAAACAACATGGACATTTTTGGTCTGATTTGGAGAGAAATGATGATAAATTGACTTCACGTAGCATGTTAAATTATTTCTTTCCTCAAAAGAAGGGAAGTGAGAGGGATAGAAAAAAAAAAAAACAGCCGCAGAAAGTTAAAATAAGAAATAGGTACATTTGATAGTCGCAGGAGAGCAGCATGGGTGGAATGACAATGCATGCACAATGCTATCATCATACAAATGCGGCAACTTGCATTAAATATTATGACTCAAGTTCATAGTGTTTGCACGATGATAGTATTCCTTACATACTCTCTATTTGATATGATTCTGGCCTGTTAGTTATCACAGACAGAGTGCGATTTCTGCAATAACTATGTATATATGTGCATTAAAGCAATAAAATAATAATAAAATGAAAAGTTAAAAAAATAAAATGCTGCATATTTCAGTTTTCACAACACAGCCAAATCCTAAAGTCATGATAAGAAAACAGCTTATGGCCAAACAAATTTATGGCCAAATAAATAAACTACTATGGCTTAATGTGAGAGGATTTGTTCACACAACATGGGAAGAGAATGACTCAGTTCCTATACGGAATAGGAAAACTTGCTATGGCCATCTCGCTGCAGCCAACCTGGTGCGACCATCTCACCCATGGGATAATTCCATGTGGGATAACTCAACAAGATAAATGTTATCCATCACTGTTTCTTTGACATTATCTCCATTGACGAAAATGAAAATAATATAGAAGAAACAGTGGTGGATTACATTTATTGCACTGAGTTATCGCACATGGATTGTCCCATGGCAAGTTGGCTATGGTGACTTGTTCTGTGGCAAGTTGGCCATGGTGAGATGGCTGCAGTGAGATGGCTGTGCCGGAATGGCCATGATGAGATGGCTATGGCAAATTGGCTGAGGTGAGTTGTCCTAAATGTGTTCCTATAACACACTGCACTATAAACTACCCAACATCCTTTTATCATTTTGTATGAAGAGAGCGAAATCTAGGAGGCAACTAAACTGCAAAAACCACAGGATGATTTGAGAACTACATAGCAATATGATTGAATTTCTATTCAATGTTACTTATGAGCCAAGGTGGCGCAGTGGTTAGAGTGCAGTACTGCAGGCTACTTCAGCTGACTGCTAGCTGCAGTTCAGCGGTTCAAATCTCACCGGCTCAAGGTTGATTCAGCCTTCCATCCTTCTGAGGTGGGTAAAATGAGGACCCAGATTGTTGGGGGCAATATGCTGACTCTGTGAACCGCTTAGAGAGGGCTGTAAAGCGCTATAAAGCGGTATATAAGTCTAAGTGCTATTGCTATTGCTATTGCTATTCAATTCTTCTCAAACTTGCCAGGATATAGTCAACATACAACATACAGTGTTTTTAACTTGAAGTTAAGGAAGTCACCAAATATCAGAAAGAACCTGACTAGGGTTAAAACTAACAAATTAAGTTGGCAAATCACAAAGATCTCATGTCCCGAGATTCTTTTGTCCACTCCCTTTAGCCCAACAGGCTGCTCGGTCATCCACACAAGTAATCCATTTTTTTTTCTGGATTGATGTGCACTGTATAGAAAATTCAAGCCCTTGTATATGCTTTTGTTTTCCCATTCTGGAGAACTGCAAAACAACAGAATAACAGAGTTGGAAGGGACCTTCTAGTTCAACCCTCTGCTTAAGCAGGAAACCCTATACCATTTCAGATAAATGGTTGTTGAATCTCTTCATAAAAACCTCCAGTGTTGGAGCATTCACAACTTCTGGAGGCAAGTTGTTCCACTGGTTAATTGTTCTAACAGTCAGGAAATTTCTCCTTAGCTCTAGGTTGGTTCTCTCCTTGTTTAATTTCCATCCATTGCTTCTTGTCCTGCTTTTAGGTGCTTTGGAGAATAGGTTGACCCTCTATTCTTTGTGGCAGCTCCTCAGATATTGGAAGGCTGCTATCAGGTCACCCCTAGTCCTTCTTTTCATTAAACTAGACATACTGAATTCCTGCAACTGTTCGTCATATGTTTTATCCTCCAGTCCCCTAATCATCTTTGTTGCTCTTCTCTGCATTCTTTCTAGAGTCTCAACATTTTTTTTATATCATGGTGACCAAAACTGGATACAATATTCCAAATGTGGTTTTACCAAGGCATTATAAAGTGGTATGAACACTTTAACGTGATCTTGATTCTATCCCTCTATTAATGCAGCCTAGGACTGCATTGGCAAGAGAAGAGATGTGAAAATTTGAACTATATTTCTGTTACAGTTCTGATACTATTTTTTTTTTAAAAAACATAAATTAAGATAAGTAACATTAAAATGCAAATTAAAGTTCTTCTCCATCCTTGCTTCCTGCTTCTTCATTTTCAGCAAAGGTTACCTGGTTTCTCATTCACTCATGAAAATACCAAGCGATTCTTTGCAGGGATTTATGGAACCAGTGTCATCTTTGCTTGGCAATTCTTTCTTAGCCTTTCAGTTAAGGCAGGGGGCCTCAAAGGACTGGCACATGCAGTGTGGCTCTAGGTAATAATAATATTAGAGCATGCTTGAAGTGTGCATTTCCCAGTCTGGAGAGTTGAAGATCCCGTTTGCTTCCATTCAGTTCTTCAGTGCTGCCATGGGCTCCTAACAATGGCTCATTTGCATTATATTTCATTGTGACACAATTGTAGTTGGCTAAAAGTCTCCAGAGACATCAGGCAAGCTTGAAACAGATGCAGCTGATGCAGAATGGGGAGGAAACAATCAGGCTGCTTAATGCTCTGGAAAGTCACCTGCATGACCTTTGGAAAAAAAATGATGGCCACGTTCCCTTTCTGGCACAGGCTTTGTAGAAGCTTGAACAGCTCAGAAGACGCTTTTCTTTTGAAAGCCGTGCACTCAACTCAGCGCAGAGCTGAAAGCTGTCGATGCCCCAGAAAGTAATGTGGTTGGGCTTTTCACCTGGAACAAACCTTAACCAGTGGTGGGTTGCTACTGGTTCGGACAGGTTCGCAAGAAATTCGACCATGGTCGCCGAACCGGTAGTGAAGGCCGGCTTGCCACGCCCCCGAACCGGTTCCCCGGTCGCCGCTGCTTGAAAGTGGCTGGCAAATAACCCTCTGCGCATGCACAAAGGCTTCTGCACATGTGCAGAGGGTCAGTACCCAGATGTGATGCACACGCAGGTGAAGCGCGCACTTCCGATGTGACGCGCGCACTTCTGAACCGGTAGGGAAGGTAAGAGAAACCCACTCCTGACCTTAACCCTAATAAAACTTTCCTAATAAAAACTGAGGCAGCTCAGTGAATAATCCAATCCTGTGAATAATTTCTACCAAGTGAAAATTGGAAGAAAACGTTGATGTTCAGATACAAACATTTCAAGCTAAAGATACCAGAGAGGCATACGATTGGCTTCTTATCTTATCAGAACTGATCTGGATGATTTCACAAAGCCCACAGAAGGAAATGTAATCAGATACCGGGTTCCTATTTTCACATGTGGTGGACTTGTTCAAAGGCAAAAAAAAAAAAAAAAAAAAAAAAAAAAAAAAAAAAAAAAATAAAAAAAAAAAAAAAAAATGATAAAACAACACATAGACTTAAAACCAGAGATATTTTTGTTAGGTATATTACCAGAAATTTATAATAAAGGGACTACATATTTAATAATACATGTGTTGACAGCAGTGAGAATTGTATTTGCGCAACATTGGAAAAATGAGGACACACCTACAGATGAAAGTATAATTAGAAAAATATTAAACTGTGCGGAGATGGATAGATTGACATTAATAATAAAAGATAAGGAAAAACCAGAATATTTTTTAACATGTTTGATATGTTTTATCAATGGTTAGATAAAAGAGGTAGAAATTAGAGGATGAAAGATTACTGATATATATATATATATATATATATAAGTAAATGATGCAAGAATTTTACTATAATAAGCAAATATTAGTATTTTAATTATGGTTGGTATTATTATTACTTTTATTAGTATTTTATTAATACTTTGTATAAACAAATTGATCCAGACAATACACTGTTTATTAAGCACTTATGTATTTTAAAGAAGAAGAAAAAATGTATAAATAATTTTTTTTTAAAAAAAAGCCTACAGAGGACTTTCTTTAGATCTTTGTGTCAACTGATAATTGTTCAGTGCTATAAAGCCTGATAATTCTACAGATAGTTCTCGTGTTACGACCACAATTGAGGCCAAAATTTATGTGGCTAAGTGAGTTTTGCCCCATTTTATGACCTTTCTTACCACAGTTGTTAAGTGAACCACTGCAGTTGTTAAGTTAGTAACACGGTTGTTAAGTGAATCTGGCTTCCCCATTGACTTTGCTTGTCAGAAGGTCAGAAAAGGGGATCACGCGACCCCGGGACACTGCAACCATCATAAATGTGAGTCAGTTTCCCAGCGTCTGAATTTTGATCATGTGACCATGGAGATGCTGCAATGGTCGTAAGAGTGAAAAACGGTCATAAGTCACTTTTTCAGTGCCGTTGTAACTTTGAACAGTCACTAAATGAACTGTTGTAAGTCGAGGACTATCTGTATTGGTTATCAGTCAATAATTCTGATAGATAACCAGGGATAAATCTCAGTTCGGTTTAATATTCTTTACTTAAACATTTTGAATGATTGTAGCAGCACATTCATTATAAATTGTGGAATAAATGAACCTTTTCTGTAATGGGCCCTATTAATCTATTGCTGTGTTTTCAATTGAGTGATTCCATCTCCAAATTTTGGCAAGCTGATGATGATGAACACAGATCTCCTTTCTCTCTTTCTTACTTTACTTTCCTAAACCTGTCTTTTTTTTTTAAATGAGACTTAAATTTTCTTTTAAAACATTTGTAATATTCTCAGATTTGGGCTGAGTGATTAATAACGATTAAAGAACACATAAATAATTTGTCACTGGGGAATATCTTGATGCTTAGAAAAATGGAAAGGAGTTGAAAGAAAGGCCAGTCAAAGAGAAGGTGGCTAGATAGTGATGCCAAAGCATATGGTGACAAAAATTCAAGGAAACAATTACTAATATACATGAAATGGGATCCACTTTGACTGAAGGTCTCAAAACCTGGTTCTGCCAATTGGTTTTGGGCCCCCAATGGGGGGCATTTGATGCTGGAGGTGGATGGTGGAATAAGAGAGAAGATCCCACCTCCTTACCGCTCGTATACTTGGTCCCTACTTTTATCTAATCCCCATTAATTTTAATGTTTTCAAATGTTTTTATATCTGTGCTTTTATTATATTGTTCAAAAGCACGAACACGTGAGTAGATAAATAGGTACCAGTTCAGTGGGAAATTAACAGCGTTCCGTGCTCCTTTGGCGTATAGATATGCTGGCCACATGGCCACAGAAGCAACTTCGGACAAGGCTGGTTCCCTTGGACAGAAGTTGGACAGAAGAAACCTTTACCTTTACCTTAAGCCACCCAGAGTCACTTTGGATGGTGAGATGGGTGGCATGTACAGTAAATGTAATAAATAAGTACACAAATAAAATAAAGAATCAAGTGAAACTAAATAACAACTCCACGCTTTCAGTAACTAAGATCCCCACGGCTAGCTGGCAGGTGGAAACCAGCAATCTAATCTTTACCTCTTGGAGAGAGGGGGAAGACTCATAGCTTTCCCTCCTGGCCATTGTCATCAAGATTTATGTACATACCTTAGTTTAGTTTCAACTTCCTTTAAACCAGCCTTTAACTACTTCTCTGTCAGTTTGCATACTCTCTTTGCCAGCTAAAATCAGTTTCCATGACATTGACAAGGTAGCCTTTTCAGCAGAGGTGCCATGCACAAAGGGCCTTACATTAGAGAAAGCGGCTACTGCCTGATATTGGGGAAATAAACCACAAAGCAATTAACCCCCCCCCCAAAAAGGCTGCACACAGTGAGAAAGCCTGCAAGAAGCTGGGCTATGCCTTGCCTTAATAAAACAGGATGTTCTGACCTAGGCTTCCCCAAAAGCACGAAGCCGACTCCACGTCCTGATAAAACCCCTTTTATTTAGTTTACAGTGAATTCCTCTCCAGCAAAGTCCCGGCCAACAGTTTTTCAAGATATTTCCCAATTACAGACCTTTATCAGGCTTGGAGAGCTGCCAAGCTGATATCTTTCAGACTATAACAGACAATACTTGGCAAGAATGCAGGAACAGATCTTCGCCCAAATTAACTAATTGTCTCCTGCAAACACCCCCACCTTTTGCTCCTCTTTTATTCCCTATGGGAGGGGCCATTCATTATCCACCTGTGGCCTTACTCCCAAGTCGACCCTTGTTCCTTAGCTGTTCCCGTTGTCTGACAACTCTCTGCATGCGCACACTGGGAACAGGCTCCAGCTGTTTGTCTGCCTCACTGATGTCTGACTCCGGAGGCAGCTGATAACTGTCAGACTGCCCTGGCCCCCTCTCTGCCTCCAATGCAGAGCCCTCGTCCAAGCCTTCCCCAGCCTCCAGGACTGGCCCATGTTCCTCCACAACCTCCTCACTGTCCGAATTTGGCGGGCCACAACACAGGATTCTTTTTATTCTTCTCCTCACTTTCCAGGTCCTGCTCTTCCTTGGCTTGACTTTCTTCCCTTTTTGGTAGGCTGATGTGGGTGGGTTTCAAAGAGAGGCATTCTGAGAGTCACCCCAGTGGAAAAGTGACTCACGCTTTTGTGGGAATCCTGAAGCTATAAGAAAGTCTGTGGTTTACTACTAAAGACAAGTTGCTTATGAAGAACAGTGGCAGGAATTGGTATGTCTAGTCTAGTGAAAAGAAGGACTAAGGGAGACATGTTAGCAGTCTTCCAATATCTATTGGGGCTGCCACAAAGAAGAGAAGTTATTGTTGAGGGGAAAATAGGAGGAAGAAGGTGTATTGGATATGTTCACCGCCTTGAGTTTTTTTGTAAAAGTAATAAAGGTGGGATATAAATAAATACCGGTAGCTAGCTAGCTGGATAAATAGATGGATAAATGGATTTTTATCCCACTTTTATTATTTTATCAGTAATTCAAGGTGGCAAATATGCTAATTTTGTAAATCTTTCCATTCCCCACCATCCAGTCAGAGCTGAAGAAGCTTCTTGGATGAGAAGCGAAACGTCTTCAAACAAAAACCAGAAAGTCCAGTTGCCTCTTGAAAAAGCACCTTTGGAACAAATATGCTAATACTCCTTCCTCCTCCTGTTTTCTCCATAACAACAATCCTGTGAGGTGAATTAGGCTGAGAGAGAATGACCGGCCCAAAGTCACCCAGCCGACTTTCATACATAAATTAGGACTAGAATTCCCAGTCTCCAGGTTTCTAAACCAGCACCTTCACCTCTACACCAACTTGGTTCTCCCCATTAGATCAAACTGGCTTAAATGCCGTAAGCATAGTGTACAGTGATTATATTTTCTTTGAAAAATAAACTAAAATAAAAAAGGGCAAACTTGAAAAAGAGGCTAATCTGAAAGGATGAAAATATAGTTATGTTTAAAGCTTTGCTTTACAAAGGAACATTCAAGAGCAAAACCAAGAAAATAAATAATTTATCTCAAATGAATCTCAAGGACAGCTTTTTGAAATAAAGGACTGTCCTTTCTAATAAAGGATGTATGGTCACTGTAGCATACAACAGAAAACCCATGAAGTCTCATTTGCAAACAAAAAACTTAGAAAGATAAACAAGGCAGACTTCAAGCCGTGTTAATCAAAACTCTCCCCTTTTGATTGACATGAAAAGATAGCCCTTTTCTGCTGTCATCCCATGCAAAATATTCAAGCCATCAAGAATTTCTATAACCTATTTGTCAACTTTATTACTGTAAAGGCTCATCCCCCCCCCTGCTCGCTTGTAATTGAAAGAAAATTATCGGCCTATCAAGCAAAACATTAGTGTCTTAATAGGTTTTAGTCAAATTGTGGAAGCTGAGAGAGAAACCGAACTCTAGCGGAAAATAAATCTAAATAAGCAAGCATTTAAAAAAAAATCCATACAGTGTTGATTAGTAAAGATACCTTATATTTATGCCTGACTGTAATTTTAAAAGGACAGACCCTGTGGATTAATTGCATAGTTTTTCAATCCACTACTAATCATGTTCACTTAGAAAAAAAATAGGTTCACTTTGAATTTTAATACGTTTAATGAAAATTTAATTAATTTGCATCTTGTGGAACAGTCTGCTAAATGAAAACAAAGATCCACCTCTGCATTCACATTTCCTTGAATTTTGCAGCAGCGTTCTTCCCAGAAATGCATACACTAAGTCCTCAGCTTACGACCACAATTGGCCCCAGAAGTTTCATTGCTAAGCAAGATGGTTGCTAAACGAGTCAGGCCCGATTTTATAATTTTTTTTGTCATAATTGTTAAGCAAATCATTGCAGTCGTTAAGTGAATCACATTGTTGTTAAGCGAATCCAATTTCCCCATTGACTTTGCTTATCGGATGTCAACTGGGAAGGTTGCAGTGGTGTTCATGTGATCCTGGGATGCTACAATCATCGTAAACACATCCTGGTTGCCAAGCACCCAAATTTTGATCACGTGACTGTGGGGATGCTGCAATGGTCATAAGTGCAAGGCCCGGTTGTAAGTCACTTCTTTCAGTGCCTTTTTAACTTCAAACAGTTGCTAAATGAATGGTTGTAAGTGGAGAACTACCTGAATTTTTGGAGAAATGGATACAAAAAGGCATGCAATGTTTAATTCTATTCTATCCAGACTTTTAACATTTCAAGTAGCAATAGCAATAGCACTTAGACTTATAAACCACTTCATAGTGCTTTTACAGCCCTCTCTAAGCGATTTACAGAGTCAGCCTCTTGCCCCCAACAATCTGGGTCCTCATTTTACCGACCTCGGAAGGATGGAAGGCTGAGTCAACCTTGAGCCTGGTGAGATTCAAACTGCTGAACTGCTGGCAGCCGGCAGTCAGCAGAAGCAGCCTGCAGTACTGCATTCTAACCACTGCGCCACCACGGCTCAAAACATTGTGGAAAGAGAAGGCAAGGACTTTAAAGTTGGAAAAAACGCCTTCAGAAATTGCTGTTGAAATAATTTGATTAATGCTTAAAATACTGTGATGGTTATAGATATGATTATAATAAATAAAGTCTCCTCCAAGCTGAACATGTCTTCTCAGCAATAGTTCAGAAATGGTTTGCCATGGCCTTCTTGCATATTTATTTCTTCATTTATTTGCTTCCCTGGCTAGTCTACAACCCTAAGGTATATTCACGGTCCCTCGGCTTTGCTAGAGGGGGAAATAAAATTGTATTAAGGTCATGCTTTAAAATGTTTTTTTGTGAACGTGGATTTGTGTTATCGGTTAAGTTTGGAAACACATGGGTGTATGTCTCCATATCTATGTGCATTTTCAGGTTCAAATTTGCAAATGATGTGACTTTAACTTTTACTAAAGTTAAAGCTGTCTCCAGTTTTCACATTATTTGGGCCTTATTTGAATCCATGTAGGATTAGGATTAGGGTAGGGGTTAGGGTTAAGTTAAACACTCTAGGTCTGCTATAGATCAAAAGGCTATTTTTCCTGCATTCAATGGAGATTTAAAAGCATAGAAATGTATGTACAGGTAAGTGTGTATGTGTGTATGTAATTGTATCCCACCTTTAATATTTTTATAAATGTTAAGGCAGCGAACATACCTAATACTCCTTCCTCCTCCTATTTTTCCCACAATAGCAACTCTGCGAGGTGGGTTAAGCTGAGAGAGAAATCCTTTGTTGGTGAGTTGGTAACTTTGAAAGGTTGCTAAATGATCAGTTGTAAGTTAAGGACGACCTGTAATGGAATGGAGGTAAGCATGGACCTTTTGACCACAAACAGTATTTCACAACCTTGGTGGTTTCCAGGTGTGTGGACTTCAAATCCCAGAATTCCGCAGCCAGCATGGCCATGGATGAGAATTTTGGGAGCCACGGTGGCTCAGTGGTTAGAGTGCAGTATTGCAGGCTACTTCTGCTGATTGCCGGCTGCCTGCAATTTGGCAGTTCGAATCTCAGCGGGCTCAAGGTTGACTCAGCCTTCCATCCTTCCAAGGTCGGTAAAATGAGGACCCAGATTGTTGGGGGCAAGATGCTGACTCTGTAAACTGCTTAGAGAGGGCTGTAAGGCACTGTGAAGCGGTATATAAGTCTAAGTGCTATTGCTATTGGCAGCTGGAGTCCACACACCGAAGTTGGCAAGACTGAGAAACACCGCTTTAGAAGGACAATAGTGGACTGCACCCTAACCCAGTCCCAGGAAATAACAGCCTAAACTTGAACAGTCAGTGTGATTTCCCTGCATGTTGATGTACCAGAATTGTGGACACGGTTAAAAATATTGCAAATATTTTTATTACCCCCCTCAAAAATACTGTACACTTTTCCCAAACGGTTTCCACAATTTTGGCCGCTACTGTACATATAGTTCCAGCTTTTTCCCCATCATGGAATAAAGTAGTTATGGTTTAATATCAGACTAACGTGTGGGATTGTAGAAACATTTTTGTAAAGAGAATAAACAAAGCTATGTTTTCTTAAAAAGTAAAAATAAAAAAAAATATTGCAAACGTTTAGCTTTAAATCAACCGGCTACTATAAATAAATGTTAAGAAATAAGATGAGTGGTGCGGTGGTGTGGTGGCCTAGAGATGGAGCTCTCATCTCACAATCAGGAGGCTGTGAGTTCGATGCTAGGTAGAGGCAGATATTTCTCTCTCTGGGCACAATGAGAATATATCAACTGAAAAAAACTCCGCATTGGTGACAGGAAGGGCATCCGGCCAGTAAACACTCAGCTCCATTCAGTTGTCCAAGACTCCACCCCGCAAAGGATTATGGGGTCTTTAAAAGAAGGAGAAGATGATGATATTAAGAAATAAAATATTAAAGATTGCATCTAAGATATGCTTGTGTAAGATGATGATGATAGTAATATTATTGTTGAGCTAAAATCTAATCTTTAGTTTTTATATTTTTGTAAGCCACCTTGAGTCACCATGTGCGAATAGGTGGCAATATAAATTTCCTAAACTAAATAAAATAAATAAATAGTTAATGTGATGAACCCATGAGCCCAGTCGGTTTAATACTATGTTGGCTTGTAGCCAAAGGTGAAATCCAGCAGGTTCTGACAGGTTCTGGAGAACCGGTAGCGGAAATTTTGAGTAGTTCGGAGAACCGGCAAATACCACCTCTGGCTGGCCCCAGAGTGGGGTGGGAATGGAGATTTTGCAATATCCTTCCCCCAGGAGTGGGGTGGGAATGGAGATTTTGCAATATCCTTCCCCCAGGAGTGGGGAGGGAATGGGGATTTTGCAGTATCCTTCCCCTGGAGTGGGGTGGGAATGGAGATTTTTCAGTATCCTTCCCCTGCCACGCCCACCAAGCCACACCCACAGAACCGCGAACTCCGTGCAGAACTCAAAAGACTTCATGACCAAAGATATACCGACTTATACATTGACTACCACACTGACTGCATTAAAAGGAAGTTCTGCAATCCACCTTCCAACATCCAACCCCCCATCATCCAAAACCAACCCAACATCCAACCCTCCATCATCCAAAACCAACCTCCCATCATCCAAAACCAACCCAACATCCAACCCTCCATTACCAAAACCAACCCCCCATCATCCAAAGCTAGGTATGCATGCCCCTTACTTCCTCAATATCAACCACTACTGATCTTAAATGCAAGCTAATTAACGCAAGCATCGTAAACAAAATACGCGAACTCCTTCTCTTACTAAAAACTGCTAAATTCGACATTATATTTGTCTGCAAAACATGGCTGCTGAACGCCCTCCCTGACTCCATTATCAAAGTAAGAGACTATCATGTTTACCGGTCTGATCGCGAAACCCGCAGAGGAGGTGGAGTTGCCATCTTCTATAAAAAATCACTAAACCTAAAAAATATTCAAGTTACACATGATCTCGCTCTACCAGAAACCATAGTCTGCGAACTGTCCTTAAATACCACACTTCGCTTTCTAATATGTTACAGAGAATATTCAAGGAACTCGCTCTTCCAGAAACCATCATCTGTGAGTTGTCCTTAAATACCACACTTCGCTTCCTACTATGTTATAGAGCCCCCGATTATGACATCACACATGTGAACAAGTTAACCTCACTACCTCACTACGCAGCCTCCTACCCACACCCTCTTATTTTTCTTGGTGATCTCAACCTACCCCATATTAACTGGACACTAAATCAAT
>QLTV01003454.1:912258-924196 GCA_003457575.1 Thermophis baileyi
AGATAGATAGATAGATAGATAGATAGACAGACAGACAGACAGACAGACAGACAGACAGATAGATAGATAGATAGATAGATAGATAGATGATAGATAGATGATGGATAAATAGACAGATAGATAATTTTTCCTTCTTTCTCTCCATTCCTTTTATTTATTCATTAGATTTTCATCCTGCCTTTATTATTTTTATAAATAACGCAAGGTGGACAACACACCTAACCTTCCTCCTTCTGTTTTCCCCACAATAACAACCCGTGATGTGGATTGGGCTGAGAGAGTGTTTTATCCCAAAATTCATCATGAAATGTAATTTGGGTGCTGCCCCAACCTCCCGTTTCACAGCTCCTGACTTCCGCTGCCCTTCCCCACAAAAACTCTTTTCACGTGGGACTCGCAATGCTCTTTAACAGAATGTCAGCCTGGAAAAACCTTGATGACTAAGATGGATTAGGCCACTCCCTAACGCCCGACTGAGCTTTGTGGTCCTTTCACATGCCTCTCTTAGGAAGCTTTGATAATACTTGCATTGACTCTGTAATGAGTACACAGCTGACAAATGGCTGGTTTTTACACTGGGTGCCTGCAGGAGTAAAGCTCTGAGTTTTCCCACAGTTTCACGGTTTATTTCTCTTGCCAATCCCAGGAGCGATTCACTAGCTGCTGAAAGAAGAGAACATGTTTCCCTTCACCAAAGAAGAAAAGACATCAACAAGAATGCCTTACAGAGAAAAAAAAGAAAGAGAAGAACCATGTGCCATGGCTTAGGTCATAAATACAGATCAAGGACTATGGGAAAAGAAATTCCCGAGCATGCAGAATTAGAACATATTAGTTGCATTGCAAAAGTGGTGAATATCTGTAGCTCGGGTATAGGATGAGGGTGAAGGTTTGTTCTCCGAGCTTGTGGTTGGTTTGGGCGGGGGGTTGGACTAGATGACCTACAAGGTCCCTTCCAACTCTGTTAATCTGTTAACATCTGTTAACGTTTCATTACCAGGCTAGGTAACATCTTCAGCGGAGTTGAATCCCCTAAAGATGTTACCTAGCCTGATAACGAAACATTTAGAAACCAATCCACAAGTTCGGAGAATGAACCTTCACCCTCAAATTAGTTGCTTTTACTACAAACATAAGGACTATGTAAGTAGTCCTCGACTTATGAGCACAACTGACTCCAATATTTCCGTTGCTAAATGAGACCATTGTTAAGTGAGTTTTGCCATATTTTACGACCTTTCTTGTCACAGTTGTCAAGTGAATCACTGCAGTTGTTAAGTTACTAACATGGTTGTGTAGTGAATCCGGCTTCCCCATTGACTTTGCTTATTGGAAGGTCACAAAAAGTGATTGCATGACCCCAGGACACTGCAGCCGTCTTAAGTATGATCCAGTTGCCAAGCATCTGCAAATTTTGATGCTGCAACTGTCATGGAGAAATGACCATAAATCATTTTTTTAAAATGCTGTTGTAACTTGGAACGGTTACCAAATGAATGGTTGTAAGTCAAGGATTACCTGTACTTCTCACATCTGCCAAGGAGATTCTGTACAATATGAAGAACATTTGCTCGCATTTCATGTGGCTCTGAGCATAAATTACTATTTTAGAAATAGCCTGTGGGTCCAGTCTCTGAGAATAATCCTTTCTTCTGTTACGTGCATAGTTTGAGCTGTGCTGTGGTTAGAAGAAGTATTGCAGGCTAACTCTGTTCACTGCCAGGAGTTCGATTCTGACCACTAAAGGTTGACTCAGTCTTCCATTCTTTCAAGGTCGGTAAAATGAGGACCCTGATTGTTCGGGTCAATATGCTGTAAATATGTTTACAGTTGTTATAGGGGAAATAGGAGGAGGAAGATGTGTTGGATATGTTTGTTGCCTTTAATTATTTGTATAAATAATAAAGGTGAGGTACAAATCTATATATATAAAAGCCAAATGCCACTCACGCATCATCACGAAATCTCCAGAACCGTAAAGCCTACAAACTTGAAACTTGGCACATATGTTCCCCTTGGCTTCTAGGTGCTAGCTAAGAAAGGATTTTTTGAAATGACTATCAGATCATTAGTATGTCTTATATACAGTATATAAGAATATATACTGATGCTAAGGAGTTAGACGTTCTACTCGCCCTCCCCACCTGAAAAGAATTCTGTTCCAACTGCCAGTGGGCATGGCCAGTGCGTGACTCATCCAACCTGCGGGCTGGGAGTTTAGACATGCTACTCCATGCTAAGGAGTTAGAGATTCTACTCCCCCTCCTCACCTGAAAGGGAGAGAAGGGGATAAGATAGGAGAGGCTTCTGTGGGGCAAGCCTGAGGGAGAGAAGGGGAAAGAAGAGGCTTCTGTGGGGCAAGCCTGAGGGAGAGAAGGGGAAAGGAGAGGCCGATCGTAACTACTCATTAATGTTCAAGCTTTAACTGTCAATTTATCAAGCCCGATCACATAGTTTCGTAGTGAAACATGGGTATCCAGCTACTAGTAAATGAATAAAATAAAAGGGATTGGAAAGAATAATCAGTGAATGCCAAGAGTTAAAAACCTGACTAGGTTTACTTGCCACAGGCTGAACCACTATAAAGTGGGTAAAATAGTTTTCAGGCTAAGTTCTCTGATGAGCTAACAGAAAAGGTCAATTTCACTTACGTACTTTACAACGTCTATAAACCACCTGTCTTCAGGTTCTGAGTGAAATAGAAAGTAATAAGAAACTGTTAAAACAGACTTAAGCATAAGTCTTGAGCATTAAGAGAACATGATGGCCATTCATGGCTGTATAGTTTAGTTGAATAATTATCTTGGCTGCTGTTTCTATTTACTATCTGGAAGTTTTTACCATTTTATTGTTTTTCATTGTTTTCATTGTTTTAGAATTTTAGAACTGTAAGCTGCCAAGAATCCCTTGGTTGAGTTGGGTGGCTATAGAAACTGAATGAATGAATCAATGAATGAATTCAAAGACTTCAGTGTAGAGTGAAGGCAATTGAAAAGAAATGATCTTAAGCACCTATAGAAATATCAGAAGGGTTTAGAGGCTATGTCTACCTCTGGGAGCAGCATGTTGAACAGCCTGGAGGCTGCTATGGAAGAGGTATACCTTTTGATTCCTACCTCTCTTACTTACTTCTCTTTGGTGCATTTCTTTCTTTCTTTCTTTCTTTCTTTCTTTCTTTCTTTCTTTCTTTCTTTCTTTCTTTCTTTCTTTCTTTCTTTCTTTCTTTCTTTCTTTCTTTCTTTCTTTCTTTCTTTCTTTCTTCTTTTTTTCTTTCATACATACATACATACATACATACATACATACATACATACATACATACATACATACTGCAGATCTAAGCTGCATTAACAGAGCAATATAATCAAGATAAGGTAAGACCACACTTGGAATAGTGCATCTAGTTTTGGTCACTATGGTATAAAAAAATTGTTGAGACTCTAGTCTAGAAAGACTGCAGAGAAAAGCAACAAAGATAATTAGGGGACTGGAGGCAAAAAGATATGAAGAACGGTTGCAGGAATTGGGTATGTCTAGTTTAATGAAAAGAAGGACCAGGGATGACATGATAGCAGTGTTCCAATATCTCAGGGGTTGCCACAAGGAAGAGGGAGTCAAGCTATTCTCCAAAGCACCTGAGGGTAGGACAAGAAGCAATGGGTGGAAACTAATCAAGGAGAGAAGCAACTTAGAACTAAGGAGAAATTTCCTGACAGTTAGAACAATTAATCAGTGGAACAACTTGCCTCCAGAAGTTGTTAATGCTCCAACGCTGGAAGTTTTTAAGAAGAAATTGGATAACCATTTGTCTGAAATGGTATAGGGTTTCCTGCCTAAGCAGGGGGTTGGACTAGAAGACCTCCAAGGTTTCTTCCAACTCTATTATTCTATTATTCTCCTGAGGGTGAGGTATTCCTCAGACCTTCCTAGAACCACACTGCCTAAGGCTTTATATGTAATAAATTGAATTTGGTTCGTTTTGTGCTTTCAAGTCAGTATGGACTCCTGGTGAGTGCATGGAAAAATCCCTGCAATTTTCTTGGTGAGATTACTGGAAGTGATTTGCCATTGCCTTCTTCCTAAGGCTGAGAGAAAGTGACTGGCCCAAAGTTACCCAGCTGGCTTCATGCTTAATGGGGGACTAGACTCACAGGCTTCTGATTTCCAGCCTGGTGCCTTAATCATCAAACTGGCTCTCTGAATTGAATTGATCTGGAATTGAATTGATTGGAGTGTAGCCACCAGAAGATGGACATCACTCAAATGGGTTTTCATATCTATCAGTCTGGCTTCTGCTATCTGTTCCAGTTAAAATAATTTTCAAAGCAGCCTACTTATTTCCTGGGTTGCACCTTAAAGTTAAGCAATGTTGGGGCAGAACCAGGGGTGGGTTCCAATTTACCTCACTGCCGGTTCGCTCCCTCCCACGCCGCGTGGGCGCATGCGCATGCGCAGTAACAAAACAACAACAACAAAAAAAAACAACAACCCAAAACAAAACACCAAAGCTGAAAAAAAGATGGCAACGCATGCACAGTGCCGGAAGTCGGCTTCTGCACATGCTCAGAAGGAAATAAAAAAATAAAAAAATTCAAAAATTCAAAAAATAAAAAAAATTCAAAAAAAATTCAAAAAAAAAAAGATGGCAGCCCCCACGGACTGGCACCGACCGATTCGGTTCGGTATGTCATCATGACATCACCAGCGGGCAGCTACCAGTTTGGGAGAACCGGTCCAAACCGGAAGGAACCCACCCCTGGGCAGAACCCCTTATTGCTCTACATACTAAGCAATTCCAGGTAGTTCATCTTAACCTACAATATTCAAGTTACCATACAGGTGGTGATTATCTAACCCAGAGGTCTTCAAACTTGGCAACTATAAGACTTGTGGACTTCAACTCCCAGAATTCTCCAGCCAGCTATGGCTGGAGAATTCTGGGAGTTGAAGTCCACAAGTCTTAAAGTTGCCAAGTTTGGGGATCCCTGATCTAACCCCTTGCAGAAACCAGGCTCTTTTTATAATTTTGGAAGGTTTTATGGGATGAATTTGTTGTTCAATCGCTAAGTTGTGTCCAACTCTTTATGACCCCCTGGACCATAGTGCGCCAGCCCCCCATCCTCCGCTGTCTCCCTGAGTCTGCCTCAATTCATGCCCACTGAGTTAATGACGCTATCTAACCATCTCATCTTCTACTGTCTCCTTCTCCTTTTGCCTTCATTTTTCCCCAACACCAGGGTCTTTTCCAGTGAGTCATCTCTTCTCATTCAGTGGCCAAAGTAATTGAGCTTTAGCTTCCATATCTGCCTTTCCAAAGGATAGTCAGGGTTGATTTCCTTAAAGGTTGACTGATTTGATCTCCTTGCAGTCCAAGGCACTCAAGAGTCTTTTCCAATACCGCAGTTCAAAAGCATCATTTCTTTGGTGCTCTCAGCCTTCCTTATGGTCCAACTCTCACAACCATACATTTTTACTGGAAAGACCATAGCTTTGACTATATAGACTTTTACCGGCAAGGTGATGTCTCTGTCTTTTAATATGCTATCAGGAAGGTGAATGGGCTGCTTTAAATGTCATCATCCATTTCACTCCCTCACTCCCCTGAACCTGAACAATTAGAGGAACACTCTTGCCCTTCCTGTTGTATGAAGATGCTCTGGATGCCACATGAGATGTTGGGACACTAGGTAGCCAACAGGTAGCAGGCTGCCCATCCTTGCATTGGTGTTTGAGGAGAGTGGCAGAGAGGTGGGGAGGAGGCTTTGCAGCTTATATTTTATCTAATGCCCTAGTGATGGAGCACCTCATGGGACACTCCCATCTCAATGAAGTCACTATTTTGGGGAGGGAAGAGTATCTACTAGTGTGTGGGGAGGGAACCTCTTCTAAATGGGAGAAACTTGCACTAAAACTGAGAAATGCCATTTCTGTTCAGATGAGAAGGACAGATTTGCCAGCCATTCAGTTTCTTGATTTAATTATCTTAAATGTTCGCTGTTTCCCATGTTCACAATTCTCCTTAAGCTTTTGGAGACTTACCATTGACATACACTAAGGTGCCCAAAACTTCTTAGGGAAGGGTTTTTTCTATTAAAAAAACCCCAACCCAAATACTTTAGCTGTTGAGTCAGGAACATTCAATCATTTTTCTCCAAGCCCATAACTTTTCTCTTCTATGAATTGAATTATGATGATTAAGTTCAAGGTCTTTAATGTTGTCCTGGCTTTCTTTTTTTTTATAACATGGTTTTGTTCTGACTTCCTCGATATATCAGAAGTTATTAAGCGGTGTCTTTTATTGATTCCAGAAAATATTTTTTTTCCTGGAGGATATAATTTATCCTTTATGGGTTAGAACTACAGGGCCCTGACAGAACAAAGTCAGCTTCAAGTGGCAACTTAAATATATACTGAGATGTTACTTTAGGAATGAGATGTTTATGTTTGCTGAAAGTTACAGACACTGTCCAGAAAGGACATGGCTCTATCCAAGATGCTTTGCAAAATTTAGTGCTGGAAAAGATCATGAGTGGTGTGGTAGCCTAGTGGCGAAGACACTCGCCTCCTACTTGGAAGGCTGAGAGTTCAATCCTAGGTAATGGCAGATGTTTCTCTCTCATAGGACACACAGAAAAAAAAATATTCACTGCGAACTCCATGAGGTATCAGGGGGAATGGGACAACTTGCTGTGGCCAATTCACCATGGCCAACTCATCACAGCTAACTCATCACGGCCAACTCATTGAGGCACAATTCGCCACGGCCAACTGACTGTAGAACAACTCATTGCAGGACGATGTAACAATTCTATTTCATTATTTAAAACAAATAAAAAATATTTTAATTTTTCACTCTGTCCCTCCTTTTGCATCCTTTCTTTAATGCTTCTATTCCACAATTTCTTTGATATTAGTGTAACTCCTGTCCCTCAGCGAGTTGTCCTATGGCGAGATGGCCATGGCGAGTTGTCCTGTAGCAAGTTGGCTGTGGTGACTTAGCTGTGGTGAGTTGGCTGTGACATGTTGATCATGGTGAGTTGGCCATGGTGAATTGTCATAGACCCACATCAGGAAAGGCATCAAGCCAGTAAACACTCAGCTCCATCCAGTCGCCCTGACTCTACTTCAAATTCAGGGATAACAGGGCCATAAAAAGGGAGTTACTGCTGGAAAAGATCAGAGATGGTAGCTGAATCTGGAAGAAGGGATATAAATTTTTTATGGCTAGGCAGAAAAAAGAAAACTATGGCAAAATGTGTGATTGACAATTGTCCCACTCCACCCTACAAAAGGAATCCACATTTGATGGAAAGACAAAACCAAATCCCACAAAGGACGAGTTATCGAGAAAGGTAATGAAGTTGGCGGATATGGCAAAACTGACTGTTTTAATTAAAAAGAAGAATTCATCAAATTTTGTTTCTGCTTGGAAACCGCTTCTGTACTGTTTGCTCAAAACTGGGGGGGGGGGAAAGGACTCTTATGTGGTCACGTGGCCAGCATGACTATAGGTACCACTTTGGTGGGAAGGTAACACCATTCTTATATATAGGCTTGAGCCAGGGGTGGGTTCTGACTTACCTCGCTGCCGGTTCGCTTCTTCACACGCCACATGGACGCGCCATGTGAGCGCGCACACATGCGCAGTGCTAAAAACTAAGCTTCTGTGTATGCGCAGAAGCAAAAAACAAGATGGCGCCGCCATAGGAGCTGCCAAGAGAGCCAGTTCGGGGGCATGTCCAGCCGGCCATCGCTGCCTGTTCAGCGAGCGGGGAGAAATTCCCACTACTGGTTCTATAGAGCCGGTCCGAACTGGCAGGAACCCACCTCTGGCTTGAGCAATAAGTCTTTGAACTGCAACTTAATGTATGGTCCCTATCATTTACACTTGACACCCCCAAAATCTTGCCCACTTTTGCTTTATAACAAGAAGGAATGTTCTATGACACTGTTTATTTGGTTTATATCAGCGGTTCTCAACCTGTGGGTCGTGACCCCTTTGGGGGTCGAACGACCCTTTCACAGGGGTCGCCTAAGCGCGCGCTAGCCCCCTATCTTGGTGCCACCGTGCAGGGGTGAAATGCTCCCGGTTCGGGCGTGCCTGTGGGTCGCCGGACAGCTGGTAGTGACGGAAGCGGGAGACTTCGCCCACCCGCCCAGACGCCGCCATTTGGGTTCTTTTACCCTCTGCGCATGCGCAGAATGCTTTGCGCATGTGCAGAGGGTAAAAGAACCCAAATGGCAGCGTCCGGGCAGGTGGGTGAAGTCTCCCGCTTCCGTCACTACCGGCTGTCCGGCAACCCACAGGCACGCCCAAACCGGGAGCATTTCACCCCTAGTGCCATGCCTCCTTTGTCACCCCATTGCGTGTGGGGAGGGGGCGGGGTGGGGGTCATGGTGGCAGGGGTCACGGCATTAGGAATGTTGAGAACCACTGGTTTATATGAACCCTATAAGTGGGAACAAGGGGAAACTTGCTCTTTTATAGATACAGTATGCCAGAGTTCGGTTCTCTTGATTTCAGTAGGCATTACTAGGGATGACTGAAGTTTTAAGACAGAGGGAAGGTACTTGGTTAAAAATAGCTGCATTTGACCAAATGTGTCAAAGGAGAACAAGTAAGCCGTTGCCCAAGGTTTCCCTAAAGCTTTGGAAGTGTTTTGAAAGGAATTATTCTCAGAAACCTTTAAGCCACTTTGACTCTCTCTGCTTAGATTCATCTGAGAAATACTGGCCAAAGAATTGATTTTGCCTTAGAGAACATTGAAATCCCACAAAGTTGATCTCCCATGAAACACGGTTTTCTCTGTAATCAGCCAATCTTGAAAGCCTGTGTCTAATCAAAGTAACGTCCTGTTAAGAAAACTTGAACTAGTTACCAAAAAATAATAAAAGTCGAAAGGAAACTTAAGATTTCTTTGCAGGTATTTGGTTGAAAGGCCTCCCGATTGTTGAATTTGCTGGGCTCTGGGCTCTTCACAATAAGAATTATTTTAATGTATTTTGATGGGCTTAATGTCCAATAACTGTCTAATAAGTGTGCTTAGGTTTTCCATGTTCTAGTGCCATTTCACACATGCACTTAATCTGTTCAGGATCTTTCCTGACTTAACGCTGAGCAACATTTGATTGTTTGTTTGTTTCCCACCTTTATTATTTTAATAAATAATTCAAGGTGGCAAACACATACAATACTCCTTTCTCCTATTTCCCCACAACAACAAGCCCATGAAGTGAATTGGTCTGAAAGAGGGGAACTGGCCCAAAGTCACTCAGCTAGCTTTCATGCCTAATGCGGGACTAGAACTCACAATCTCATGATGATTGGCCCAAAGTCATCCAGCCAACTTTCATGCCTAAGGCGGGACTAGAACTCACAGTCTCCTGATGATTGGCCCAAAGTCACCCAGCCAACTTTCATGCCTAAGGCGGGACTAGAACACACAGTCTCCTGATAATTGGCCCAAAGTTATCTAGCCAACTTTCATGCCTAAGGCTGGACTAGAACTCACAGTCTTCTGATGATTGGCCCAAAGTCATCTAGCCAACTTCATGCATAAGTGTTCTGGCCAAGGCTTCCTGAGACAATAACACTCACACGCTCAGTCCCAAAAACCCTCTTTTTATTTCAACAGCTGTGAATTATGTTCATTCACAGCCCGTAATGAGTCCCAAGCAGTTTGTAAATAGTCCGACAGAAGTCTGCCACAGTCTTTCAGGGTAAGGCTGATAATCACCCACCTTTGTCTTCCTTGACATGCTGCCAAAGACTTAATTGCCAATTATCTTGGCAAGGCCAGACGGAGCACAAAGTCAAGACGGAGCTTCAGAGTTTAAACCGACCAGAACGAACAAAGTTGCTTCCTGCAAAGGCTCATGTCCCTTTGCTCCTCCTTTATGTCTTATGGGAGGGGCCAATCATCTCCCAGCCTTACTCCTGAGTCGCCCCTTTTGTCTTAACTGTTCTTGCCTTCTGGCAGCTCTGTGCATGCGCGCACTGGGAACAGGCTCCCCCTGTTCCTCTGCCTCGCTGATGTCAGCCTCTGGTGGCTCCGGAGTCAGCACAGAACTCCCAGATGGCCCTGGCCCCATCTCTGCCTCTGACGCAGAGCCTTCCCCAGACTCTAGGACTGGCCCATGTTCCTCCCCAACCTCCTCACTGTCCGACTCTGCTGCCAGCTCCGCAGGCCACCGGCGGACCACATCAGTAAGGTGTAATGATGTGTAACTCACAGTCTTCTGGTTTCTAGACTGGTGCCTTAACCACTAGACAAAATTGGCTCTTTATGTAGCTCTGTTAACCAAAGAAGTGGCATGTCACCATTAGAAACTCAAAAGTGCAGAGAAATGCTCTCATGTATTTCATGGAGGTCAAAGGGCGTCCGTCTAATTCCCCACATATGCAAGTAAACATGGCAGAAACTCCTGCCATTTTTAGAACTAGAACTAAAATAGAACTAGAAGAAGCCATTAACTGAATTTGAAATCCTCAGCATTGTTCTAGGGGGCCCGATGCCACCAACACTTTTGGAACCTTTAACGTACTTCTTTTTTGTAAATTAATTTTTATCAAAGAAATTACTTCCAATGTTCTTTACAGCAGTTATAAACGCATTTGAGTGTTATTCTCCCAGAACCTTTCAGGTTCTCAAAGGCTGCTGTCTGAAGGCAGCTGACACAGCACAATGCTATGCCACTGTATTTCTAAAAATGCCTATTTTCAGGGAATGGAAGAGGAAAATATGCTCCTCTCGGTGTCCATAAAGCTGAAGTGAAATAAATACTCCAGTTGAAAATGGATGCATTTTCAGGCTGTCAAAGTACATCAGTGGACAAATAACATCATGCGTGTCAGGGCGTTAAGAAGCTATCTATTTAAACATTTATTTGATATCTTGCTTTAAGTGATCTTCTTTAAGAGATCTCGAGGGCTTTAGCTGAAAACAAAATGAAGGCATAATTAGCAATGAAAATTGTGAGGGCATCCTCGAGTTGAGCTTAACCTGCTGGTGATTCCACCCATGCAGTTTTCTTGGCAGTGTTATAGCTGTGCTTCGCCGTAGCTGTCCTTCCAGGAATCAACCTTCCTCCCTCTGCTTCATAGCTGCAAACCTGAAATTCCGGTGTGATTTCCCCCTCAATGTTTTAAGCAGGGATAATCCTGCTTAATTTCTAAGACGTGCTGCCATCTGCCGCTCCTCTCAAAGCAACACTGAAATGCAAATATGGAAACAGCTGCAGCAGATGAGAGAGAGAGAGAGAGAGAGAGAGAGAGAGAGAGAGAGAGAGAGGGGGGTGAGAGAGAGAGAGAGAATGAGAATAAGTCACATGCAAATGCAGAGATGGTTAAGATTACTTCATTTAAGAAACAGATTTTCTACAAAGGAAATGCCTTTCTAAAATAAAAAATAATGGATTTTTTTCCTAGCCTACAAAAGACCACTGGAGAGGATTATTATTCTGGTGTATGGGGACCCAGAAGACCACCGCCAAGGATGATCTCAGAAGATGGATAGGTTTGTATGGGACAAGGCAATTCTTCATGACGCTTGGTTCAAAATTATGAAGACTTTTAAAGGTCATTTCCCCCCCCCCACTTTTTATTGTCCCATAAATTGGAACCCATGCAGCTGTGTCAACATAGGAGTATTTGCTCCCTAAAAATGTCCCCTGACTGGGAAGAATAGCCAGTATTGTTCTCACATCCCTGAGAATTAAATTTGGTTCTTGCTACAACAGGTAGTAGAGCAAGACCGGTTGCAGGAATTGGGTATGTCTAGTTTAATGAAAAGAAGAACCAGGGGAGACATGATGGCACTGTTTCAATATTTGAGGGGCTGCCACAAAGAAGAGAGGTGGGGGCAACCTTTTTTCCAAACCACCAGAAGGCAAGTCAAGAAACAAAGAATGGAAACTAATCAAGGAGATAAATAACCTG
>QLTV01003454.1:925481-940899 GCA_003457575.1 Thermophis baileyi
CTGCTGCGCACAGTGTCTTGCGCAGTAGTTAAATGGGCTCCAGGAGGAGGAGAGGATGCAGTCTCCCCATTTGTGAAGCACGCTTTCGCTGTGCTGTGCAAGGCGCTGTGAGAGTGGCGGGCAAGCCATGGAGGGGGTATTGGGTCTTTCCCACGCCCCACGCCAAAGGAAAGCCAGCCGGGCTTATCCTTTCCTCCTACCCTTCCCTCTTCCCCCTGCTCCCTTCTCCCCACTCAATCCTACTTTGGGACAGAGAAGCGCGCGCTGGAAACGTGTGTTGGGGCGACATCAGAGCGCGTCTTCTGACCCTCTGGCACTTGCCTGAAACTCTCCGCACTCCTCCAGGCCTGGCTTGCTGGGGGGTGGGGAGCAGCCCTGATGCCTCTGCTTCCCCCCTCCACGGCCCCAGCCATTGCTGCCCGGGGAAGGAACAGGAAACAGAAAGAGGCGTGTTTCAAAGAAGGCGGCAAACAGTGTTCTGCAAGAGCTGGGCCAGGCCTCTCTGCCGTCCAACTCACCAATGGGGCTGCTTCTGCCGGGCCATCTCCCCCACCCCCACTGGGATGTTGTGCTCGGTGCTCGGTGGGGGAGAGGAGCGCTTCCCTACGCTGCCCCCTTCTTTCTCTTGGCCCCGCCAACAAGGGAGGAGGAAGGCCAGGCTTGGGGGATGGCCCCCATCCCACAAGATCTGGCCCCGCCATTACTCTCCCAGCCCTCTTTGCTGGTACTTATATCTGGCCCACGGGGCCGCCCTGGACAGCAAAGGACTGGTCCGCGGTGCCTCTGTCAGCAAAAATGGAGCTTGGGAGGGCCCTCCCAAGCACTGTTTTTGCTGGCAGAGGTTTGCAGGAGGTCTTCACAGTCGAAAACAGACCTTGGGAGCTGATTTTCACTGGCAGAGCGCTCAGACCACCACAGGCGCCCCTGATATGAGTGACATTGAGCTGGCCACACCCATCCTGGCCATGCCTACCCTGGCCCCCCGAAGTCAAACACAATGCTGATGTGGCCCTCAATGAAATCGAGTTTGACACCCCTAGTATAGAGTTTACTGCCTAAGCAAGGGGTTGGACTAGAAGGCCTCCAAGTTCCCATCTAACTCTGTTATTCTGATATTCTGTTCTGTTATTCTGGTAATGTTAAACTAGGAAAAAGAAAGAGTGCTAACTGCAAACTCATTTTATATATCTTTAAGAACTCTGCACGAACAAGTTGATTGGATGCTATTGTAATGGTTGGGGCAGAAAAGGAAGGAAAGAAGAAAATGTTAAGATAATAGGAAAGGAAAATACAAATAAGTATTAAAGTGAAAACATTGGGGTTTGTAACATAAGAGAGATTTGAATCTATTTCTCTAACAGAAACATACAGTAGATTGCTTCTCATTTTTTTTGAAAATCTGTTAGATCACTAGAAATGGTCATTTTCTCTGATGTCCCATTTATGAAACACTGATATTCTATGAGATTACACATTACAGATTAACAGAGTTGGAAGGGATCTTGTAGGTCATCTAGTCCAACCCCCTGCCCAAGCAGGAGAC
Organism: Thermophis baileyi; assembly: GCA_003457575.1. Taxonomy (NCBI): domain Eukaryota; kingdom Metazoa; phylum Chordata; class Lepidosauria; order Squamata; family Dipsadidae; genus Thermophis; species Thermophis baileyi. Next base: position 927,025 of record QLTV01003454.1, read on the forward strand.
CCTACACCATTTCTGACAGATGGCAGTCCAGTTTCTTCTTGAATGCTTCCAGTGATGAATCTCCCACAACTTCTGAAGGCAAGCTGTTCCATTGGTTGATTGCTCTCATTGTTCAGAAAATTTCTCATTTCCAGGTTGAATCTCTCCTTGATCAGCTTCCCTCCATTATTCCTTGTCTGGCCTTCAGGTGCTTTGGAGAATAGCTTGACCCCCTCCTCTCTGTGGCAGCCCCTCAAATATTAGAAGACTGCTGTCATGTCCCCCCTGGTCCTTCTCTTCACTAGACTAGCCATGCCCAGTTCCTGCAACCGCTCTTCATATGTTTTAGTCTCCAGTTCCCTAATCATCTTGGTTGCTCTTCTCTGCACTCTTTCTAGAGTTTCAACACCTTTTTTATAGAGAGAAATATACTTCCTTATTTGGAGACTGGCATAAAGGGTTAGTGACAGAATTCAATCTTTCTCCTGGTTTAGCAGAACTGTGGAGTAGTTGGTCTGGAGTGGCACAGTTTCAGGGGAACCAATGTCACCAACTTTTCTTTCAAAAGCTTTCACGTTCTTCTTGGGAGTGGGAGCCAAGGTGGAGAAGATTCTTCACCTGGACCCTGCCAGCTGAAATTCCTTGGCTGATGGAGTCCACAGCATCCCCCTTTCTATCGGAGCAAATTCACAGGACAAGTTGGTTTTGTTTTTAGATATTGATGGTTATGTCTATCAGCCAGCCATGTAATTCAGACACAGAAAGTGAAAGCTAACAAAGGTTTATCCCTTGCACTTGGTGGTTTCAACCTTGATCTGTAAGCATCCATAGGAGATGCAAGGGACAAAATCAGGGGTGGGTTCTACTTACCTTCCCTACCGGTTCGCATCACGATGGAAGTGTGCGTTTTGCGCACTTCCTACATCACGATGCGAAAATAACCCTCTGCGCATGCACAGAAGGTTCTTTTACAGCTGCGGCGACCGGAGAACCAGTTCAGGGGCGTGGACAGCTGGCCATCGCTGCCGGTTTGGCGAGCGGATGCAAATTTCCGCTACCGGTACGGGAGAACCGGTCCAAACCGGCAGCAACCCACCACTGGACAAAATGTATCTTGCAACATCCTAATGCAAATCCTGCCCCTTATGTACCTGCAGGCAAAGCAAATAGGATTGGGTAGAGCTTGTGGGATCCCATCATGATTCACATCTCATTACTTTGGCACCAGTCAGGAATAGATGCCCAGTTTTTTGATTGGCTCCATAGCAGACTTTGATTTTATTTTTTCATACTTACACCCAAGCAAGCAAGCAACCAACCAACCAATCACAGCCATCCAGCCTCTACAAATGAAGAAATCTGCTCCTAATGTCATTAGGAGGCCTGAACAAGCAAGCAAGGCCTGAACAACAAGCAAGCAAGCAAGCAAGCAAGCAAGCAAGCAAGCAAGCAAGCAAGCAAGCAAGCAAGCAAGCAAGCAAACAAACAAACAAACAAACAAACAAACAAACAAACAAACTGATGCCTCAATGGATCATCTGAAGTTTAAGTAGATCCCAAAAACAGCCACATCTTTCTTTTAGGCTTGTGTAGAAGCTTGTACATAGAACAGAATGACCTTGGAGGTCTTCTAGTCCAACCCCTGATCAAGACCTTACACCATCCTAGTCAAATGGTTGTCCAGTCATTTTTGAAAACCTCCAGTGATGGAGCACCTATAGCTCCAGGAGGTAATCTATTCCATTGATTGTTTTCATGGTCAGAAAAGTTCTCCTTACTTCTGGATTGGATCTCTCTTTAGCAAGGTTCCACCCATTACTTCTTGTCTCTGGTGCTTTGGAGAATAAGTCAAAGCCCTCTTCTCAGTAACAACTTCTCAAGTACTGAAAGACAGTTATCATGTCCCTTCCAATCCTTCTCTTCAATAGGCATACCTAGTTCCTTCAACCTTTCATCATACTATTTCGCCTCCACACCCTCTATCATCTTTGTGCCGGCTCCTATAATGAGGAGTAGAACAATGCCGAACTTGTGAACAGTCAGAGTCCAAATCACTTCTTCCCAATTGTTTTCAAAGCAGCCCTGCCACTTCCCACCAGAATATTAAACAACGTTGATTTTTCCCAAGGGTTTTGTCCTTGCTTGAACATCTCTATTTTAACAAGACAGTTGCTAATTTATCAAGGAACTACCAACTTGGGCAAACAAACAAATAGTAAACAACAGCCTAATCAAGGAACCATCAAGACAACTCCCACCAACACTGATGGGGCAAGCCCCTTGTATATAAACAGAGAGAAAACCCCACCCCCTTCTATCACTGATGATGTTACCTAGTTGGGCAATGAAATGTATCCAAAAAAACAACCAAGCTCAGAGAGCACCAAGGATGCTATTATTCATCATTATTTTGTTTTATTTTATTTACATGAATTTATCAGCTGCCCAGCTCCAATTTTTCTTTCCTAATCTGATGCCCTCCAGATTTGTTGGACAGTTTCCATGGTCTGTGCTGGCTGAGGATGATGTGTGCTGTAGTCTGATAGACCCAGGCAGCACCAGATTGGTGAGGAAGTCAAGAGAATCTTTCTGTTTTCCTTCCTTTCCCATCACAGAAGGAACCCGAGTGCTTTTCAGTCCCACACAAAGCAGCAAATTAATCTCTTTCTAAAGCTTACGATAACATTGTTAGAACTGACATATCAGCTCCTGTCCAGACAGTTGTAGATTTACTTGGAAACAGCTCTATTTGCTTCTCGCCAGTGTTTAATTTTACTCAGAAACTGCCAGCACTGAACGGCCTTTATGAAGTGCCAATCTGAAAGCAGCGCCCCAAGGCAGATATGCAGGAAAGCAGCGCCCCAAGGCAGGAAATTTCGGGAATGTTAAAAAGCTAACGTTATGGACACGTACAAGTTTGCAAAGGGAGCATTGCTAGCTCTAGAAGAGGGCTCTTGAGAATCTCCGCTTGGTTGGTAGACTTCCCTTATATTCTTACTTTTTGTTTATTTTATGAAAAACCACTTTAGCTCAGAGACAAGTGCTTTAAGTAGGAGTGGCAATGGGGAGTTCCCACTTCTCATTTATTAATTATTTTCCAAATTGAGAGGCTGCCCAACTCCTTGGCCACTCTCAGTGGCTGACAAATAAAAAAAGAAAAGCAACATATAAGGCTAAAGCAACAAGCTAAAACAGGATAGGCACTCAGACAAACAACACACCAGGCCATTTGGCACACGTAACAAATACAACAAAAGGGGCTTCCAATCACCTCATCTCAAGGCCTGGAGAACTACCAGGTTTTTAACAGTTTCCTAAACTCCACAAGTTTAGGAAGGAGCTGCACAAAGCTCCTATAATGGAAGGTATGGATGACCTTGGGTCAGTGGTGGGTTGCAACCGGTTTAACAACTGGTTTGGTGATCGTGCGCTTTGCGCGCGCACATGTGCTTTGCACACGCGCCTAACGCACTTGTGCGCAGCATTCAAAATACAGCGAAGCTCAGCTGCTTACCTTCTAAGGCAGCCCCGGTAAGTAGAACAGTGGAGATGTGGAAATCAGCTGTGCCGCGTTAATCAGCTGAGCCAGAAAGAAGGAAATATAGGACAGGATAGCACAGGGGGGGGGGGGGGGGGGGGGGGGGGGGCGGGCCAGCTGATCGTCGGAACTACCGGTTTGCCTGAACCAGTCCGAACTGGCAGCAGCCCACCACTGCCTTGGGTATCAAAGAGGGGAAAAATGTTGTGTAGGAAACAAATAAGAGGAGGAGGATCCCTCAGCAGCTTAACTTTTGGAGGAAGAAACTTAGAAAGGACCTGCTCTAACTGGTTGAGCAGATAAAAGTGGTAGCGGGAAATTTGTATCTTCAGACTTGCAAGATTTTGTTAATGAAGCCTTACAATAAAGTAGAATGAGCTCATCTAGTCATGTTTTCCATCTGGTTTGCCTGAGGAGGGCTGACATCTCTGGAGGGGCACGATTCCAGAAGGGAGGTACTGCAACAGAAAGAGCACACTTCCTGGACCCTGCAAGTTAACTCTGTTAAGTCAAACAGATCAAGAGTGTGTGGGAAGTTTTATATCCAAATATATTTTATTCTTAATACCAGGGATCCCCAACCCCCGGTCCATGGATTGGCACTGATCCACAGCCTGCCAGGAACTGGTTAAAGCAAGCAAGCGAAGCCCCATCCATGCATATGTGGAACCGTGAAACCACTCCCCCACCCGGTCCGCGGAAAAACTGCTCTCCACAGAACCGGTCTATGGTGCCCAAAAGGATAAGGGCCACTGCTTTATCCTGTTTCCATCTTCCCTTAAAATATTAACAGAATCCACAATGCTCTGAGAACCAGTGTCTCCAAGTTATTTATTTATTTATTTATTTATTTATTTATTTATTTATTTATTTATTTATTTATTTATTTATTTATTTATTTATTTATTTATTTATTTATTTATTTATTTATTTATTTGGAGTGTAAATCCTTCCATTCCCCAGAGCTGAAGAAGCTTCTCGGAGGAGAAGTGAAACGTCTTCCAAGAAAAACCAGAAAGTCCAGTTGCCTCTTGAAAGAAAGCACCTTTGGGACAACCAGGAACCTGGATTAGATTTAGAGTTATTATATTTGTATGCCGCCCAACTCCCAAAGGACTCTGGATGGCTTAACAACAAACAAAAAACATTCAAATCATCATAAACACATTAAAAACATCCTAATCAATAATAAAACATTAAAAACGTTAAACATTAAAACAATTTAAAATTCACGCATATCCCATCATGGCCGGATCTCGCAGATTACAACCACGAGATCATGGCCTCAGGCCTGCTGGAAAAGCCAGGTCTTTACTGCTTTTCGGAAGGCCAATAGGGTGGGGGTGGTCCGGATCTCAGGTAACTGGTTCCAGAGAGCCGGGATTAACTCCAGAGAGTTAATCAAATTAGCAAACTTCCTCAAACCCCAAAATAAATTACCCAGACCTAATCCACATATCAAAAGATAAGGTCTGCAAACACAAATAGAGTTAATATTAAATTAAGTCTCCCAGCGCAACTGTATGTTCACAAGAATACATACCCCACCCCCCGCACACACACCCCTCAGCACGTAGACACTTCCACACCTTGGACAAGGTCCCCCTATAAAAGTTTGCCATTATACCCCATTTCTCTGCAGCCTGCCCCTAAAAACAAACTTTTTTTGCTTTTAGGAATAAATATTTCTTCTTTCCTCATAACTGTCTGGATTTTATTTATTCTTGTGAAACCCCGGCTCGAGTTGGAACCCAAAATTATTCTTCTGGCAGGGGCATCCAGAGCATGTGATTGTACCAGGTGGGCAGAAACAACTGGGGGTAACAGTCTTATCTGAAAGGAATGCCAATCTTCTGGGAAAAGAAGAGAGGGAGACCTGGGTGAAGAAGCATGTATTAAGAATTACGCAATGGTTAAATTTACCCAAGTTTTATCTAAGTTGTCTCGGCAGATGGCAGCACCTATTAAACTTGTCTGGGCTTGGATGCCCAATAGGATTGGACTTCACTAATACTTGAATTAAGAGGATTTGCAGATCAAGGGCTCGTAGAAGCTGTCTACCATGATTGCAATGTCATTTAGCAGTTGCAGCTTAAAGATTAGAAGTTCTGCAGACAAAAGGCGGACCTCATGGAAGGATGAGTAACGTAGTTGGTGGGGGGTGCAGGAGACTTGTCACAGGAGGTTATCTTTACTGCTCCTCTGTTCTGGAGTGTAACTTGGGCTGAAGCTTTGGGGGATCAGGGAAGAGGCCTGTCTTTTGATACCGGTTTCTGTATTGTCATATTCTTTAGCGGTGAAAGGGATCTTGAAGCTCTAGATCGGTTACTCACGTTTTATGTTTTCTCTGTGATGGGAAGATAGGAGTGAGTCGCCATCTATTTCTCTCCTTTAAAGGTAATCCCTGTGTCAACCCTGAAGCTGTCCTGACCGAAGCCATTTTTGTCAGCTTCTGTGTTGCCACACTGGAGCTGAGGGTCAGGGAGGGGGGATCTGAGATAGAGGGATTTTTTTTAGCCAAAACAAAATACTTTCTCTTGGGAACCAAGGACATTCTCACAGCTGGTCGGAAGAAGGCGGAGTGATGCCACCCGGTTGTCGCACTACACGATGATTGGACCATGTGACTGATTGTTTTGAGAAAGTAGAAAAACTTTCACTTTTAATGAGGTGAAAACCACGGGAGTTTCGGAGTCGGTTTTCACCAGATATGTGCCAATATATTTCCAATAAAAGTAATCTTTGAGGAACTCGAGTGCCTCAGAGTCTTGCTTGCAATGGATTTATTACTTGGAACCCTGACACCCTGACTTACGTTTGTTTCATGACCATTTGAAGTTACAACGGCACTGAAAAAAGTGACTTATGACCGTTTTCAATTTATGGCCGTTGCAGCATCCCCATCGTCTCGTGATCAAAATTCAAATGCTTGGCAATTGGCTCATATTTATGACGGCTGCAGTGTCCTGGGGTTATGTGATCCCCTTCTGTGACCTTCTAACAAGCAAAGTCAACGGGGAAGCCAGATTCACTTAACAACCGTGTTACTAACTTAAGAACTGCAGCAATTCACTTAACAACCGTGGCAAGAAAAGTTGTAAAATGGGGCAAAGCTCACTTAAGAAATGTCTCGCTTAGCAATAGAAAATTTAGGCTCAATTGTGGTCGTAAGTCAAGGACTACCTGTATTTCATTACACTGGTCTATAACCGTAATATAATTTTAGTTTGATATTTGAGTTAAAATTAGATTATCCAGAAACCAAAGAAATGCCAACTAAACTGTGAATTTTTTTAAAAAAGTCCCAGATATAAAAAGGAAAACTGCTTTTGTGCAGTTGTCCAAAAACGGTGGTTGTGTCCACATAATCACGAGGAGTTACAGTATGCATAATTTGAAGGCATCTTCTCTTTTATCTTTCATTGTGTAACATTTAAATTTTCTTCTCATGGATCTCTGAAATGGGGAAGATGTTTTGACTCAGCTGTAGTAAGGATGAAAAAGTCACACTCTTCACTTCCTCAGAAACACTTTTCAAAAAGTAACTTCACAGTTTTTAAAAGCAAAATGAAACGGCACACAAATGAACTATAAAGTAAAATTATGCTTGGAAAGATTGTTGTATCTTTCCCACTGGTTGTCTCTGACCTAAATCCACTGTTAGAAAGAAAAACATAACTAATCCCTATAATTTACTCAGAATAAATCCCCTCAAATGAAGATTGGGCATAATTCCAAGATTCAGAGAAACTGATTAGCTTGTTAATTGCTTATATATGTCATAAAGAAAAGAAACAGAAACACTACTTTTATACACCCACAGAGTGCATACAATCTTTGGAATAGTTCCAATGGTAATTGATTTCAATATTTACTTTAACATGACTAATCTCTCATCCAGATTACATATATTTAATGTTATCTATACTGTATCTCCTGTACTTTGTAACTTTACAAATGAAAGTCACAATTAGAAATATAAATCCAATCTGGTTTATTTAATAGGACAATATTCTATTTATCTCTCTATCCCGCTATCTCTTTCTCCATCCATCCATCCATCCATCCATCCATCCATCTATCATCTATCTATCATCTATCTATCTATCTATCTATCTATCTATCTATCTATCTATCTATCTATCTATCTATCTATCTATCTATCTATCTATCTATCTATCTATCTATCTATCTATCTATCATCTATCGTGGGTTCTAACTTACCTTGCTGCCGGTTCGCTTCCTCCCGTGCTGCGTGGCCACGTGCGTGCATGTGCAGTGCAAAAAAAATACCCCCCCAAAAAAGCCAAAAACAAGATGGCGATGCATGCGCAGTGCCGGGAACTCGGCTTCTGTGCATGCGCAGAAGAAAAAAAAACCCGGCAAAATTTCAAAAAAAAACAAAAGAAAGAAACCCCCCAAATTTTTTTTTAAATCAATTTTTTTAAAAAAAAGATGGTGGCGTCCACAGACCGGCACCGACTGAACTGGATCTGTGATGTCATTGTGACGTCACCAGCAGGTTGCTACCGGTTTGGGTGAACCGATCCGAACCGGGAGGAACCCACCTCTGCTATCTATCTATCTATCTATCTATCTATCTATCTATCTATCTATCTATCTATCTATCTATCTATCTATCTATCTATCTATCTATCTATCTATCTATCTATCTATCTATCTTCTGGATTCATTTTTATAGTCATTAAAAATCCATGTCTCTTTTTTATTCATATTGTCCCCCAAAATACAGAACTTTGTTATGCAACAATCTTTAACATCCTTTTAAAAATACAGTTTTTCATTTAAAGTAGTTCCTTTTTACACACATTTCCCAGACATAGGCATTTAAAATGAATCAGCAGAAGCAAATATCACATTTTTGTATGCATCCCATAGCAATTCTCTAATAAGCATATGGTTATGTATGTGGATTTTTGACTGATTCTAGAAGATCCCGATTAAAGTCATTCAATGTCATAAATCTTACAAATCTGCTTGCCTAGAAATGAATGGCAGGTTTCTTTTTTTTTATTAGTATTTTTAGGCTTCCAGAGGTGATCTGATTCTCTTTCTAACATCTTGCCGCATTTCTTGATTTCCCCTGGAATTTGCAAAGACTTGCAAAAAAGGCTTCTGCCCACAGTCAGTCAATGGAAGAGGAAGGTGTGGATGTCATGGAATATGAGAATGACTTTGGAAGTGGGAGGGAGGAGAGAGATGCAACCTAGAGAATGATCAGATAAAAGGTGGAGGAGCCCACAAAGGAATAATGGACAAAGAAACTTAGAAAGGATCTGCCTTAACTCATCAGGCAGTAAAAAGAGAGAAGGGGAGATTTGTACTTCAGGCTTGCAAGATTCTGTTAATGTAGCTTTACATTATCAGAATCAGCTCATCTTGTGTTTTCAGTCTGGTCTGTTTGGGGAGGCTGACAGTGGAAGAGAGCAAATCAAATCAACCCAACCATTTACTTTTTGCCCTTAGAAGTGAGCTGGGATCCCATTGCTTTGCAAAGCAGCTGTGAGAGCTTTTAGCTCCTATCTTCGCAGTGAAACACTCCTTGAAAAATCTACATGGCTCTGTTGTACTGTGTTGGAATGAGCATCATCATAAAACAGAAGACCCAACAACACGGATTCCCTTAGCCAATTCATCCTTACTTATTTTGCAATTTATCAGTCTTCAACGAACTGAATTGAATCAGCCCTGCCAAGAGCTTTGATGGGCTTTAAAGATTGAACTGACAATGTTGTTGTTTTTTCAGCTAGAATTACCAATGTCTATTGACCACATATTGCTTTAAAAACCCTCCAGAGATACTCTGCTTTCCTTTTCTGAGTGTATTGTTGTTTTGCAATCAAGTGCTATTCATGAAAACCTATAGATGTCTACTCAAAATAAAAACCCAATTAAAATCAATAGGATTTAGTTCCTAGTGAGTATTTATCAGATTGCATCTTAATTGTGAGAATCTGAAAGGTCAATCATTAATGGTGCTGTGTTGCTCTTTAAAAATTACAGATGTGGCTAGCACTTTTTAAATAACAATTTTCTTAGAATCACAACTGCAACAATAGCAAACAATATAAGCTAAACAATAAAAGAATAAAAGAAAACATAAAAGATGCAGAGAAGAAAACATAGAAAAATCAAAAAGAAAGAAAAGGAATAAAGCAAAAGAAAAGAAATATACAGCGGTACCTTGGTACTCAACTGCTTTAAAACTCATCAGATCTGGTACTCAATGCATTTTGATGCAAAAAAAATTTGTCCCGGTACTCATCATTTGTTTGGTACTCAACACACAAGCTAGAACTTGTGTCTGCTGCCTTGTGATTCACAACATTATTCCTAATGGGAAATTTTTTGGGGTATTCATTGTTTTTGATATTCATCACACCTCCCAGAACCAATGAACAATGAGTACCGAGGTAGCGCTGTATAAAGTAATATCTTCTCTCTTCATCACAAGTACAAACAATTTTAGTAATTTATCATCTTCTCTTAAAGTACAATAAGTAATATCTTTTCCTCATATCCCATCTCTTATCTATAAACATATCCTTAAAGCCTTGTCATTTTAGTCCTAATGTCAACAAAATCCATTCAGGTCACCAGAGATAACAACATAACTATTTTAACCCTAATCAGATAAATTAACTTTCTAGTCCTTCCTCTTATGTCTAACAATCTTAATCTTTAGTTCCTTCAAATAAAGTCCTAGAACTTGATTTCTTTTCATCTTTTCCTTGTTCCTTCTCACAAAATTATTCAGGTCATTCTCTTGGTTTGTTATTTGTAGATCCCTTTTAATTATTAAGACATCATCCAGTTTCTTTTATATATCCAGTGTAACATATTTTTATGTTACAGTGGACATATTATGTTATGAGAAATACACATTCTCATCCCATCTGAAAGTAATTGCATAGAACATGCTTTTGAACTATTAGGTGGACAGAAGCTGAAGTAAGTGATGGGAGCTCACCTCACCACGCGGTGATAGGACTTGAACCCTGGAGCAGAGATTCATTTTCAGCATCATTAAGCCACTGAGCCACTGCACCTCCAGGTCTGGATTAAAAGACTGCACAATCCAAGCTGGATGTGAGAGGGGGGAAGAGGTTCAGGGTAGCCATACTCTAGAATCTCTCAAGATATATCTAATAGCTTAGAAAGTTATAGCTTGAGTTTGGCAAGATTCTGTCCATTAGGTGAAAGCAAATAAAGGATTGAACTTGATTGGATTTTGCTGCATCTTTGGCCTTGGGTCTGACAGTCCACATCTAATCGAAATAGCAAGCATTTAGGAAGACTCTCACATACTTTCTGTGCCAATGCAGCATGAATATGTATCAAAGTGATTGCAGGAAATTTTATTCCAATATATCTGTCACCAGCTCTTGGGAATACAACTAAGCATGTAATGGAAGAGACAGCAGAAGAAAGTGCCACTTGGATACAATACTAGATTCAATTGGCCTCAGCTTTTGTGTCATTATTAGACAGATATTAAGCAAAAACATGTCACAGATACCATATCCATTGACCTGAAGTTATCTTTAGAATGCAGAGGGCCATTGCAGAAGATGCCTGAATGCTTCACATGTTCTGAACTACATTTTCACTAAACTTAGGCTTAGAAGAGTTAGAATAACTTTATTTGTCACTTTGAATGTACACTAATCAGCATACATTAAATGAAATTTCATTGCATACAGCTCTCAAAGAGTAACTACCTCCAATATACACTACCTAAACCTGACAAAATAAATAAATAAATACAAAATTATGCATATACCCACATATATTATATGACACAGAGAAACACCACAGTTTAGTTCGGGTGTATACATGTATATGGCGAGAGAAACGAATCTTGCAAGTTTTAACAGATGGTAAAAACTTCAACAAAGTTCACAACAATGGGCAATGACATGGCTTCCCTATAATCAATTATGCAACTTATTGTCCTGAGATGACCTCATTGTCCGATGTCCACCTACCAAAATCTTAGTGCTCCTTTTCTTTATTGTCATTATGGCCACCTGTTTTCTCTAAATATCTATGCCAGTGTTTCTCAACCTTGACTACTTGAAGATATGTGGACTTCACTCACAGAATTCCCCAACCAGCCAGGAATTCTGGGTGTCAAGCCCCCCGACTGGCTTGCCATACCTGGGGGGGGGGAGAGGGTAAGGCAGAAACTGCCACGGTGGCAGGAACAGCCGCGTGGCACAGCAATGACCCAGGTGGTGACGAGGTGCCTGGCTGGGGCGGCGTCGGTCGCAGTGGTCGTGGCAGCGAGAGGGTGATGGCGGCATTCTCCCCCCTCACAGCTGACCAGTGGCTTTCTGGAACCCAGCTGGCTGGTGCCGGATGCAACAGCATGCGGGGTGGAGAGGCCGGAGGCCGGACGGAGGCCAGCAGCCTATGCACCGGATGATGGACTGCTAATGCAGAATGCCGACGCCGGATGCTGGTTGCGTGGGTGGGACTGAGGGGCGGTGCCCTGCCTATATAGAGCGCTGGGAGGCGGTAGCTCCCAGCGCTGACTTTGCAACTTTGCAACAAACTGCTACATACTCATTTGTGCCAGGCCTCAGGCTTGAATAAACCTGTATCAAACAGAGTTTGTTTGTTTCTGCGTTCGTAAGGCCTGGAGATTTGGACAAGTGAGACTGGGAACTGAAGTCCAACACCTTCAAGTGACCATGATTGAGAAACACTGATGTATGTAGTGCCAGGAATGAGGAGAGAGAACACCAATCATTCACAGGTCTTAGACTCTCTCTCTGTGGGCAATAAAGCAGGATGAACTCCAAAGGAGAAAGCAAGACAGCAAGTGGAGGTCATGAAAGGGAAGCAGTAGGATATCTTAGACCCATAGTCCACTGGAAAACTTTGGACATCCTAGATCTAAGATTAACTGTAGTTGTTGGTTGTAAGAAGATGGCTGTAGCAATTAGATACAGAATTAATAAAGGCCTTGATCTTCCTGGGAAAATCTTGTTTCCCACTGCTGCACTGTTTATCTATGTGGGACAAAATATATTTGCAATGTCTGGGATGGAAGCAATGCATGATAGCATCTTACACAGTAATCAGGGAATAATGAGGTTGCTCATATAACACTGCTCTTGCTAAACTCTACAGGCTACCAGTGCGCTGGAAGAAGTTCAAGGTTGTAGGTATCACTTCTAAAGCCCTGCATAGCCTAGAATCAAGCTACTTGCAGGACCATCAGCCTCACAGGATCTCTGTGTTCCATTGGATCTGTCAAATCTTCAGCGCTCTTCTGCGAAATAGTGTCATTTGAGAGACATGCTCTCTCTGTCACAGTGCCTGCCCTATGTATTAGCCTCCTCTGAGATGTGGACATCCTCAACCCTCTTGGTCTTCTGAAAGCTATGAAGCCCTGGCTTTGAGATTGGGTCGTTAGGAGATCTTCTTTGAGCCAAAGAGCCAATAAAATTCTCTTTGGGGACCTATTGAGGTGATGCGAGTCTCTCTGAAGAAGCATTTTGCATTGAGTCAAAACCTCTACTGGTAGTTCCAATGGCTTTTAGTCCTCTAGAGATGACTGAGCTCTTTCAGTGATTGGTGGAAGCCCAGTGGTGCAGTGGTTAGAATGCAGTATTGCAGACAAAGTCTGCCCACAGCCTGGAGTTCGATCCTGACGAGGCTCAAGGTGGATTCAGCCTTCCATCCTTCCAAGTTTGGTAAAATGAGGACCCAGATTGTTGTGTGTGTGTGTGGGGGGGAGCAATATGCTGACATTGTAAACTTCCCAGAGAGTGGGGCAGTATATAAGTCTAAATGCTATTGCTATTGGAACAAAAAAGTTGTGTGGACACTTTGTTTTGCTCAGGAGGGAGGGAGCCACATTGTTTCATGGAGCCTTTGTCATTGTGTAGCCCCCCTCCCCCGCCTTTGAAGATCTGCACAGCTCTTCTGTTCCACCCTCACCGACTCCCACAATTGTGAGAGGATGACAGATTTGTTAGAAGAGCAAAAGAACAAAAGATGATTTAAACATTTGATGGGTTGATGGTAGAGATTTCTCATTCAGAACTCACGATACAGACACTTTTTATCTGAATTCTTGCTTTAGGCACAGTTAGCTCTGATGGGAATGACCCAAAAAGTCCATAGCATTTGGACAAAAGTGTCCAACAAGTCATTTTGTAGTTTCACTGTAGTGGGAGAGAAATAATAATAATATATAATATATAATATATAATATATAATAATATATAATATATAATATATATAAGCATTTTAAAAATAAAATATTGCAAATGAAGAATTATAATGCTGTAGATTTATCATAGTTTCCCACTTTCACAACACTG
>QLTV01003454.1:947673-962853 GCA_003457575.1 Thermophis baileyi
AAGTTAAAAGACTATCTTGTTTAGTTTGCTGAAAGATTGCCTTAAGGAAGCAGAAGGAACAGGGTGTGGAGTTAAAATTTTCTGGCTTTTGCAATCTGCTATTACAGCCCACTTTGTCTTCCAGTACAACTCGACTGCTAAAATACAGAGGCCCATCTTGTCTCTCAAACAGTACGCATGGCTCAAAGGCTTACAATTGCTATTCATACCCACACATGTCTGTGCAAAGTACTATAATTTCATTAAATGTTTCAAAGCAGCTGTGGAAAGTAGAAGTTGAAATACTTTAAGAGTCTGTGTGGTTAATCAGCCTAATAAATATATAGTGTGGGAACCGAGAGGAAGAAACTGCTCCAAGTGTTACCAATTCCTATTTCTCAGCAACAGGAACCAGCAAAATCAATGGAAAGAGAACTTGGAAGATGTACTTTGGCAATAACTGGAAAGCCACAATGTATGCAACTCCGAAATTAGCCACACGTTTCTAGTATTTAAATTGGTCTGGAGTCCTGTTGGATCAGAGGTGGGTTCCTCCCGGTTCGGACCAGTTCACCCGAACCGGTAGCGACCCGCTGGTGACATCATGATGATGTCACGGATCCGGTTCGGTCAGTGCCGGTCCGTGGGCGCCACCATCTTTTTTTTATTTTATTTTTAAAAAAAATTGGATTATTTTTTTTTTAATATTTTTCCGGGTTTTTTTTCTTTCTGCACATGCGCAGAAGCCGAGTTTCTGGCACTGCGCATGCGTCGCCATCTTGTTTTTGGGTTGTGTTTTTTTTGCAATTTTTTTTTTGCGAAGCGTGCGTGTGCCCACGAGGCGCGGCCACGCGGCACGGGAGGAAGCGAATCGGCAGCGAGGTAAGTTAGAACCCACCCCTGTGCTGGATGATTATAAATCAGAACACTAACCTCTGACAAATCTGTTCTTGATCCTGAAGGATAGTGTTAAAAAAACCCATGAATTTATGATGGTGTTTTAACTGAACTATTAATAACAACAAGGCCCTTTGACTCACCTCAGAATAGGCCAAAGAGGAGGAAGCTGAAATATTTTTCTGTGTATTAAAACTTTTAACATTTTAACATGTTTTCCATCCCCCCCCCTGATGTGTGAAGTTACATTATTTCATTAATTCTGATGCAGGTGTGTATTTGCTTCTTAATTTGTTACCCAATTGATTAAAAGTATTTTTAGCTGGTAGTCTTTGAATATGCACCAACACACGTGTGGATCGCCCTTGTTTGAATGTGAATATTCAAATGAGGAGGTAATATCATATTGAAGTGGACTACCAAGATTCTGATTTCATTTCATTATGTGAATGTAGAGTAATATATAAGTACAATGGGTGGATTGATATGGGGTTGAGAGAGATGACACTGCAAATCATGAGATAATTAATTTTGCCCTCCCTTCTTTGAGTTTTGGTACAATATTCTTAGCAGAGCAAGTGAAGGTAAATGTAAATATATAGGTCTGAAAGGTGCTTTTTCAAAAGGCAACTGGACTGTTTTTTTTCCCATGAGGAAGAAGACATTTTCCTTCTCATCCAAGAAGGTTCATCGGTTCACCGATGAAGCTTCTTGGATGAGAAGCGAAATGTCTTCTTCTTCCTCAAGGGAAAAGAAACAGTCCAGTTGCCTTTTGAAAAAGCACCTTTGAGACAGTTATGACCTGGATGATTGAGAATCTCCACAGATGTAAATATACAGGCTTAGAAAGGTTCAGACTAAATTTAGACAATTGTCTATTGGAGACACTGCAGTATTTTTTTCATCAGGCAAGTTGGATTAGCTGATCTGAAGTATGTCCTTCAGCTGTAGTTTTTTTCTGGAATGTTTTGAAAACATTTTGCCTAGTTTTCTGTGAGTTCATATCCAAAGCTGCTAACAAAATGTTACATGCCTTGATATTCCTTTAGGCTTTTATCTTCCTCCTAAATCATATTTGGAGTTTTGCGAATGTCCCTTCCCCCCCCCCAAATCTTGAACTCTCTTCCTTAAACATAGTTGAGATAATTTTGGCTACAAAGCTTGCTGAAAACAAGAGAATTATGAAAGCTCATTGGGATTTTTGTTTTCTAGGAAGAATGGCTGCGATGGTCTGATGCTCCCAGGAGATTTCACAGTATGCAAATTGAGCAATGATTTCTCATTTAGAACATGTTCAGCTTGGCTTCTTTCTGTTTAAAGTACAACCATACTACATTAAAAGATGGTAAGCAGAAGCTCCCTTTCTCAATCTATTGCCCTCTCAACACATTGGAATTGTGGGGAAAAAAATCCATCTGGTTCAATTCCAAGCCAGGAGAAAGACACTAGAAACATGGAGGCTGATTGGAAAGATGGTTTACTGATGAAACAGAACCACATGGAGTTGAGAGTGAGGGGTTTTTATACCTTCTCTTGGGATTTGCACTTGAGCTTCCTGTTCCTGTGCAAGAACATGTATTCTATTGGCTGTTGTCAGACTCCCATGGGGCCATGTAGGGGTCATGTTTGTCTGAGCTACGTTTGGTTGAGGTTTGGACTGCTGATGCAATGAAGGGGTGTTGGGCAATTCCTATTGTGGCTGAGGGTTAATCCTACCTTTGTTCAGACCTTGCTGCAGGGAATTTCAAAATATCCTGTCTTGAATGGATTTCTGCCTGCAGTATTTGCTTTGCCTATGAATAGAGCTACCTAGATACTTGGCTTCTTTCAATAAGCTCTTTATCTCTTCAGTGCTGACATCCGCTGAGAGCTATTAAGAAAGGTGGGTGCTGCTTTCTCCCTCTTAAAAAAACATGTTTCTCCATTTCTCATTCAGGGAAATATAATATTCTGCCTTTTTAATATTTCCTAAAAATATTTCATTCTTCTAGGAGGGGAGGGGGACTTCCCTCAGACTATAAAACAAAACAAAACAAACCCCATTGACTGGACTTCAATTCATGTCACCCCACCCAATACATATGTGTTGGGGAGTTCATGGGACTCACAGTTCAGCACATTTAATAAACATCAGGCTGGGCAAAGCTGTTTTAAAACATGATGTCTCCAAGCAGAACATCCGGATGGTTTCTCTCATGTGAGTTAAAAGAACAACACACAGCTGTAATTTAGGCATATACCCAGAGGTGATATTCACTTATCTTCCCTACCGGTTCGCAAATGTGAGTGCATGCACGGCCTTCCGTGCATGCGCACGGCCTCAAAAACGTTCCTAAATAGGACGGAATAGAGCCGTGGCAGGTGGGCAGGCCCACCCGTGATTTCCGCTACCGGTTCGGGCGAACCGGTCCGAACCGGCTGAATACCACCTCTGCATATACCCCTGGTCAAATTGCATACTTCAATAAATCCCCATTGAACAGAAGATGATAAAACTTGAGCTGATGAATTATTATATAGATAATTAGGCTTGGCTATTTAGATATTTAGGATGCTGTCAAACAAATGCATTCTACAAAGGAAATAATAAAACCCAAATCAATCAATTTTCAATTTAGCACCTCCTGTAAGGTATCTATCACTATGACAATCTGAATGTATATTCTTTCTGTCTTCTTCCTCCCCCCCCCCTCAAAAAATGTTCTGGTGTAGACAAATTCAGCTGTGGTCTTAAAAAAAAGAAGGGAGAGAGAAAATTATTTCTCAACCCTGGGAAATATTTTTAACTGAGAAAATGACTCAGAATAGCTGTGCCTTGGCTTGTGTTATCCTTTAAAAGAAAATAGAATCATGGGGCTGGAAGGAACTTTGGAGGTCTTCTAGTTCAAATTCCTGCTCGAGACCTTTCTGCTCAAAGGGTTGTCAGTCTATTTTTGAAAACCTCCAGTGATGGAGCACCCACAACTCCAGGAGGCAAGCTATTCCATTGATTAATTGTTCTCACTTTCAGAAAATTTCTCCTTCTAGGTTGAATCTCTCTTTAACAAGCTTTCACCCGTTGGATTTTGTCCTGCCCTCAGATGCTTTGAAGAATAAGTTGACCTTCTCTGTGACAGCCCTTCAAATACTGGAAAACAATTATCATGTCCCCTCCATCCCTCTCTTTGGTAGGCTAGACATATCTAACTCCCTCAACCATCATACAATTTAGCCTTCACACCTTTCTCATCTTTGTTGCTCTTCTCTGCATACTTTCTAGAGTCTCAGCATCTTTTTTGTATCACGGTGACCAGAATTGCATGCAGTATTCCAAGCATGGCCTCACTAGGATGATATAAATTAATATCATCACTTCTTATGATCTTGATGTCATGCCCAGGTCTGCACTGACTTTTCTGGCAGCTGTAGCACGTTGCTGGCTGATACTTAAATGGTGGTCCACTATGACACCTAGATCTCGCTTACAGTTGCTACTGTTGAGACAGGTACCACCTATCTGTACCTGTGCATTTGGTTTTTCCTGCCTAAGTGCAGAACCTTACTTTCCTCATCACTGAAGTGCATCTTGTTGGATAGGGCCAGTGGTGGGCTGCTGCCGGTTCGGACTGGTTCAGGCGAACCGGAAGTTCTGACCAGCGGCTGGGCCCGCCCACTCGTCCTGGCACTATCACGTCCTATATAATCGCCGGTTTTTCGATGCCACACGCACGCTCACATTTTTGGTTCCGGGCAAACCAGTTGTTACAGTATGTGACGCCCACCTCTGGATAGGGCTCAAGAATCTTGAGTCTACCTTCCAAAGAGGATTTTGTACACCTTTCAAGATTCTGTTAATAGAATCAGCCCTGAATTAACAACCATTAACCATAATCAACACTATTTAGGGCACCAAGGGAAGAGGGTCATTAGAGAGTTTTTTACATAGCTGTCATGCCCTTAATTCTTTCATTGCCACATTCAACTTTAGTTTTCGGCACTATTTGAATTTTAATGTCTTGTCAGTTAAGCAATGGAAGGGCCAAAAAGCACAGTGTTGGGCTGTAGCTAAGACATAAGTTGGCCTTAACCTGGCCCTGTCTACCACCATAAGGTAGCTTTCCTAGAATACCTACCGTGTCTGTTCCTTGACCTTGCTTTTCTTAGAAGGCTGTCCATCCTGTTCTCTCTTCATAACTGTGTTTACAGATAACCAGGCAAGAGAGAAAGCAAATGATAGTGCAAAACTCTGGAGGCATCTGAGAAATGTCACGAAGGCATGTCTTCATTAGACAATGGGAGCAAGTCAGCCCTGATCTGATTGTAACATGGGAGGCAGTCAACCTTACTCCTGGTTGTGTTGCCACCCTGCTCTAGTTTTGCCTACAGTGAGAGGTAGAAGGTTCTGAAGAATAAAGAGCTAAGATCCTCTGGGACTTCCAGATCCAGTCAGGCAAGCAAGTACTGACCAATCAACCAGACATTGTGGTTGTAGACACAGACAGAAGACAACAGTGGTGATAGAGGCAGTGGTGCCAAGTGGCAGAAACATCAGGAAGGAGTACAAGAAGCTGGAGAAGTAGTAGGGCCCAAAGAAGGAACTAGAGATGATGTGGAAAGCAAAGGCCAAAGCGGTTCCAATGGTGGAAACATTCAGGACTGGGACTCCCGAGCTGGGACAGTAGCACACATACATATATAGAATTGAGTCAGTTTTTAACTCATACAGTATTGCCATTGCCTGGACTAGTCCCTGCAATTTTCTTTTTTCTTTTTTTTTTTTAAATAATTTTTATTGTAAATTTCCAATTAAAAAACAAACACATAAATAAATAAATGTTACAACATATAAAAACAAACATACATATCACTTAAAAATATAATTCCATTAATACAGCTTTATGCCATCATAATTTCTTTCTTATTTCCATATTTCCCTAGGTTTGGCTATTGTGATATACCTAAACAGCTATTGTCTCCTGCAATTTTCTTGATAAGGTTTTCTTGGAAGTGGTTTGCCATTTCCTTCTTTTTAGGGCTGAGAGAGAGTGACTGGCCCAAGGTCACACAGCTGCTTTGTGCCTAAGGCAGGACTAGAACTCAAAATCTCCCAGTTTCTAGTCCGTTGCTTTAATACCAACCTGGCTCTGTAAAAATATAGATATAGATATAGATATATAAACCTGGGGAAAAGAAGGGATATATAAATAAAACTGCATCATACGATTTACTTGTCAAAGTATCAAATCAAATCATTATTATTACAGTTATGGGGCTGAAATAAAATACAGTGAAAGAATGAGCACACAATGCAAGAAATAAAAAAGGCGTAATAATATAAAAATAAAGTAAGAAGGAACACAAGGTAAGAATTATTACCATTCTTCAATAACAAGGAGAGACAGATGGCACATATAAGGGGGGGGGGAATTGAGCAGCTCTGGAAGATGTATCTGAATCATGGTTGGATAGAAAGAATGACAGAAACCATCCTGTTACCTGGGAATTTTGGTTTGATAGAAGATGTCAGTCATCCAGGATTCTCTAGCAAAAAAAAAAAAAAAGAGCAAAAAAGAAGCAAGTGGCTGTAAGATTTTGCTGAGCCACCAGGGCATATGGACTGACGTAAAGGAATATTTTTGTAACGTACCACTGAGGGGAATTTGCGCAGCCTGATTAAAGTAAAAATCTATCAAAGATTCCAATCAGCAATGGAAGAAAATTAGGAAGTTGGTGCATGCTGATTTTTTTTTTTTTTTAAAAAAAATCCCACAGAATGTCAAGTAAGGATCTAGGTTCAATTTTTTTTTTAAATCAACACCCCCAGATACAGATAGTGCTCGACTTACAAAGGTTCGTTTAATGACCATTTAAAGTTACAACGGCACTGAAAAAAAGTGACTTATGACCATTTTTCACACTTACGACCATTGCCGCATCCCCGTGCTCACCTGATCAAAAATTCAAACGCTTGGCAACTGACTCCCATTTAGGACGGTTGCAATGTTGTGGAGATCTATGATCACCTTTTGGGACCTTTTGACAAGCAAAGTCAATGGGGGGAGTCAGACTCACTTAACAACCCTCTTACTAACTTAACGGCAGTGATTCACTTAACGACTGTGGCAAGGAAGCTCGTATAATGGAGCAAAATTCACTTAACAAATGTCTCACTTAGCAACAGAAATTTTGGGCTCAATTGTGGTCATAAGTCAAGGACTGCCTGTACAATATGCTGCTTCAGAACATTATTACTAATTGAAAACTTGTAGAAGAATGAAAGTGTATTGCTTTTGGGATTTTTTTTTTAAAAAAACCCTCACATTAAGCACATTATAAAGAAAGGAGAAAGGGAGGTAAATTTTCTAGATGCATCAAAGTGTGAAAAACAATAAGAGCTATGAAATGATTGCTGTCTTACTTGTGTTGGCAGGTTACTTGGTTTACTCTTAAGAAATACCCAACGGTGGATCAAAATGTCAATAAAGAAGGGACCAGGTTTAAGTTCTGCAGAACTCATTATCAAGTAATATGGTAAAAAAATTGGGAATGAGGAAGAAGCAAGGAAGTCCCCAGCCCTTCCCCACCCCAAAGGAGTCATGAAGTTGTTGTTCCTACCCAATTTCAAAATGGTAATGGTAAACAAAACACATTCTCAAAGGTCCAGGCATGGACCAGGGAGGAGTCGAGCAAACACACACACACACAGGAAACCAAGCAACTCAGGAATCCAAGGTTTACTTCCCACTGGACTGGAGGCCGGAGCCTTGGTACACAATGAGTATAACACACAAGTATAACACACAATAAGTATAACACACAACTTTATAGTCCAAGGCCACGCCCACTACCAGGGTTGCTGGCCACCCAGCATCTGCCCGTCTGTGGCTGACATCCGATTGCAGCGGCGTGGTCGGGCCAATGGCCTGATGCAGAGTCCTGGGCCGCACAACTGGAGTTGCGTGGGTGCATGGGCGGCCGCAGGGGTGAACAACTGATGGGCGGCAATGATGCTCTGCCACCGGAAGCGCCGTTGCCTCCAGCGCCACTCTGTTCCGCACGCCAGCCGCGCACCCTGTTGCCTGCCGGCACCGATCGCGGCCAGACCCGGCCAAGGGAATGGGCCGCTGACGAGCGGCTGGCCGGCACTGTTCCGATGTGTCCTGCTGCCACCACAGTCTCCGCAGCCGTGTATCAGCTGCGGAGCCATTCCTGCTGGCTCCTCTTGCAGCAGCTCCATGCCCCCACCACCACCCCCAGGTTTGGTGAGCCCCAGATCAGGACTCAACACACGTCATGGTAGATATTGTCAGGATTGTGTTGCACTTCAAGAGACAAAAATCAATGTCTGAATGCTCCCCGGTTCTTAAAACACAAAAACAGTCTCTGTAGTGCACAGCTAAACTGGTAAGATAGAATAGTGGTCCCCAACTTTTCCAGCTTGGTGGCCCAGCCCGGCATGGGGGTGGGGGCACATGTGAGTGGCAGGCACACGTGCACACAGCTCCATTTGTGTGAGCAGCACGCGCGCACCCTCCACTCACAAATGGAGCTTTGTGCATGAGGGGAAGGCACTTGAACGGAGGGCACTTGTGCTCACATGCAAAGCTCCATTTGTGCGAATGGAGCTTCGCACATGAGTACCCTCTGTTCGTGCAAGTGGAGCCTCGTTTGCGTGCTTGCCCGCTGCTCACATGAGTGGACATTCATGCGTGTACACTTGTCCATCTCTCCCATGACCTGGTTTCGAACAGGCCATAGCCTGTAGTGGCCCGTGGCCCAGGGTTTGGGGACCCCTGAGATAGAAGGATGGAGGTCTCAAATCTCCTCTCCAGAATCTCTCTCTCTCCCTCTCCCTCTCTCCCCCCCTCTCTCTCTCATCCATCCCTCCATCATCTCTAATCTCTCTTTCTCTTTCTGTATCTGTATTATGCAAAGAACAACTCTCCAGGGGTTGGGTTCTAACTTACCTCGCTGCCGTTTTGCTTCCTCCCGTGCCGCGTGGGCGCGTGTGTGTTGCGCGCCATGTGGCTGCATGCACGCTTTGCACATGCATGCACACATGCGCAGTACTGAAAATCCAGCTTCTGCACATGCGCAGAAGCAAAAAACAAAATGGCGGCACCTATGGTGCCGCCGAGAGAGCCGGTTTGGGGGCATGTCAAGCTGGCCATCGCTGCCGGTTCGGCGAACGCAGGGAAAGAACCGGTCTGAACTGGCAGGAACCCACCTCTGCAACTCTCCCTTTGAAAGCTTCCTCTGGTTGTAATCTAAATAAGGCAAACCAGTTGCAAAATAAATAATCATCTGATGTGAAAACAGACCGGGCTTTGAAATCATTGATTGCAAACAGTAATTGAATAATATCTCAGCATCTGGCTGACACTATTTGATTCAGAAGCTAAGCAGTTAGCATTTGGGAGAACTTTGCGGAAGGAAGGAAGGAAGGAAGGAAGGAAGGGAGGGAGGGAGGAAGGGAGGAAGGAAGGAAGGAAGAAAAGCAATTGCAAACCACTAGATATCAAACTGAATAGAAGCAGTGATAATTGGTCTTTCCCACAATGGTGAAACAGATTTATATATCGATTTAAATTATATTGTCTCTAACTCTGCCTCTATGCACATATTTATGCAAATGAACACTGCAATGTTCCTTCATGCAAATGAACACTGTTTTTGCCATCTTTGGGAGGGGGAGGAGTAAGAAATTTCATTTTTATTTAAACGCCTTGTGCCTCATGCTAAATTAATCCCTAATTGTCAACATCCATTTTATTTACTTACTAAATTATGTAAAGCAGAGAGAGGATAAATCAAATAAATGTTTGGGCACCCCCCCCCCACCACCACCAGAATGTTGTTCTTCGCAATCTCTCTGGGTCTTTGGTTTCATGTAATGGGATGCTCTTGATGTCAGCTCTGCAAGGTAGGCCAGACCAAAACCCAAAACTATGAGTCCTAATATTACTTTTATTGTAAGATTATTGCAACAGAATCTTGCAAGTCTTAAAGCATTTCTACTCTCCCCTACTTTTACTTTCTAGAGACTTAGGGAGGGTCCCTTCTGAAGTGCTTTCTTTACCCCCATTCCTCCTTTGAATTCAGATTCCTATTATCTATGCGGTAGCTCTTCCTCCTGTCTCCCAAGGTTATTCTCACATCCCATTATACCTGCCAACAAATAATATTAAAATAAACATTAATGGACCGTGGTAGGATTAAGGGTATATCCTCCAAATCCACAAGGAGTGCCTAGGCCAATGATGGCGAACCTTTTCTTGCTAAGGTGCCAAAAGGGCGCGCGCGCAATAGCACGCATGCGCGTGCCCACACCCATAATGCAATGCCCCTCCTGCGCATGTGCGCACAACCCCCTGTGCTGCCCCACCACCACGCATGTGTGCAGACCTCACTGAAGCCACCGGACTTCCGGTAGGCCCATTGGGCCGTTTTTCGCCTTCCCCAGGCTTCAGGAGGCTTTCCTGAAGCCTGGGGAGGGCAAAAAACGGCCCAACGGGCCAGGGGTGGGTTCCAACTTACCTCGCTGCCGGTTTGCTCCCTCCTGCGCCTCGTGGGCGTGCCTCGTGGGCGTGCGTGCTTCACGTGCGCGCACATGCGCAGTAACAAAAAATCTGAAAAAAAACCAAAGCTGAAAAAAAGATGGCGACCGCATGCACAGTGCCAGAAGTTGGCTTCTGCGCATGCTCAGAAGAAAAAAAAATTCCAAAAAAATTTCAAAAAATTCAAAAAAAAGATGGTGGCCCCCACCGACCGGCACCGACCGATCCAGTTCGGTGACGTCATTGTGTCATCACCAGCGGGCCGCTACCAGTTCGGGAGAACTGGTCCGAACTGGGAGGAACCCACCCCTGCAACGGGTCTACCGGAAGTTCGTTTCTGAACTTCTGGTAAACCCGTTGGGTCCATTTTTCGCCATCCACAGGCTCCGGAGGCTTTCCTGAAGCCTGGGGAGGGTGAAAATGGCCTCCCCCACCCTCCGGAAGGCCAAAAATCAGCTGGCCAGCACACACATGCGCGCTGGAGCTGACATAGGGCAATGCTTCGCGTGCCCTCAGATATGGCTCCGCGTGGCACTTGTGGCACACGTGCCATAGGTTCGCCATCACGGGCCTAGGCCGATATGGAATCCATTTTATAAATAAGCCATCTTTAGACTTCTGTAGACCACCAGCAAACTATGGCTTGAAAATTCATTCGCTACCAATGCATCACCTTTATACAAGAGTTGTAAGTAGAAGAGAGAAAGGAGCAAACTAATGGTAGTGCCTGTACTTCTGAGCACCGTCAAGGGGAAGCCACCATAAAACATGTTGCAGTACTGCTATTCTGAAATTGAAAATGAATGTCTCTACAGACAGCCCCACACTGTGTAGAAGGAGTGCAGTTCTATCCAGAGTTGCTAAAAATAATCAGTTGCAGGACGTGGAAACTACACAGACACAAAAAGTTCACACTTCCACAGATTGATTTTCTGCCAATTTACTATTATCCGTTGCTGCATCTAGGCATTTGTCTCAGTTGTGATCACTAACAACAAAATAGAGTTGTACGTGACATGTCTTCAGTGCGTGAATACACCTTCCTTCAAATTCCCCAGTCTCTGCACTTAAAGCTTCATTTAAAGGTGAAATAGTACTTGGAAAAATTAGGACTCTGCCACATCCTAAATTATAATTGCTAAGGGAGCAAGATAAAATCTCCCAGTGCTATACCTGAAATCAGTCTTGAAGCAAAATATCTTCAACTCAAATCCCTTGGAGTTGATTCAAGAGACTATCCATGACTGATAATATCTAAAGCTGCTGAGAAAACAGGGTGGAAAATGAAATAATATTCCTCTTATCCCTTTCTCAATACAAGTCATCCATTACGGCAGTGTTTCCCAACCTTGGCAACTTAAAGCTATCTGGACTTCAACTCCCAGAATTCCCCAGCCAGCGAATGCTGGCTGGGGAATTCTGGGAGTTGAAGTCCAAACATCTTCAAGTTGCCAAGATTGGGAAACACTGCATTAAGGCAATCGAAGACAGAACCAAAACCAAACCCTAATTCAAATGGATATAGAAGTACAGCTAGTCTTTGACTTAGGACCACAATTGAGTCCAAAATTTCTGTTGCTAAGTGAGACAGTTGTTAAGTAAATTTTCCCTCACTTTACGACCTTCCTTGCCACAGTTGTTAAGTGAGTCACTGTAGTTGTTAAGTTAGTAACACGGTTGTTAAGTGAATTTGGCTTCCCCATTGACTTGTCTTATCAGAAGGTTGCAAAAGGTGATCACATGACCTCAGGACACTGCAACTGTCATAAATACGAGTCAGTTGCCAAGCATCTGGATTTTGATCACATGACCATGGGGATGCTGCAACACTTGTAAGTTTGAAAAATAGTCATGTCATTTTTTTAGTGTCATTGTAACTTCAAACGGTCACTAATTGAACTGTTGTAAGTCAAAGACAACCTGTAGTTCAAATGTCTTGGATGAATTTACTTAGTAACATGCGGTGTCTACTTCTAAAGTTGGATCTATACAAAAGTTTAATTAGATTGTTTGAGAATTCCAAAAGAGAGAAGGCTTCTCTATTTTTACTCATCAATGGACAATATATGAAGTGTAAGCCATTTCAGAATCGGCCCAGTCAGAACAAGAAATCAGTGCTGAGAAAGTTGAGTGAGGAAAAAAATGGATTGAAATAAATAAAATTAGTTCCCCGGGCAAATGACAGTTTTGGGAACGAGATTTTCCATAAGATCACTTCCCAGAAAGGATTATGTTTTCCCGCTCTACCTTCTCATGAATTAACTGCATCTTATTAAAGCAAGTCAATTTGTATTTGGTCTAGTGCAGCGGTTCTCAACCTGTGGGTCGCGACCCCTTTGGGGGTCGAACGACCCTTTCACAGGGGTCGCCTAAGCGCGCGCTAGCCCGCCATCTTGGTGACTGGCAACGTGCACGCGTGGGGAGGGGGAGGGGAGGGGGTCGCAGCGGCGGAGCGGGGGTCGCAGCATTAGGAAGGTTGAGAACCACTGGTCTAGTGGTTAAGGCACCAGGCTAGAAACTGGGAGATCATGAGTTCTAAACCCAGCTTAGTCACAAAAGCCAGATGGGTGACTCTGGGCCAATCACCAGGAGACAGTGAGTTCTAGTCCCGCCTTAACCGTGAAAGCCAACTGGATGACTCTGGGCCAGTCACTCTCTCTTAGCCCACCTCATCTCACAGGGTTATTGTTGTGGAGAAAATAGGAGGAGGAAGGAATATTAGGTATATTTGCTGCTTTGTGTTAATGATAAAGGCAGGATATAAATAATAAATTTTGCAGCACTGACACATTATTTCCCAGGGTTCATCATGCATAGACTTATGTCATACAATGATCTTACCATAAATGTAAACACAGTTTAGGTTAAGCTTAATATAGCCACCTGGTTAATAGAGACAGCCTCATTTTTGTCTCACAATACCTCACAAAGGTATTGTGCAAATTCAGCTATGATAGATCCAGCTTTGTACATTCCTCCCAGTCTACCCAGACTGTCTCCAAAGAAGAATTTTGGCATTTGGAATTCAGTACTCTCTTCTTTATCTGTGAATTTCCAGAGTCCACTTGAAGACTCATAATGTTCCCCAACAGATTATCCAAAACCTATATTTCGTGACAGGTTGCTTTGATACCATGACTTTAGCAATTTTTATATGACCCATCCAAACAGGAGCCATGTCCCAATGTGATGACGTCATAGGACTCACAGGTGATCGGACTCGGCTGCCTGATGACCTCTATAAATCAGATTAGAACAAGGACCATATTTTGTCTCATCATTTTGAATGAGCCAGTAGCCTTATATGGGGAGGTCAATGTAATTTTTGTGTTTTGACCCAGCCGTGTTCAAATAAAATTGAACAAATATTAGTGGGTGGAAATCAATTCCAAACCAAGCTCTTAAGAATTTAGATCAGGAGTGTTCCCCCCCCCCTTTCTGTAGAAAATTAATCAGCCAAGTCTTTTTCAGCACAGCTTTGGAAAGTTGCCATGTCTTCAAAGAATGGCTGTTGAAATAAGCTTCATTCTGAGCATCATTTAAGAGCTGAAAAGAAAGAGGCCAAGGGGGAACTGAGAGGAGGATGGGCAAACCATTCATGAAAAGAGCTACAGAAACATAAAGCTAAAGTAAATAATTAATGCACCAACATAGAAGCCACCCCCAGTAGGAATAATAAACATGTTTCTGTTTAATTTGTTATTTGCTGGCCCTGAAAAGATCAACAGTACGGAGAATGGGTATTTATTTCTTGGCAGTTATCAAGTTCTATTTGATGCTAAAATATTTTTTTCCACACATAGAATCAATAGAGATCTGCCACTTGTTATTAGTTTCCACATATCCTGCTACTCTCTCTTATTTTATTCATGCCAGTGATATGTTATTGGACATCTAGCTGGGCAAAAAATAAATAAAATACATACACATTCTTTTAAAAAACTAATTCAACTTGGATTCAAGTTTTTCCAGATTGTTAGTGAGGAATAAGATCCAGTCTTGAAACTGAGACTAAACCTGTTGGGTTGCCTAGGACTTTATCAATGCACGATTTAAGTCTAAGTAAAATACACAGGACAATTTGGGGGAATATTATGTCAAACGGATAAAACTTACTTCCAGAAGGGATCTGTGTGTAAGGCATTCTGGGAACAGACATCCATCTTCTCCTATTTACCAATTCTTTGAATGATGATTTATCAAGATTTCCCCAATGTTTATTTTCGGAGAAACAATTCATTCCTCCTTCAAAAGTTTTGACATGTATCGTCTTAGTTTTCAAGACAATCTCAGCAAGGAGAAAGAAAGAAGAATGTCAATCTCACCATCGCTATGGTAAAGTCCCTTATCTGGGCTTAATTCTTATAATGAAATCAGCAGAAAAAACAGAACTGTTGTTTTCTTTATTATACTGCTATGCAATCCTGGTGCATACAGAGCTCCAAATTATAATTTTAAGTACATAAATGGCATCTGCTCTTCTCAGCCTGCTTCACTCCCATAAAAACCCACCTTCTTACCCCAGGTTGCATGCCTGAGCTTTCAGTATGTAGGCATTGAATGTTGTTGTTGGATGCAGAATTTTTGCCTAAAGGAATTATCTCCCACTGCCTAAAGTGCTGGCTTTGAGTAAAGAAACATCTTTTGCAGCCTCCCAATAATTTTTTCCCCCAATGAAGGATAGAGAACAATGGAAAACCTTACAGTTTGCTGAATTCTGTGGGTGTTTTTTTTTTTTTTGTCTCCTTAGTAATAAGATTTTTTTCCT
>QLTV01003454.1:980848-1009978 GCA_003457575.1 Thermophis baileyi
AAAAAAGGTGAACAACATTTTTACAGAACTATAGATATGTTGAGGCTGGGTGTGACAAGGAATGGCTGGGAGGGGAGGGGCCAGGCGAGGCACACCTTGATGTGAGTGACATTGAGTTGGCCACGCTCACTCAGTCACATGACCACCAAGCCTCGCCCGCCGAGTCACATGACCATGAAGCCGTGAGTAACATTGAGTTGGCCACACCCACCCAGTCACATGACCACCAAGCCTCGCCCGCCGAGTCACATGCCCATGAAGCCACACCCACCCAGTCACATGACCATGAAGCCACACCCACCATCACATGACCATCAAGCCACACCCACAAAATAAGCCATGCCCACAGAACCGGTAGTAAAAATTTTTAGAACCCACCCCTGGTCATAGCCCTCCCCCTCTGTTGAGAGAGGGCTGTTCAATTTTGACGTAGATGGCCTCTTTGAGCCCTCTTTCAAACCAGCGGTCCTCTCTGTCCAAAATGTGGACTTTGCTGTCTTCAAAAGAGTGGCTTTTGTCTTTTAAATGCTGAATCTTTTAAACTGCTGAATCTTGTCCTGATGGGTTTGTTCTTTGTGCCATGCATTTATGAAGTGGTTGTTTTGTTTCCCCAATGTACAGATCTGCACATGGCTCACTGTATTGTACTGCATATACCACATCGTTCAGTTTGTGTCTGGGTATTTTATCCTTGGGGTGAACAAGCTTCTGCCTTAGTGTATTCTTGGGTTTAAAGTGTGCACAGTTGGCTGAAGATGTTTCTGAGCTTTTCAGATATTCCTGCAATGAATGACAACATTGCTTCGTTCCTTTTTACCTATATCACTCTGCTAAATTTGGAAAAAATCCCCATGATGGAATCTGAGATTCTATTGCTTTAGCAATTCATTTATTTACTGGGTTTTAGTGCTGTTCCAGCTGCTGCTAATTCTAAAGAAAATGCTCAAACAATTCTTTTTTCTCTGTTGGTGGGAGGCAAAGTAAAGGTTACTATAACCCAGGGAGAAGCAGGCAACAGAGGCGATCGAGGTTACTAACTTTGGAAAATGTTGGGTGAGTGGTGGAGAAAATCTCAAAGCAACATTTATTTGAGGTGTAGTGAGCCAGTGTCAAGAGAAGCTAAACATTATGTGAAACAGGACCTTCCAAGAAGAAAGGAAGGATATTTATTTCTTGGACTGAAACTTTGCTACAGTATATGAGCTGGATCAACCTAAGGAAACCATAAAACAAAAATTTATAGCACTAAGTTGGGTAGCCCCCCCCACCCCTGGTGTTTACAGCAAAGTTTACCATCTCCTGAGATTAACAATTGCTGTAGCTATTACAGAATAAAATAAGAGCATAAAGCTGGGTTTAGAGAGGAGACATGAGTGACCCCTTTGAACTAATGATTTATTTTGCTAGCTTGCTGCAAAACATCTGCCTTTTCAATGACCCTTTTCATTTTTTATTGCTGTGGGATGTTTCAACCTGGCCTTGCTATTCTCAGAGAAAAAAGATTTTATTCCTTTCTCCTTGTTAACACAGTTGTTTATGGATCCAATTGTTCAGCTCCATTTATTCTTTACAATACCATAAACTCTTTTCTGAACAACTGTTTACAGCTTTACAAAATTATCAGAATAACGGGGAGGGGGGGAGTATACTTGAACCCTTAGCTCTTTCAGGATATAGCCCATTGCTTGGAATTAGTGCTGGATGGAAAAATTATCCCATATTTTCCCTCCAATATTTCTAATTCAATCTGATGGAAGAAAATGGATTTTCAAGGAAATTCTGATAGTTAGAGTGAGGTGTACTTGCACTTACATACTAATGAAGCAATACTGTGGTATGTATGAATGTCCTGTATTTCATTATCTTCTTTCTAAAGGTCTGCAGCTTCCCATGGACTTCCACACTTCAGTTCAAGTCCAGAGAAGACATCAGGAAGGAATAACTCCTGTGGAACCTTTTCAGACTGGGAAATATAGGCAGCCGAGGAGGCCACAGAGAGATAGAAGCAGTTGTTCATCTCTGGGACATCTTTCTAAGATACCTTCAGCAATAGAGGAACTCAAATAAGGCTGTGGAACAGTGCTCTTGTAAGGGAAGAAAATTTTCATGATACAGTAAGATCATTTTCGTATCTTCTTTGAGAGGCATTTAAGTATTTTCTTGGAGAGAGATTTTTGGAAGCTTCAAATAATATATTCTGGGGGTTTGCTTCTTTGTGCAAGGAAGTCTATGGGCTGTATAAAAGGGGATGAGAAAAAGGTACATACAGATATACGACTGGAGATAGCCTTGTTTGAAATTCTTATCTGGTAATCCAGCATATGAGATGAGAGACAGTTTGGTGTGAATGCGAGGTTTACTCTCTGTATATAGACAGTTGCTTTCCACTGTAGTTTCCAGTAGCCTCCATAACCCCACCAAACTGTAGCTTTCTAGCCCAGGGGTGTCAAACTCACGTTGAAAAACAATTCATTTTTTCAGATCCTCAGACAGTTCATTGCTATGAGGTGCCATGTTGAACTTCCAGTGACCAGTATGAGAGAATTTAACACACCTGCTCCCCCTTCACACCTGAGACTCTGTAACACTAGCGCATCACATGACACCAGGGAGGGAAAACGGCTACTTGGGCCCCATTTGGACATTATCACTTAGGGGTGTACTCACTTTTGTTGCCAGCAGTTTAGACATTAATGGCTGTGTGTTGCGTTATTTTGAGGGGACAGCACATTTACACTGTTATACAAGCTGTATACTCACTACTTTACATTGTAGCCAAGTGTCATTTCTTCAGTGTTGTCACATGAAAAGATATACTTAAATATTTACAAAATGTGAGAGGGTGTACTCACTTTTGTGATATACTGTATTCTCTTCTGTTGAAATGGCTCCTTCCCACTCCATGATTTTAAATTATGACATCTGCTTCCATTAAAGCAAATGACAGAATACTTTTGAACCTATAAATTCCATTGATTTTGCACTACCCCTCTACATTGTGATGGGCTTTTAAAAGAGTTGTTTTTAAAAACAAGTCAAAGATACACTGCTGTTTGTGAAGTGTAAGGTTTAGTATAATCGGTTTATTTAGCTTTAAATAAACTTTCATGAATTGTAAATTTATATACACCTTGAAAATGATAATTTCAGTGGGAAAAAAAGGTTGAATAGAAGAGGAAAAACTAAGGCTGCGAAGATAAATACAGATTTCTCATCATCATACATTGGATTTATGCTTTTTACAGCATCTTTGTAACTGTAGAGTATTTATAGCTTCTATCACCTCTACATTAATATGGACACTAGAGAATAATGCTCCTAATTCTTATGTATCTTCATTTCAGATATAATGAATATGGCTTCCTTGGTATTCCTTGGTAGGTGGGACGTGGTGGCTCAGTGGCTAAGACGCTGAGCTTGTTGATCGAAAGGTCGGCAGTTCAGCGGTTCGAATCCCTAGCGCCGCGTAACGGGGTGAGCTCCCGTTACTTGTCCCAGCTTCTGCCAACCTAGCAGTTCGAAAGCACGTAAAAAATGCAAGTAGAAAAATAGGGACCACCTTTGGTGGGAAGGTAACAGCGTTCCATGCACCTTCAGCATCTAGTCATGCCGGCCACATGACCATGGAGACGTCTTCAGACAGCGCTGGCTCTTTGGCTTCGAAACAGAGATGAACACCACCCCCTAGAGTCGGGAACGACTAGCACATATGTGCGAAAGGGAACCTTGGTATTCAAGAATAGTCTTTAGTTTTCTGGGCCAACTTTAAGGAGAAAGAAAAAAAATGACCTGGGCTTGGAATTTCTTCTTCTTCTATTTTTGGTTCCCTTCATGTCATTCTTGACTATGGCAACTATATGGACAATACCCTACAGTTTTCTTGACATCAGAATTGGTTTGCTGCTGCTTTCTTCCTAGAGCTGACAAAACATGATTAGCCCCAAGTCCACCCAGATGTTTTTGTGACTAAAGCAGAACTACAACTTTTAACCTTCTTTTCTGAGCAACAATATCTGACTTATAGAAGCAATGCATTAAATCAGTGTTTCTAAGCCTTGACAACTTTAAGATGTGTGGACTTCAATTCCTAGAATTCCCCAGCCAGCCTGCTGGTTGGGGAATTCTGGAAGCTGAAGTCCACACATCTTAGAAATGTCAAGGTTGAGAAACACTGCATTAAATGATTGCAGCCTTGGCAATATTTCTTTCAAACCATATTTCTTTCACATCCTCAGGGCTACTAATTAGACCTGGATGGTGTAAGCAGTTGATGTCAAGGAGAAATGAGCTGGCAGTAGCTATGAGTACTATACTTTTAACAAAAGTGAGAAATCTCATAGTTCCATAGCAGGGTATACTCTTGTGACTACCTGCTTCTTATAAGAAAGTAGTAGTTTTGGATCACACTGTTATTGTCCTGTCCTGAATTGTTGGTGGTTCTTTGTTTTGGATTACAAGATGCTGGAGGGGTCCAAAAGAACCTCAGCTGTTCAGAATCCAGGGGTGACCACAAGATAAATGGTAAAACAAGTCAAAATGATGGCTGAAACAGTGTCATCAAAGCTCTATTTTTTTAATGTGCAAGACATAATTAACCGCCTGTACATTCTGTGTTGACTATTCATATTTGGTGCTAATGTTTGAATAGCCTAATTCTAATTATTCCAGAATTGAGCATATTTTCTGCATGCTAGTAATGGAAATTGGATTGACTTCTGGCTAAATCCTGAACTCCAAATGATACGACTAAAATCACTCCCTGATTTTCAAGGAACAGGATTTTCAGAGAATCCTCTTAAGCTATTGCTTGCTTGGCTGCTAGTCATGAATTCATTTTACTGGATTCAGTATGTATGTATATATGTATGTATGTATGTATGTATGTATGTATGTATGTATTTATTTATTTATTTATTTATTTATTTATTTATTTATTTATTTATTTATTTATTTATTTATTTATTTATTATATTTGTATGCCGCCCAACTCCCAAAGGACTCTGGGTGGCTTAACAACAGCAAATAAACATTAAAAACATCATAGAAAAGAAAACAATTATAAAACATCATAAACAAGTATAAAACATTAAACATTAAAACAATTTAAAACTCCTGATACCAAATTTGGATGATGACAACCGCAAGATCCTGGCCTCAGGCCTGCCAGAAAAGCCAGGTCTTTACTGCTTTTCGGAAGGCCAATAGGGTGAGGGTGGTCCGGATCTCAGGAGGTAACTGGTTCCAGAGCGCTGGGGCAGCCACAGAGAAGGCCCTCCCCTGCGGGCCCACCAGCCGACACTGTTTAGCTGACAGGACCTGGAGGAGACCAACTCTGTGGGATCTCACCGGTCACTGGGAGGTATGTGGTAGAATTATTAGTATTACAATTATTGAGTTTTTCTGATCTGTGTTGTACTTTGGTAAAGGGAAGTAACAAAACAACAACACTTGGTGATATTGTTTTCAACTTCAACGATTAAATATTGTAGTATTTGACTAAGGAAATGTAGTAACAGCTGCCCAAGAGTTAAATTTTATCATCTCCTGGGGGTTTTGCAGGCTCAGTTCTTTTCTAAAGCATCTGGTCCTCAAGGACCTTGAAGTTGAATGTCTCAGCCAAACTGCACAAGATGATTTAGTTTTGATTTCGTTTCTGTGGCTATATCAGGGTCAATTGAAGTCCAAAACACATGGGTCTTTTGGGGCAAGAGGAAATGAGACACAAATGTGAGCAGTATGCCATGACAGCTTTTTCTTATTATTACTTAATTAAATGGGCTTCTGCTGGCTTCTCTAACTGTGAGGCCTACCTATTAAAAAAATGACTGAAGCCACCGCCTCTTCTGAGAAAGAAATTCAGGAGTGAGTTTTAAGAGATGAGACGTTGAGCTCTGTAATTTTTAGTACAGTGGCTACCAGCATTGTTCCTTAAAGAATTTTAAGACCCTGAAACCCTCCAGATGCCCTTCCAAAAAAGCTTCATAATTTTAAGTTTCCCCTACTTGGAATGGCTGGTCCATCAGTTGATGGCCATCTGCTTCTCATTTCCTAAGTAATACGCTTGAAAATTGAATTGCTTAAATTTTGTCATTTGAATGCCCGATTTGATGGCTCAATCTCAGGCGAAGTAGAGGTTGCAAATTATCTGGGCATTGTATGTGGCTATGAGTTGCCCTCCTCCAGGGGAAGAATTACCTTCGCTGTTAAGAAAACATTTTCCAAACCTTAAAAACAGTATTTTTATAGAAGTTTTTTTTAAATTTAAATTTTATAATAATAATAATAATAATAATAATGATAATGATAATAATAATAATAATAATAATAATAATAATAATAGTAATAATAATAATCTTGAAAGAAAGATACAGAATCACTGATCCTGGCTGCACAAGAACAGGCAAATAATAATAATAATAATAATAATAATAATAATTTGTAGTTCAGGGTTGAACTGCGGGATCCTTGGGGCTCATTGAGCTTGGCTGTTTTGTTGCAGATGTTTCATTACCAAACTAGGTAACATCATCAGTGCCAGTAGGGAATGGGGTTTGCTCTCAATTTATATACTACCGTATTTTTCGGAGTATAAGATGCACCTTTCCCCCCCAAAAAAGAGGATGAAAATCTGGGTACCTCTTATCCTTTCTTTCCGAAGGAGCTTCAGAAAAAAAAGCCTCTGAAACGGAGCTTCAGAAAAAAATAGTTCAGGGTTGAACTGCGGGATCCTTGGGGCTCATTGAGCTTGGCTGTTTTGTTGCAGATGTTTCATTACCAAACTAGGTAACATCATCAGTGCCAGTAGGGAATGGGGTTTGCTCTCAATTTATATACTACCGTATTTTTCGGAGTATAAGATGCACCTTTCCCCCCCAAAAAAGAGGATGAAAATCTGGGTACCTCTTATCCTTTCTTTCCGAAGGAGCTTCAGAAAAAAAAGCCTCTGAAACGGAGCTTCAGAAAAAAAAGCCTCTGAAATGGAGGTTTCAGAGGCAGAAAAAAAAGCAAGGCGCAGAGCTCACAACCAACCAACCTGTTGCTAAAATTCACCTGTGAGAACAGCTGATTGGGGGTATTCTGGTAGCACAATCTACCCGCCAATCAGCTTTTTTCTTATTTTCCTCCCCAAAAACTAAGGTGCGTCTTATACTCTGAAAAATATGGTAGTTGCAGGGGTGTCAAACTGGCTGGATGCATCACGCACAGCAGGGGAGGGTTCTGATTTACCTTGCTGCTGGTTCGCTTCCTCACGCGCCGCGTGGGCGCGCGCGCCTTGTGTGCCGCGCGGGCGCAGTGCTAAAAACCAAGCTTCTGCACATGTACAGAAGCAAAAATCAGCTTCTGCCCATACGCAGAAGCAAAAAACAAGATGGCGGCACCTATGGCACCGCCGAGAGAGCCGGTTCAGGGGCGTCAGAGGTGGGTTCCTCCCAGTTCGGACCAGTTCACCCGAACCGGTAGCGACCCACTGGTGACGTCACGATGACGTCACGGATCTGGTTCGGTCGGTGCTGGTCCGTGGGCGCCGCCATCTTTTTTTTATTTTATTTTTTGTTTTTGAATTTTTTTTTCTTCTGCGCATGCACAGAAGCCGAGTTTCTGGCACTGCGCATGCGTCGCCATCTTGGTTTTGGCTTTTTAAATTTTTTTTATTTTTTGCACTGTGCATGCACGTGCACGCTTCACACGGCGCAGGAGGAAGCGAACTGGCAGTGAGGTAAGTTAGAACCCACCCCTGAGGGGCGTGTCCAGCTGGCCATCACTGCCGGTTCGGTGAGCGGGGGGAAATTAGCAATAGCAATAGCAATAGCACTTAGACTTATATACCGCTTCATAGTGCTTTACAGCCCTCTCTAAGCGGTTCACAGAGTCAGCATATTGCCCCCAACAATCTGGGTCCTCATTTTACCCACCTCAGAAGGATGGAAGGCTGAGTCAACCTTGAGCCGGTGAGATTTGAACCGCCGAACTGCAGTTAGCAGTACAGCTGAAGTAGCCTGCAGTGCTGCACTCTAACCACTGCGCCACCTCGGCTCTTTCCCGCTACCGGTTCTATAGAACCGGTCCGAACCGGCAGGACCCACCTCTGACACACAGGCCACACCCACCCCAGCTCCGCAAAGGGGAAAAAATATCACGGTACATCACATGACATCAATGTGATGTGGTGAGTTTGACACCGGTGTACTAGTGGCTTTCCCTGCCAATGTTGGTAAGAATAATCTTGGTGGTTCCTTCACTGGCCTGTTCTTTACTGTTTTGTTTGTCTGAGTAGGTAGTTCTTCAATTGGGTATTGTCAATCAAGAAGCAAACAATGAGTAAAACTCAAAAGAAAAAAAATGAATTATAAAGATTTCTGATTTTCTTTTACAAGCAGTTATATGTATAAATATAAAATAATTTCTTGTTCTGTAGTTACAACAATATTTACATTTTCTCTCTAATCTCTAATTTGTATCCTAATCTTTAAAATCATATATCATTTTTTTTTTCCTGTTTCCCACAAAATCAATAAGGGTTTTCTAATCATTAACAAATTGAGACAACATCCTACTAAAGCAATCCGTTTGGCCGTCTCAGCAAGTTCCATCATCTTCTAGTAAGTGCTGTAGTTTTTCATATTGAATTAAAAATACATGCAGCCCATTCTATAGGTTCCACAAGGTTTGTGTAATTCCAAATGAGAAAGCATAGAATTTTAAGCATATGGCCCTGTGGTTAGAATGCAGTACTGCAGGCTGCTTCTGCTGCCTGCCGGCTGCCTGCAATTTGGCAGTTCAAATCTCACCAGGCTCAAGGTTGACTCAACCTTCCATCCTTCCAAGGTCAGTAAAATGAGGACCCAGATTGTTGGGGCAATATGCTGACTCTGTAAACCGCTTAGAGAGGGCTGTAAAGCACTGTAAGTGGTATATAAGTCTAAGTGCTATTGCTATTGCTATTGCTATTTGAGCTTTTCAAATGAGCCAGTTTAGACATCTTGCTGCAATCCAGTTGTTTTCAGAGTGCTTCTCCGATTGTCTGCAATTTGTCTATTATGTAGTCAAGTTTCATTATTAGTGTGCCCAATGACATGACACTAGGCATCATGGTATCTATTATGTCCTCAAAATGAAGACATGAGTGCAATTATGCCAATTGCAAAAATGCCACAATTATGTACTGGATCCACAATGTCTGACGAACGTATGTTAAGTTGCAGTGCTTGCATGATGATGTCATCAAAAATATGTTGTCATCTGATTCCTTATCAAACCATCATCCTGCAGATGCCTACAAAGAGGGATTATAATCTGAATCCCACAGAAGCTTGATATTTTTGAACTATCTGCCATGCGGAGACGTAACAGCTGCCATGGGATGGCTATTGTTGTTTTAGCTCATCCAGGAGCATATTTACTTAGCGCAATAGAGAACATTGCAAACACCATCTCTAACATAATGAGAGTGAGGAGCTGTAAGTCACGATTCAGAAATAGAATTTCAATGAAACAAATGTTTGGATAGATAACAAGCTATCGTGGTAAAATCAGCTTTCCATTTACTCTTTTTATTAAAGCTAAGGGCTTATCTTCATGCTTTCCTAAACATGACATAAAGACATCTTGCTAGCTATTTGTTAGAGACATATTCTTATGATAGTAGTTCTCTTTCATCTCTGGCCCACTGTGGAAATGACCTGAAGTCAACTTTAGCTGTTATAATTTTATACATACTCTAGACTTACTTATACTTTATACTTACTCTAGACTACTGCATAAAGCTATCTAATGGCCTTTTTTTCAGAGACTGCCTGGACAAGTCCCTGAAGATTTCTTGGCAAGGTTTTTCAGAAGTGGTTGGCCATTGCGTCTTTCTTCTTAGGGCTGAGAGAGA
The DNA here is from genome assembly GCA_003457575.1 of Thermophis baileyi. Lineage (NCBI taxonomy): Eukaryota > Metazoa > Chordata > Lepidosauria > Squamata > Dipsadidae > Thermophis > Thermophis baileyi. The sequence goes on from QLTV01003454.1 coordinate 990,726, forward strand.
GAGAGTGACTGGCACAAGGTCATCTAGTTGGTTTCGTGTGAGATGAAACTAGAACTCACAGTCTCCTGGTTTCTAACGTGATGCCTTAACACTCCACCAAACTGGTTCTTGTATCTAATGGTACTCATAATGAACATTTCTTGCTGGATTCCAATCTGATATTAGGGATCAGATCAGTAGTGGGTTTCACTTACCTTTGTTACCGGTTTGGGAACGGGAGTGTACGGGCACTTTGCGCACGTGCAACGCTTCTGCGCATGCACAGAGTGTTTTTGATGACGTCTGGGCAGGTGGGCAGAGCCTCCCGTCACCACCGCTACCGGTTTTCCCGATCTGGGGAGAACCGGTAGCAATCCACCACTGGATCAGATACGTGTCTCTTGACATTGTCTTCATCTCATCTTCCACAAGGTTGTAGCACTTCTAGATTTATAATATAGTATTTATTTGATTGTATTGATTAACTGGAGAAAAAGGGTTAAAAACAAGTGTCCATTAAATTTGCCTAGTGGTTAAGATTCTGGGATTGTCAACTGAAAGATTGGCAGTTCGAGACCCAAGCACTGCACGACGGGTTGAGCTCCCATCCTTGCCCCAGCTCCAGCCCACCTAGCAGTTTGAAAACATGCAAATGCAAGTAGATAAATAGGTACCACTTTGGTGGGAAGGTAACAGCCTCGACCACGGAAGTGTCTTCAGACAACCCTGGCTCCCTCAGCTAAGAAACAGAGATGAACACCACCCTATAGACTCAGACATGACTGGAAAGGGAAAAACATTACCTTTTTATATACATTTTACATCATATATGTAACATTTACATGGTTTTCACATAATTTGCATTCAACTTGAAGTAAATGTAATACACATTACATCTGTATTAAATAAATTTAATATATATTATAGGGTTTAATATACATTAAAATATTCTTAACTGTGGGGTCCTCAGTGCTCTCTTGCATTGTCTTCTTGCAGACCTTTCATTACCTGATGATTTTACCTAGTTGGATAATGAAACATCTGCAAGAAAACAATGAAATTCAGAGAGCACCAAGGACCCCACAATTCAACCCTGCACTACAAATACTGTATGCCCTTCTTTTAAATACTCTTAAAATGCGCAAACATTGTCCAGATCGAAGCAGTCAGAATGCAGACTCATCCATAACATCTGAAGTCCGCTGGAGAGGACCCCATAAAATCGAAGTTGTAACATCATCCAGATTGTGTAGTTCAAACTTCGTAAAGGTTCAGGAAGCCAAATCAGGGATCCTCCGATTGAAATGTGAGCCAGGTTTTTGTCTCCCTGAGATCTGCATACCGCGCAGAAGAAAGTACAGACTCTGAGATTCAGTTATTCCATCACCTGATTTTGGGGAAAATACAGAGTAGCAGCACATCTATCATCTGGCGCTTTATCTACTTCATCTCATTAAAGCGCAATTATGTTTTCTCAGAGATCTAATGGAAAGAGATTGTCTTTTCTTTTTGTTCTTTTTGTCTTGGCCGGCAAAGTGTTTAGTCATTATAAACATTTCATGTTTTGCCTGCCAAGCAGGATGAACAGGTATTGATAAGGCTCTCATTTTCTGCTTCACTTGAGGCTCGTACCAAACATATTTCACTCTCCATTAACCTTCTGCTTGGGGATGCCCGGCAAAGAGGTTCATAAGAACGGCCCACAGTTGGCCCGTGTATTTTGCAGGACGAACCGAGCTCATCAAGAGAGTGGTATAAAGAGAATTGGGAATGTTTCCTCTCTCATTGTGTGCTCATCCAAAGCCATTTTCTTCTTTGTGTCCATCCGCAGCCTAATTGGCAGTTCCGCATTCCTAATAGGTAGTCTGGAAATTAGAATTCTCCACTGCTCCGATTGAAGGCTAATTCTGGACCCCGGTTTAATTTATTTCTTAAAAGCTCCCTTCTTTCCCATTTGCTTTTTCATAGCCCTACACAGACCATGAAAATGGTATTATAAACATAATCAAAAATAAAACATGACTCAAACAAAGAGAGAAAATGATTGGCACAATGGAGAAAAAATGCTTGATCGTTTTGGCCTATATATATTTCTTCGAACCTGTTCACATCTTAGAATGCTTCTTCAAAAGTAGACACACAACCATAGCATCCCTGCCACAGAGGAAACAAAGTCACAGGGGGTTGTTAGTAGCAAATAAACATTAACCGATTTTCATCCCGTTTTATCTCCTCCGTGCTAAGCATACTTTATTGCATTGTATTAATCCTAATATTTGGCAGGTCTTCTCGGGATGGGAGTTTATTAAAAGCATTTACAGATGGTCCTCAACTCTCAACAGTTCATTTAAGTGACCGTTCAAAATAACAACGGCACTGAAAAAAATAACATGGCCGTGTTCCACATTTATGCCATTGCAGTATCCCCATGGTGACATGCTCAAAATTCGGACGCTTGGCAACTGGCTCACATTTATGATGGCTGCAGGGTCCCAGGGTCAACTTTTGTGTTCTTCTAACAAGCAAAGTCAATGGGGAAGCCAGGTTCACTTAACAATCATGTTACTAACTTAACAACTGCATGATTCGCTTAAAAGCTGTGGCAAGAAAGGTCATAAAATGGGGCAAAACTCACTTAACAACTGTCTTGCTTAGCAACAGAAATTTTGGGGTCAATTATGGTGGTACATCAAGGACTACCTGTATAGGATTCCAATTCTTACCTTATGGCTCCCAGTCTCATGACTAGACTTCAGTCTGTCATAGACCCTTTCTTCCATTTAGCTGGCATGCCAATTTCAAAGCATGCTATAGATCAGGGGTATCAAATTCACATCGTCACGGCGTCGTCACGTGACATATCGGGATTTTCCCCCCCTTCGCTAAACCAGGCATGGGTGTGGCCAGCAAGTGACGCATCCGGCCCGTGGGCCGGGAGTTTGACAGCCATGCTATAGATGGTGGAATGGTCCACATATTTCTGGAGGTGTCTGCAGGATCCACAACTTTTATTAAATTGACAAAAGTGGTATTGTATTGTGATGTAACTGTGCACCTTTCACACATGCGTGCAATGCCACAACACATGTATAAAGTGGATGCAGCTACTGTTGTATTGACACAACACTACCACTTTTGTCATTTCTCCCCCTGATTATGTGTCCTCTTTCCCACAGCTGGGAACTTTTCAGTTGAAATTTTAGCAGAAGAAACCTAATTTGGTTGACTTGGAACAGAACCAAGAAACTCCTGTCTCCTGCCACACATCCTTTGAGGACTTCCTTATTTCTCTGTAACTATCTCTGGATGCTTCCTATCCCTCCAGTGCTTCTGATAGACTGATAAATTTCCCAGCCTAGTAAAGTGAAGGTGAAGCAAAGCGAAGCATGATGGAACTTCACTCTTTAGAAGCTGGGAGCTAGAATGCATGTGAAGCAGCTTCAAAGCTTCACCTGAGCTATGATTGAAACCTAGCACCCCTCTGAAATCTTGCCCAGTTCTACAACTCCCTCAAAACCACCACATAGTGGGAGTCTAGTCCAAAGAGACTTCCAAAGAGAGGTTTCATAACTCTTTAAGACTGAGTGATAAGACCTTTCTCCAGATCTCCATAAGGAATAGTTTTAGTTTGCAAGTCACCAATTCTCACCTTCATCATCCTTCTCTCTTTTTAGCTTGTATGTTTATCACAACAACTGAGGCAATGCCTAGACAACCATGCTTAATCATAAAAAAACTAGATGATCAGATCATCTTAGTTCTTTGGATGGGACCCCAAAGGATATCACACAAAGCTGTGAACTAAACCAGGAAGGAAAAAAAATGCAGGAAGAAGTGAATGGTAGATCCCTTCTAGCAATAGCAATAGCCCTTAGACTTATATACCGCTTCACAGTGCTTTACAGCCCTCTCTAAGCAGTTTACAGAGTTAGCATATTGCCCCCAACAATCTGGGTCCTCATTTTACCCACCTCAGAAGGATGGAAGGCTGAGTCAACCTTGAGCGGGTGAGATTTGAACCGCCGAACTGCAGCTAGCAGTCAGCTGAAGTAGCCTGCAGTACTGCACTCTAACCACTGCGCCACCTCGGCTCCTTCTACCCATATATAGTTTTATCTGAAGTGAAGCTTCTTCCTTCCTTCCTTCCTTCCTTCCTTCCTTCCTTCCTTCCTTCCTTCCTTCCTTGTCCCAAAGGTGCTTTTTTTCCAAGCTTCAGAAACTGAACTGTTCTGACTGAACTGAAGAAGCTTCTTGGATGAGAAGCGAAACATCTTCAAGGAAAAACAAAGTCCACTTGTCTCTTGGAAAAAAAGCACCTTTGGGAAAACTATGACCTGGATGACTGAGTATCTCCATAGACATCCTCCTTACCTTGTTTTCCTGGTTTTAAAGTCTTTGTGATAGTTATTTTATGATTGAATGATTGTTATTAACTCCTTTACTGGGGAAGATGTGAAATAAATGAATGGAGCATAGTTCTGTGATTTCTTAGGGAAATGAGAATGGAGCTGTGATGAAAACATTATTTGCACCTGCAGAGTTTTCATTCCCCCCCCCCAAATGGGAATCACACTCAATATATAATGGGGAGAAACTTCAGCACTCTTAAAATATTTACACAGTCTATTTTACAAGCAACAGGCTATACAGTATTGCATATTCTCATAAGTTAGAAAAGGTGGGTTCTAAATTCATAACACAAGGAAATGGTTGCTGAGAATGAGAATAGTAATAATATTTGAAATGCAACAATCCTGGCGTGTGTTGTTTTCAGAACGTGGTACTCTTAGTAGTAAGTATTCAGATGTACTGTGTCTGGGCAACTATATATCCCAGCTTTCATTTGACCCATGATAAAAAGTACAAGTAGAAGTACTTATGAACATTTTGGATAAGTCTAGTAATACAATCTGTTATTATAAATTGGACAAATTCTTTAGAGAAATTAATCTGGTGCCAACTTGTTATATCTTAGGTACCTGGCAAAGCTTTTCTGAAAAGTCAACCAGGATTCTTAATAACTTAGCAGTATGAAACTCTAGCTCTTAACTCTGTTTTTCTCTGATTTACATGCTGCTTTGGTTGAATTGTTTTACACTGTGTGCACAATTATTAGGCAAGCTGTATTTTGGAGGATTAATTTTATTATTGAACAACTACAGAGGTCTTGGTCAATCCAAAATGTTAATAAACCTCAAACCTGAATATTTAAGAAAGTAAAAGTGAAGTTATGGCTTTCTTAGGAGAATATCTATGTGTGCACAATTATTGGGCAACTATTAGTGTGCAGAATTATTATGCAACTAAATGAAAAATGAAAATTTTCCCATCTCACTCATTTATTTTCATCTGTTAAAGTGAGAATAATAAACAAACAACTCAAAATTTACAAATAAACATTTCTGACAGTTCAAAAAAAAAACAAAAACAAACCAGTGACCAATATTGCCACCCTTCTTTTCAATAACAGTCATAAGCCTTCCGTTCATGGAGTCTGTCAGTTTCTTGATCTGTTGACAATCAACTTTTTGTGCAGCAACAACCACAGCCTCCCAGACACTGTTCAGAGAGGTGTACTGTTTTCCTTCACCATAAATCTCCCATTTAAGAAGGGCCCACAAGTTCTCAATAGGGTTTAGGTCAGGTGAGGAAGTGAGCCATGTCATTATTCTTTCATCTTTAAGGCCTTTACTGGCTAGCCATGCAGTGGAGTATTTTGATGCATGTGATGGAGCATTGTCCTGCATAAAAATCATGGTCTTCTTGAAAGATGAAGACTTTTTCCTGTACCTTGCTTGAAGAAAGTGTCTTCTAAAAACTGGCAGTACGTTTGGGAGTTGATTTTGAGTCCATCTTCAACCCCAAAAGGTCCAACTAGCTCATCTTTCATAATACCAGCCCATACCAGTAGCCTACCTCCATCTTGCTGGCGTCTGAGTCGAAGTGGAGCTCTGTGCCTGTTACTGATCCAGCCACGGGCCCATCCATCTGGTCCATCAAGAGTCACTCTCATCTCATCAGTCCATAAAACCTTTGAAAACTCTGTCTTCAGATATTTCTTGGCCCAGTCTTGCCATTTCAATTTATGTGTCTTGTTCAGTGATGGTTGGATTTCAGTCTTCCTTACCTTGGCCATGTCTCTGAGCACTGAACACCTTGTACTTCTGGGCACTTCAGGTAGGTTGCAGTTCTGAAATATGACAGCATTGGAGGATAATAGGTTCCTGGTAGCTTAATGTTTGATTCTTCTCAAATCTTTTGCAGTTAAGGTGTGTCTTTTTTTCTCAACATGTTTCTTGCAGCCCTGTTGACTATTTGCAACAAAACGTTTGATGGTTCTGTGATCATGCCCCAATATCTTAGCAATTTCAAGAGTACTGCATCCCTTTATGTCCTTTATGAATTATCCAATTCCACCCTAAAGTCATCTACATTGAATTTAATAGACCATGCACTTATCTAGTACTGTGTAATGTAATATTGTTATTAATTTCTTATGTGCATCACTATGCAAAGATGAGCTGGCTGCTTCAATATCTCTTTCTTTACTAAAGCACATTCTCTGAGCTGTTTGAGATAAGACACATAGAGATTCTACCAAGGTAGTGGAACATGTATAGCCCTAGATTCTTTTTTTTTGTTTGAATATTAAATATTCTTTATTACATGTGACATTTCACAAATAGATTCCCATTCAGGCACTCTCTAGACCAGATCAGTCTGATTGAGGCAAGATTGCTGCATGAGGTATTTTTAGACCAGTCTTTCTCTCAGCCTTGGCCAATTGAAGATGTATGGACTTCAAATCTCAGAATTCTCAAGCGAGCATGGCTGGCTGGGAAATTTTGGGAGTTGGACCGCACATCTTCAATTGGCCAAGGTTGAGAGACACTGTTTTAGATCATCCCCCGGAGATGCAATGATCTGAGAGTGTCATTGGATTGAAGCTAGGTTTGGTACCAATTTGGCCATAAAAATGTATTTGGGAGACATAATACCAGAGGTGGGCTGCTGCCGGTTTGCACCGGTTCCGGCGAACCGGTAGTTAAGATTCAGTGCAGTTCGGTGAACCAGCAAATCCCAGCACTGGCTGGCCCTACCCCCACTTGTTTTTTGGCCTATTTTCCAGGCCATTTTCTGGCCATTTTGGGCCGTTTTTTGGGCCAAAAATGGCCCAAAAAACCTGCCTGAAAATGGCCCCCAAATGGCCTGAAAACAGCCTGAAAACAGGCCGAAAAATGGCCTGAAAATGCCCCCAAAACGGCCTGTTTTTGTACCATTTTTGGCTGTTTTGGGGCCAAAAATGGCCTGAAAATGGCTCGAAAAATGGCCTGAAAAACAGCCCGAAAAATGGCCTGAAAATGGCCAAAAAATAAGCCAAAAAACAGGCGGGGGTAGGGCCAGTCAGTGGTGGGATTAGCCCAACCAGCTGAATCCTACCTCTGCCTTTGAGGCGAGTGGCCAGGAGGCAGGGGTGGGTGTGATGAGTGACGTCACCCACCCAGCCACATGACCAACCGGCCACGCCTACCCAGCCAGAGAACCGGTTGTTAAGTTGTTCAAGTCCCACCACTGCATAATACCATATATCATCTTCATTCTTGGGTCTCTCCATAGGCTGATATCAGATCTTTCTTAGGATGGAATTTTTCCTTATTACCATGGCAGTATTAGGAAAAATTGAAAAAAAAATGAATAGGATCAGTTTTGTCTTGATTACTGGTAACCTGGAAAAGCATGCAGATTCAAAAATTCCATCGTTATCATAACTGCAGAAGAAAGAAATTTCTATGCTAGTGTGATGACCCGGGGCTGGCCACGGAAACAACACAGCCAGAACAAAGACTTGAATAGAATAGAATAGAATAGAATAGAATAGAATAGAATAGAATAGAATAGAATAGAATAGAATAGAATAGAATAGAATAGAATAGAATAGAAGGAACTTGGAGGTCTTCTAGTCCAACCCCCTGCTTAGGCAGGAAACCCTACACCACAAATGGTTATCCAACATCTTCTTAAAAACTTCCAGTGTTGGAGCATTCACAACTTCTGGAGGCAAGCTGTTCTACTGATTAATTGTTCTAACTGTCAGGAAATTTCTCCTTAGTTCTAAGTTGCTTCTCTCCTTGATTAGTTTAACTTCCCTTTATTGTTCCAACTTTCCCCCAAAAGTCCCACCGTTCACTGCAAGTCCAGGAACAAAGCTCTAAACACACACCTCCAATAGATCCTGGCTGCTATTAGTCCAGAGGAGCAGTACAATTCTGAGAGCAGCCACAGTTCAGGAAAATTGGTTCCAAGGAGTCCGCGTCACAGGAAGAGTTCACTGGGACTGCAGCACAACCCAGAGTAGAACTGTGTCACTGCGACCTCGCACGTAGCCAGGTCAAGTCAGCATGGCAAACAAGACAAGCGCAGCAAAGTATACAGATGTCGGTAAGAGCACGTGAGGCTGGAAAAAGCAACGCTTGTTCCCGACAAACATCTCTCCCAACAGCGTCTCTTTAAATCTCATTCCCCAGATGTGCCTTGTGAAGAGGGGCAGGGTGCCCTCCTCCCGAGTCGTTGGGTTGCCCTGCGCTGATCTTGTCTCCTCTCCATTCTCTGTGCTCAGGGATCGGGGGCGGGGGGGGGGAGGAGGTAATTGTTCCTCTGCTCCACTGCCTGCCCTGTCCTCCCCTCTTGCCTGGTCCTCCTGCACCCACTCTCCCTTGCTGGAGACCCTTCCCAGGCCCAAGGGACCTGGGACTGCCTTGTCCTGCTCCTCCGGTCATTCCTCCATCAGCCCTAGCTCCATCTCATCCTCCTCCTTGGACTCAGGCTCCGACAGGGCCATGGCAGCTACCCTATTGAGTTATATAGAAGGAAGGGGACACCACCTTTTAATATGAATTCTTAGAGTTTTGAAGGCTGAGCATCCATCCATCCATCCATCCATCCAGTTTTACACCATTTTTGTGGGTTATGGCTTAAAAAAAAAGCAAAGCAATAAGAAAAAAAAACCACTCAATGCCCAGGGAAGCAAAGTCAGTGTGTTCATCTGAACACACATTACCTTTGCCAATATTTGCAACAATGTTCAAGCTTCCCCCCCACCCCCCACCCCCAAAAAAGTAGAAGCAATGCTCTTCATTGTAAGAGATGGCCATCTGGGCTCTGATGCTAAAATGTGTTGATGTTGACCTCTGATTTCAAACCAGGCAGTGAAAGTTATGGTGGACGTTACCGTTTTCAAGTTGAGTACACCTGGTTAAAGGGAGGAAAAAGCCCCTCTTAAAAGCCCCAAGTGTTTACAGAGCAAAAGTACTCAAGTTCCAGAAAGCAGAGTGGACATCTGGAGGAAAGAGGGCCATTAATGGTATCGATCATTCTTCTCCCCCATTGTTTTCGTTTCAGATTTGATTTATTTTTCAAGCTCACTTCAGGAAAGAAAAAAGCTGAATAAGAAAAAAAAAAGGGAGTCTTTAAACAGCTCATAAAGTAGATAGATTGTGAAGTCGTAGTCAGATGCTTTAGGTGTTGCTGAAACCAAATTAGCCCAGCTTTTATTTTAGGTCAGCACAAAAGAGGCTCGTAGCAAGCCCAACATTTCCTTAATTCGCCTTCTGCAGCTGGCCGTGTGTTCAGCAACTCCTTTGGGCAGAGTTTGGCCAGTTGCAAAGTGCCCACATTTTTATCGTGTCACCACGGGGTTGTTGCGATGGTCATCAGTCCAAGGACTGGTTATAAATCACTTTCTTTTAGTGTGGTTGTAACTTTGAATGGTTGTTAATGAATGGATGTAAATTGAGAATTATCTGTATTGATCTCTTTTTTTTTTAATGAGACTGAAAGACAGAAGCCAGACAATCGTAGGACTAATCAGACTGGATGCTGTTGAAAAGAAGGGATCATGCATTTGTAAATGTATTACACATAGCAGAAGATAACAGAATAACAAAGTTGGAAGGGACCTTGTAGGTCATCTAGTCCAACCCCCGCCCAAGCAAGAGACCCTATACCAGGGCTGTCAAACTCATGGCCCGCGGGCCATATGTGTCACGCGCTGGCCATGCCCACGCCCAGTTTAGTGAAGGGGAAAGGTACGATATGTCATGTGACGCCACTGTGACAATGCGAGTTTGACGCCCCTGCCCTACACCATTTCTGACAGATGGCAGTCCAGTCTCTTGAAAGCTTCTAGTGATGAAGCTCCCACAACTTCCAAAGGTAAGCTGTTCCATTGGTTGATTGTTCTCACTGTCAGAAAATTTCTCCTTATTTCTAGGTTGAATCTCTTAAATTAGATAGATAGATATATGATAGATAGATAGATAGATAGATAGATAGATAGATAGATAGATAGATAGATAGATAGATAGATAGATAGATAGATAGATAGATAGATGGATGGATGGATGGATGGATAGACAGACAGACATAGGTAGATAGATAAAGACAGACAGACAAACAAATATAGATAGATAGATAGATAGATAGATAGATAGATAGATAGAAAGATAGATAGATAGATATATAGATAGATAGATAGAGACAGACAGACAGACAGACAGACTAGATGATAGATAGATAGATAGATAGATAGATAGATAGATAGATAGATAGATAGATAGATAGAGACAGACAGACAGACAGACAGACAGACAGACAGACAGACAGACAGACAGAGTAAATGAGAGAGAGATAAAGAGAGAGAGAGAGAGAGAGAGAGAGAGAGAGAGAGAGAGAGAGAGATTCCTTATCCTCCTGGCTCATGGTGCTCCAGGCAACTTAAGAATAAAGTCACTATTAGTGTAATATTAAAGCAAATCATTAACATATTGTTATTAAAGAATATTTGAAAGCCAAATTTACCAGAGCCAATTGGTCCACCTCAGGTCCACTGGAAATGTATTCCAAAGATCTGGCAGTGCTTTAGCGAAGGCCACTTGAGGGCCATACACCACAGCAGTCTCTCACACATGCAGGATCCTCAAGATTTTCTCCCTGGGAGATCTTAGACTGTAGTGGGGGGGGGAGGTTTTTCTACTTGTACCTAACAATGGGACAACCATGCCTTAGCAACGTTTTTTTAAGCCATGACTCCATGACAGAGCCTTCAAAGCCCATGAATGAGACAAGCTTAAGCCATCCTTAGTTGTAACAGTATTAAAGCAAGCTTTTCCCCTCTATTCTAACCCCATCCAAGTGCAATCTCAAGAATGCAAAATCAGAAATTGTCACCTGTTACAAATTCAGATGATTTGAAACAAAGGCCATAAAAGCAGAATACGATCTGATAATTGAGACCATCAATTTAATGCCAGCATATATATATATATTTTTCCTGGAAATTTAAAGATAAGTGGATAAAGTTATAAGTCAGCTGCAGGAAAAGTCCCTAAAACAAAGAATCCATTTTACGATGCTAGCCTGCAAAGTACCGGTAGTTTGAATTATACCCAACCATTTAGTAAGTGGTCACAATGAATATGTACCGTAATTGAGTCTCCCTTCACTTCCTGCATTTCATTCTGGCCACCACACTTATTACAGGTAGTCCTTGACTTACAACGTCAACTGAGTCCAAAATTTCTGTTGTTAAGTGAGACATTTCTTAAGTGAGTCTTGCCCCATTTTACTACCTTTCTTGCCATAGTTGTTAACTGGATCACTGCAGGTGTTAAGTTAGTAAGATGGCTGTTAAGTGAATCTGGCTTCCCTATTGACTTTGCTTGTCAGAAGGTCGCAAAAGGGGATCACATGACCCCGGGACACTGCAACCGTCATAAATATGAGACAGTTGCCAAGCATCTGAATTTTGATCACCTGACCCTGGGGATGGTGCAATGGTCATAAGTTTTTTTTTTTACTACCGGTTCTGTGGGCATGGCTTGGTAGGCGTGGTGTGGCTTGGTGGGCGGGGCAGGGGAAGGATACTGCAAAATCTCCATTCCCACCCCACTCCTGGGGAAGGATACTGCAAAATCTGCATTCCCTCCCCGCTCCAGGGGAAGGATATTGCAAAATCTCCATTCCCACTCCACTCCAGGGGAAGGATACTGCAAAATCTGCATTCCCACCCCACTCCAGGGGAAGGATATTGCAAAATCTCCATTCCCACCCCACTCCAGGGGAAGGATATTGCAAAATCTCCATTCCCACCCAACTCCAGGGGAAGGATACTGCAAAATCTGCATTCCCACCCCACTCTGGGGCCAGTCACAGGTGGTATTTGCCGGTTCTCTGAACTACTCAAAATTTCCGCTACCGGTTCTCCAGAACCTGTCAGAACCTGCTGGATTTCAGCCCTGCATGTAGTCCTCATGATTTTCAGGCTAATCAAAAACATTCTTGCATGACCCCCATTGGCTACATATCTTTACTTAAGGCTTCTGCTTTTTTTTTTTATACGGACCAATATCAGACTACCGTAGTCGGTATTTGTCAAACGGATCTTGCCTTTTTTTCAGACTTTCCGAAAAACCATTTCCCGGTGATAGCTTTGCATCGCTGAGAAACTTGCCTGACACAGTATCATCCATCAGCTGCAGTTCGATAAGTCTTATGACCTCATTCAGTCTCCCCTAATTTTCCAGATCAGAAAGTTAACTGAACCACCGTCCCCTAAATTGGAAATCTTTTGAGTGATGAATTGTTAGTAGACTCTCTCCCGCCGGGTTTTTTTTTTTCCCTTTCCCCCAGGTAAGAAGAGAAAGAATGAATACTCTCATTAACTATATTTAATTCATTCAATTTGATTGATTTGTTAGCTAGAGAATGAGGTCAGAGTGAAGTCCCATCCGATTCACTGAACTCCGCAGCTGTTCTATAGATAGATCCTTGGCTTCAGGGAGTAAAAACCTACTTTCTCAGCATGGTTAATTGGATTTCAGGGCACCCAAAGAGAAAGTCTTTCATCCTGACAAAATGTATAGGTTAGAAAATTGAAAATGGTGTCTCAATCCCACCATTCAATTGTTAGTCTGATTACAGAAGCCACAGGGGTTTGCCTTTAAATTTGGGAGAGGCAGGTTCACATCTTAAATGGGCAAATAAAGTGATTGGGTGAGGTGGGTTGATAATGTTTTTAGCTTTCTTGTCAGAAATGTTTTATTACTCACATGGGATTTTTTTTTTTTTTTTTTTTTTTTTTTGAGGAGGAGGACGTGGCAGCAAGTGTCCTGGGCTCAGACATGTAAAACTGAGTTGGTATATCTGGAATACAGTCCAGTATTTGCAACGATCAGACCTATGTCCATGCAACGGTCCATTAATCATTTAACAGATTAGTTTTGTTGCCTTGAATGAAAAACCCTTCACTGAAAGCAATCAATCTAGCCTATTAAAATAAAGCCCCAAAGGCGGTTTCCCCGTTTTGAGTTTTCCCCGTATACTTCAGTTTCCTGAATCATAATTTGCAACGGTGAGAAGAAAATCAGATTGACTCAAGATTCGGTATGAGGAAAGTCTTTCTCTCCTGAGTCACAAAGTGGCTCCTGGTTATTCATCGCTGCAGGTAAATGTCACAATTCAGGTAAATATATTTCTAAACAGTGGCTGGGAATCTATCAAAGGGAGAGGAAGGGAGAAAGAAGGGATGTTTACTTGGGCCACTGAGTCTATTCATTTTGGAGGGTGAAAAAAATAACATGGTGAGAGCAGAGGTGGGCTGCTGCCGGTTCGGACCAATTTGGCCAAACTGGTAGCTCCGACCACCAGCTGGGCCCGCCCACCCGTCCCAGTGCGATCCCATCACTGGTGGATTGCTACCGGTTCGTACTGGTTCAGTAAAGCAGTAGTGGCAGTGGCAGGAGGCTCCGCCCACCCACCCGGACGTCATCAAAAATGCTCTGCGCATGCTCCCGTGCGCTCCCGTTCCCAAACCAGTAGCAAAGGTAAGAGAAACCCACTACTGTATCCCGTCCTATATATCTCACTCTCTGGGTCTCTCGCCCTGCCCACACAGCCCAGCTGATTTCCGCACCTCGCCCGCTCGACTCACCGCGGCTGCCCAAGAAGGTGTGCTGGAAGCCACACGCATGAAATCGCTGTGTGTTTGAAGCCGCGCGGAAGCAACCGCACGCTCACATTTTTGGTTCTGCACTAGGCAAACCGGTTGTTAAATTATGTGCAGCCCACCTCTGGGTGAGAGCAGGTGTGTAATTCTTCTCTGGCCCTTCAGCAATACGAGGAGCATAATTATAAAGGAAGGATAAGCTGGAGGTGCCATCTCTGTTTACTGCTGCCGGGAAGAGGTGGTTGGGAATTACTGGCTAGGAAGTTCAACATGATGCAGTTCAACACTGGTAGTCCTTGAGATACAGAATAAGGTTGGCCGCCTCCTTGTTCCTTTTCCAGAAGGTCCTGAAGACATGGCTTTGTCAGAGGGCCTGGGGACCTCAGGTTGATTTAGAACCAGTCAGATGGCTTGTATGATTTTGTTTGTCCCTCTCACAGAGAGTGGGGGTTTCTGAAAACTCTACATTGTTAATTTTTAATACTGTGCACTACCCAAAGTAACTCTATGTGTATTGGATAGCTATATACATCTATTTAAAACAAACAAACAAACAAACAAACAAACAAACAAACAATAAATAAATAAATAATATAAATATAAATATAAATAATATAAATATAAATGTAAATGTAAATGTAAATGTAAATGTAAATATAAATAATATAAATATAAATATCTTTTCCTCCGGAAGAGAGACATGCAGTAAAAGTACGAGAAGGTGTAGGTGCTGTTCTTCTCTGTGATCCTCCACCTCATTATCCAGGTAATTAAATTTATATATTTCAGTTTCAATTGGAACAATGACATAAGAATTAATACAATTAGAATAGTATTAATCTTGACTGTGACTAAGTTACCTAAGCCTCTTGAGCCTTATAAAAAAAGGAATTGTGCCTGCGTGTGAAAATAAAATTCCTTACAGTATGGTTGTCTTCCTTCAGATTATAAAGATTATAAAGTAATTGAATCTGTTTACTATTATAAGATTTGATTGTTCAAAATTGAAAACAGCTGAAAACTATCAGAGAAATACTGTATGTATTTTACAAATGGAAACCATTTTTTTCAGGTATATATTTCATGTATTTTGTACAGGTAATCCCCGGGTTATAAGCGTTCCCTTAGCGAATGTTCGAAGTTACATGATTAGCGCCCCCTAGCATTTATGAACAAGTCCTGAAATTATGAATATTGCATCATCACAATGGTGGCAGGGCTGGCAAAGTGAAGATTGCAGGGAAGCCAAAAGAGCTCCTCTCTGAGAGAGATAGGCAGTTAATAAGTGTGATAAATTAATAAACACATAAACAAATATAAATATAAATATAAATATAAATATAAATAAATAAATAAATAAATGCTGGAATTTAAGTGATGCAGTCATTAAATAAGTCATCATGTGATTGGATCCAATTTTATAACCATTTTACCATGGTTGTTAAATGAATCGCACAGTCATTAAAGTTGCCAAGCACCTTTATTTATTTATTTATTTGATTTATATGGCCACCCACTCACTCTCAGTGACCCGCCCCTGGTCACAGCAAGCAATCAAACAAAGCACTTGATGGGCCCCATCCCACGCTGGGTTCCGTTGACAAAACAAGGTCTTCAGGGCCTTGCGAAAAAGTGAATCTCCAGTCTGTTTGCTGTGTAGGTGAGAGGTCATTAATTCTACTTGTTCTAAGGCAGGGGACCACTGTGGAAAGCAGCGCAGGGCTTGAATCTAATCCCATTGAACTGACACACTATACCAGTGATGGCGAACCTCTGGCACGCGTACCACAGGTGGCCCGCGGAGCCATATTGGAGGGCACGCGAGGCGTTGCCCTATGTCAGCTCCAGCGCGCATGCGCGCACTGGCCAGCTGATTTTCGGCCTTGGGGAAGGCCGTTTTGCCCTCCGGAGGCTTCAGGAGGCTTCCTTGAAGCCTCTGGAGTGCGAAAAACGGTCCAACGGGCAAACCGGAAGTCTTTTTTCTGAACTTCCGGTTTGCCCATTGGGCCGTTTTTCGCTGTCCCAGGCTGCAGTGAGGCCTGTGCGCATGCACGGGGGCAGTGGGGGGGGGGGGGTGCGTGTGCGCAGGGGGCAGCATGGGGGGTGTGTGCGTGCTCCTGAACCCTGGGGACGGCGAAAAACGGCCCTACCGGACGTTCGGAGGCTTCAGTGAGGCCTGTGCGCATGCGTGGGGGAGCAGCGTGGAGGGTTGTGCGTGTGCGCAGGGGGCAGCATGGGGGTTGTGTGCATGCTCGGGGGGAGGGAATGGGTATGGGCACATGCGCGCACGCTAGCGCACGCACACACACCTTTTTGGCACGCGCACAAAAAAAGGTGGCACGCGGAGCCATATCGTAGGGCACGTGAGGCGTTGCCCTATGTCAGCTCCAGCGCGCATGTGCGCTCTGGCCAGCTGAGTTTCGGCCTTGGGGAAGGCCGTTTTTGCCCTCCGGAGTGCGAAAAACAGCCCAACGGGCAAACCGGAAGTCTGTTTTTCCGAACTTCCGGTTTGCCCATTTGGCCATTTTTCGCCGTCCCAGGCTTCAGTAAGGCCTGTGCGCATGTGCGGGGGCAGGGGGGGGTTGTGCGCGTGCACAGGGGGAAGCATGGGGGTTGTGCGCATGCTCAGGGGGGAGGGAATGGGTGTGGGCACATGCGTGCGCGCTAGCGCGCTCACACACACCCTTTTGGCACGCAAACAAAAAAAGGTTCGCCATCATTGCGCTATACAATGTAATAATGTTCATTTATACACGTTCCCTTTACTTGTTTTGGGCAGAATCAAGATACCTTGCTTTCTAGGCAATGGGCAAGAGGCTGCATATACAACAGCAGTTGAACTTTAATTGAAATTAGTAGTGGAACAACAACCTCTCCAAATTCACCTGAGGAATGCAAGGGGTCAATAGCTTAAAGCAGTGTTTCTCAAACTTTAGCAGCTTTAAGATGCCTGGACTTCAACTCCCATAATTCAGCAGCTAGCCATGTTGGCTGAGGAATTCTGGGAGTTGAAGCCCATCCTTCGTAAAGTGGCCAAGGTTGAGAATCCCTGACTTAAAGGTATGAATATGCTCCTATTTTGCAAGAGCTTTGCTCTGGAATAACTGCTCATTCTGTCTAACAGCAGATCTATTCTGAAGCAATTGGACTTACAACCATTCATTTAGCGAGCCTTCTAAGTTGCCATGGCACAGAAAAAAAGTGACTTATGGCCATCCTTGCACTTTTAACCATGGCAGCATCTGTATGATGCTGCCATGGTTATAATCAAAATTCATGCATTTGATAACCAGAATATATTTTCAATGGTTGCAGCATCTGGGGTCATGGGGTCACCATTTGCAACCTTCCCAGTTGGTTTCTGACAAGCGAAGTCAATGGGGGGGGACTGGATTTGCTTAACAGCTGCTTGATTCACTTAACAACTGCTTGATTCACTTAACAACTGCAGCGATTTGCTTAACATCTGTGGCAAAGAAGGTTGTAAAATGGGGCATGGCTCACTTAACAACTGTCTTGCTTAAGAATGGAAATTCTGGTCCCAATTACGGTTGCCCATTGAAGACTACCTATATTCCTTCTTGACTTGCTTTTAATCAAACGCTAGGAAGGAAGGCAGGGGTTGGTTCCACTTACCTTCGCCACCGGTTCGCATCGCGACGTTTTGCATGAGCGCGCTCACTCCGCTCGCACACGCGCGTGCGTTCCCTCGCACAATTTTGCTTCCGCACATGCTCAGTAGCTGCAATCAGCCCGAAACACAGCTGAGGAGCTGATCAGCTGTGCTTCAGGCGAAGGAATAAAGGTCAGTATAAACGCAGGGGCGTGCGGGAGGGCCCTTTTTCAAGCAGCAGAACAGGGAAAACCTTCCAAACGGTAAAAAATTCACAAAAAATTCACAAAAAAAGATGGCAGCGCCCACGGACCGGCACCGACCGAACCGGATTCGTGACGTCACCAGTGGATTGCTAACGGTTCAGGCAATCCAGTCCGAACCGGGAGGAACCCACCCCGGAAGGAAGGAAGGAAGGAAGGAAGGAAGGAAGGAAGGAAGGATCAGTCTTGCTTTTTTGTGATACAACCAATCCAAATCAGAACTCTTTCTGTAGCTCTACCAACAGATTTTTCAACTAAAATGAAATCTTTATTATGGTCATAGATCAGCACCAGTGGATTAACCAGATGAATACCATAGATATCTTCAACCAGCTGAAATACCAAGGAAACTTATTATTATTATTATTTTGCTTCAATATTGAACTTGATTCTTTTTCTTTTGTGTTACTATCTTAGAAGTCTGCCAGTGATTTCATAAATAATACAAAGCAACTGAGTTATTTGGCAATTGTACTATTTATATTTTATGAGACTATTTCATTACTATTCTTCTTACAAAAGTTTGTTTAAAAGTATGCATTACACATCCTTTGATGATAAATGAACCTGTGTTACACAATGCCCCCTAATAAGGTTTTTTTTTTAAAAAAAAAATCTTCACGATACATCTTTTCAAATTATAGAATTATGCATCGGGCAGATGTTTAAGTGAATTTTCAAACTTACATTTCTCAGAGGTTATGCTTCTCTTTTAAATGTAAATTTCCAAAATGGATGTTATTTTCTTTTTCAAAATCACTTTTAATAATACATACATAAGCTCCCAATATATGCTGCTTTCAGAAACATTGGCTCTTTTTTTGAACGTGCTTTTCAAAAACATATTGATATTTGCTAAGGGGAGGGACTGTAAGTTATTGACTGGAGAAAGATGAATGCTGCTGGTCTTCTATTCCATAATGCAGGATGTATTTCCTGAATTCTGCAAACCTACTTCAGTCAAAATCAGTGGCTTTCATTTACACCCTTTCCTTGCTGATTCTTCTTGGTTACTTGGAAGTGCAAACAGTGCAAAAAAGGAAGCTTGCTGAAAGGAATTCAGCTGCACGCCAGGCCCTCTCCCTCTGAACGGATTTTGTTTTGAATAGATTGCAGTCTTTTTCCAGAGCCAACCACACCTGGACTGGGGGATCCAATCTTCTCCCATCTTCATGCATGAATATAGTTTTCAGTCCCTGGATGTTTACCATTCTCCCAATATATCTACTGTCTATCTAATGCAGAGTTGGGATTTCTTGAATTAAATACGGTAGTGAGACTGATATGTATGCAGGATTCAGATGAAGATAAATGCCTAAATTATGTTTACATCTGAAAACAACAAATCCTCCTCCTCCTCCTCCTCCTCCTCCTCCTCCTCCTCCTCCTCCTCCTC